>CM062295.1:777564372-778121872 GCA_031216915.1 Pictodentalium vernedei
TGCAGTAAATGTGGCAAACTGCAGTAGAGTAGTACGGTACACGGCTGCCCAAGCTTTAACCCTTTACCTAACGTAACGGTCAAAATCGGCCAGCGCGTTTCTCAAAAAATCGCCAATTAATTTTCATTATTTGTTTCATTTATTGTCTCAAAAACATAGGTTATGACCCCTCATTGGAACGAGCTCGCCGAGATCGTTCCAATGAGGGGTCATAACCTATGTTTTTGAGACAAAAATGAAAAAAATTAGTTATTCAATGATTTTTTTGGCAAGTGTCGTCTGCTTGTCATGTTAGGTAAAGGGCTAAGAGCTATTCTGAGGCTGATGAGGAATATGATTTGGAAAATATTGATACGTCTGATACATAATCTGAGCATCTGTCAAATGCATCTGACTGCATTGATACTGAAATTATGGAAATCGTACAGGAAAGAGAAAGCAAAGTGTAGTTTCCAACAGCGTCAAGTGAACAATGTTGCAGGGAGCGCAGTGGCTCAGTAGGTAGAGGTGCAGGCTGCAAGCCGAAAGGTCCTCCGTTCGAATCCCACCTGCGGCGACCGCGTTGTGTCCTTGGGCAAGACACTTCATCTCCATTGCCCGCGTGGGGGCACGATGACGCCGTGTACTAAGGCGTACTGCACGTCGATGGTACGCATGTCTTCAACCAATCTAACCCTGCCTGTGCTGCAGTGCGGAGGTACGATGCTGGGGAGCTGGCAGCTGCTCGTCGTTGCTCGGTGGTTCTCTCCGGGTACTCCGGCTTCCTCCACCCGTAAAACTGTCACGGTCATGGTTAGCCATTGTGCATAAATATGTGACCTTAAACATCAATAAATAAATAAATATGAACAATGTTGCAGGAAGAGACCGTGAAATTGGAGGAGTATGGCCAGAGGTAGAGGACGAAGATGGGGTCATGAACGAGGTCGTGATCATGTTGATCAACAGCAGAACATCGACGAGCCACCGGCAGAAGGTCAAGCTGAAAATATCTTTGTTTGAAGAAATGGGTCTGCCTGGAGTAACATCCACCAACAGCGGAAAGACGCCATGCTCAGAATATTATCTGACAGCAGCCCGGCATTACAAATGAAGTCAACAGCACTATATTGGCAGTGACCTCCAGTTTGTTTATTGCAGATACAATGGTGAACATGCTTGTCTCATAACCAATCGTGAGGCTCCGCGCTGGGTCACGGAATGGAATAATCCGAATCCTGAAAATCCAAGGGACTAGAAACGTGTTGATGATACGGAAATAAAAGCTTTCCTTAGACTTTGTTTGTTCGCTGGGGACCATAAATCAAACCTTGAATTTGTTGATGTACTGTGATCAAAGAAGGTAGACAGACCGATATTTAACTGCAACAATGTCTCTATCAAGATTCTCGGATATCCTGAAATTTCCCAGGTTTGACAACAAAAAGACTAGGGCCGAATTCCAAGCTACTGACAAACTGGCGACATTTCGCGAATTTTGGACCCTTTTTCAGTATCAACTTCCAAAGTTTTAAATTCATGCAACTGACATTTGCGTTGACGAACACAATGTAGCTTTCCGCTGTACGTGTGGCTTTCGACGAAACATACCCTCCAGACCAGCAAAGTATGGAATTAAGATATGATTCTGGTGGGATGCTGAAACAAGTTATCCTATGAAGGGTGACGTATACTTGGGAAGACAACCAGGTGAACCGAGAGAAGTTGGTCCAGACACGCTTATTGTAAAAGACCTTGTGTCTCCATAGAGGAGTGGTAGGAATATGTCAGCAAATAAATTCTTCATCTCGGAACGTCTGGTCGAAGACCTTCTGCTAGATGGTTTAAAATATGTTGGCAAAATCCGATCAAACAATCCATATGTACCTGTTGATATGAGATCAAAAATAGTCATAGATCACTGTTCGGGTTCAAGGGCCAAGGGTTTTCAACGGAATGGGTAAACTATGATAAATCCCAAACTCTCTCTCTTTTCTCCCCCCTCTCTCTCTCTCTCTCTCTCTCTCTCTACCCCTCAGGGAGAGAGAGGGAGAGAGAGAGAGAGAGAGAGAGGGGGACTGGGGAGAGGGAGTATCAGCCTATTTCAGTGGCCAGAACTGTACTGTAGCTGTCATAAATCTAATAGACCAGAAAGTATTTCAAAGGTTCGAAAATGTCATGCGAAAAATCACCCAAGATTTGCTGAAGAATGGATTTCCCTTGTTTGGAGGCAACACTCATAGAACGTAATTAAGGGCTTCGTAAAATGTGATTAATGAAATCAGAATTATGTGTTGCCCTCCATTGCACATGCACTTGCACCCATTTATTATTTTTTTTTGTATTTTTTTAAATGTATTGGGAGAGACGTTGATATAGGCTATGCCTGTTCGTCAAACCCTATTTCTGTTTTGAGAAATAAAATTATGTTTAAAAAAAAAAAAAAGGTCCAGACTACAATTGTTTCCTATGTCCCAAAATAGTCCGTTATTGTAGTTTATACCATGCACACCTATGTTACTACCTGTGAAAAGCCTGTATGTTAAATTTTAGCTTTTAACCCCACTACCGGTGTAAAGCTTCCACTGCGATTAAAAATAATTTACACCTATAGGGGGAAGTTCAGCCAACTTGATCTCTGGCATGACGCAATTTGCCAACTTCGAGACATTCACACTTCGCGATGTTTCATTCAAACATACGACATTTTGTTGTACTATCTGCTACGTGTAAATGACTTATTAAGTTTAAAATACCTACATTAAATATTTAAAATAAAATACTATCTACTACGTGTAAATGTCTTATTAAGTTGAAAATACCTACAATTAAGTATTTAAACTAAAATTCAAGAATTGTTAATAATTATTTGACTGAAAAAGCAAGGTAAATTAAAACAACTTTGACGATGTGTCTAGCGATCAAATAGCATTGACGGAGAGCCGGCAGAACTGCCCAACGGCGCAGATGTAAACAAAACAAACTGTGTGTTTGCGATAGAAAGTGTCGTTCTTTATTTTTTAAGTGACAAAGTCGATTATTTAATAAGAGCATGGTTTTAATAAACAAATAGGTACTAGGGCCGGTAATCAGATTTAAACCACTCGTAGAATAAGGGTTTTAACGACTCGGCGGAACGATTTTCAAAGTGTGTGTGTGTGGGGGGGGGGGGGGGGGGAGGGGGCGGGGGGGGGGGGGCTGGATCGGGCGATGGATAGTCGTCGGTATGGAAATGTTTAACTTCAGGATCCCAAAACCCCCATTTCCATGCATCTGAGTGGATATTTTGAGATTTTTCAGGAGATGTATTTGAAAGATTTCACACTTTGAGACCCGTTAAAAAACGTCGGTATAGCATACAGGTGAGGTCTATTTATCAGCTTTGGTCGTATTTTACCAGACGTTAACAGAAATTATAAAGTCTGTGGGTTATCTTGTCTGGGGGGTGGATTTGGTACTCATATGTTTGTAAGCTTACGATCGACTTCAGTTAACCGATTTATTAACAGACTGTATACATTTTATCGTTTGCTGCCACGTACTGCAAAAAATGATCCGAAATCCATCGAAACTGAACCAATACGAGAAAAACATAGCTGGCGAAAATATGGGGGAGGCTCTGGATCCGCCCCTTGTTTCACCAGTCATTGGTTGTGTTAAAATATATGCATACAAAAAAACATGGCCCGATAAAAAAAGTAGAGGGGCTGAAGCTCCCCCCCCCCTCCCCAAGAACCCTCCACCCAGGCTCGGACGCCCCCGAAACCCCTTATCCTACTCGTGGTGTAGTTCTGATTACCGCCCCTAGTACCTATTTATTTTTTATGCCATCAATACACCACGATAACAGAGTTGAAGGTGATGACCCCCCAAAACAGAAATGCTTCTTCAATTTTATGCGACAAAGAGTGGCGTGGATAACATTGACCATCTTTCAACAATATTCACCGCTAGAAGAAAGGTTAATCATTGGCCAGTATTTCTGTTTGGCAACTGTCTTGATGTCGCTACAGTGGCGGACTTTATCACGTGAATAATGAAATATCCTGAATGGAAATCATCCGAGGGAAAACGTCGTCGCAGAATATTTCTGAGAGGTGAGCAACAGAGCAACAATACCAACTTTACAATCTCAAATCCGACTGTCGACGAAAATGGTTGATGTTGAACCTGTACGGCAAGCAGTGCAGGCAGTAGGTGATAAAATGAAGAGGTGTGCTGTCTGCCTCAGAGAGGGTGACAAAAAAGTACGCACAAGTTGTGGGCGACCTGTGTGTTCAGAGCACATCATTCAGCAGATCATTTGTGAAGATTGTGTACAAATTTTATACTGCTCCTGTTACTACTCCAAGAAATTGGACAGTAATATGCAACTGTTTTTTCTTGAAAAATATGGTTAGATTAGGCCACACAAAGTAGATCTTCTGTTTCCCAGGCCATTGTTTGTGAAATTGCATGCGGGCGAACGGTTTTTTATTTTATTTTTTATTTCAGTAATTAGTTTTTTTGCCATCAAAAGTTCATGTTCTTGGTTCAAGGTTTAGGTCTCATAATCTACAGAATAGCAAGGGTGGTGGTGTATTTCATCCCTTGAGTGCAAGAAGACTTTGCAATGCTAAAGCATTGCAAAGCCTTCTTGCACTCAAGGGACAAATTCATCAATTTTTTTTAACTTGGGTAAAATATCAGACAAAAACCATTTAATTTTTATTTTTTTTAAGTTTAAATTGGTTATAAAAAGAGAGCATGCGGCAGCCAAAAGGACCATGCGGGGGGGGGGGGGGGGGGGGGGCTGAGAAACAGATTTTTGATTTTTTTAGGCCATAGATTAACTATTTTATCCCATAAACGGCCGTTTATTTTAACAACAAAGCCTTGGATAAATTTTTGCTTTAATTACCCAGTAGGGTGATAAATTTTCCCCGTAGGTTTAACACACGAAAAATTAATCACCCTAGCAGGGAGTTGGAAACGGACTATACTATGTTGACCTCTGGCGTTCCATTTGAAAGGTCGGGCTATGTTGACCTGATTTAGGCGTATCAGAAATCTGTGGAAAGGAAGCGACGATTGTCTCTTAAACGTAATTAAATGAGCTGTACCGGAAGATTTTTGCCGCATGTAAGACGCACGTTGCGAGCAAACAATAAAGAATACTCATAATTAATTAACAAAAGTATTCAAAAATAAAACTCGATTTTGAAATACCTTATGCCAATAGTGACTGATGTAGTGTTAATTTGGGGATGTACATATGCTCGGTGGGGCGGTACCTAGCATCGAATCGATAAACTATTATTCTGTTTCAGGAGAGAAAGAACTTGAAAGATGCTCTTTAATTATGAGTAACCTTACCTCTCCTCCCAGCACAGCAGCGCGTAACACGAAGTACACTCTGCACAATTCCAATACAACTGAATTCACAGATTGTCAAAATAATCTGAACACACCTGTATCACACGCTGTTGAACCCATGGCTTCCACACACGAATCTCGGGTAACCGCAATAACTATTTCCTCATTAGAAAGAAATGGTGGCATAGGTGTACTGACCTCTCGAATCCAACCATATTCTTGAATAGTTTATTTCACGCACGTATAAACGTTAACACTTTAAAGATCAACATACAAAAATGAACTGACATTCGTGGCCTGCTTTGATTTGAAAGTGGCCCAATTGCTCTCACCCACTCAATGCTACATGAACGCGTTGTAATGTAGAATAATTAACAGTTCAATTGTTGTTTTCTTTAAAAGGTTTGAAAGTATTACACAATGCCAGTACAAAAGAATATAGATTGCTCATTTAATTAATAAAGGATTTTTGCAAGTTTAGCTGGCGTTTGTTGGGGAATTATTTTTAGACAGAAATGTGCAGTGGCGTAGATAAAGGGGGGGGGGGGGGGTAGCCCCCCCCCCCCCCCCACACCAGAAGTTTTGTCGGAAATTTTTTGGGACCATTTTTAGGCGAATTTAAAAGACCAATTTTCAGTACAACAGCAGTAAACAACAGATTATTTCTGTTTGTTTGGGTTTTTGTTGTTGTTACACTGTCGGACAATTTTCGGTCTGTCGAAAAATTTTGGGCTTGCCCATCCGCCAGCGAAAAGCTATCTACGCCACCGGAAATGTATCACTGCGCCTTATTTATTTTTACAATGTTTTCTTGTCGATCGAAATGGACCAATGTACTCCTCACTTCGAGATATGTTTTGCAGCGAATAACCGCACGATTTTGCCGCAACTTCTTTGTAAAAGGTTTATGGGATAAACAAGATAAACGTATAGTGTTTTTAAGTAAAAAAAATATTCTACTCGTAGGATTAAGAATCAAACCGACTCGCCAGAGGCTCGTCGGTTTCATTCTTAATCCTACTCGTAGAATAAACTTTTTACTTGAAAACACTATACGTTTATTCTATATTTATTTATTATAATTAACAAAAAAGATTGGCTGACAAGTGCCCAGCACTTAGATTATATCCTTTCCTTAAAATACAGTTGAAAATTACAAAGTATATTTAAACGCAGTTACACGAATCTGTGCATATTGGCGTAGGAAACGTATTTATTACACATCCATTCAACTTTAAACTCCTGTTTTTAACGGAATAGCCGTTATGACATAAATAATTCTCTATTCAATGGGTGATGTACAAGCCGGAACTTTTTTCCCAGCACCGTTCATACTAGTTCCTTTCTCATCGAGTCATTAGTTACGCTTCGAAGAGTTTCCAAATTTCGTTATAAAATTATCGACAGTCTGTCGCATGGTGTGAAAATGAAAACGTCCAAAGCAAAATAAAGTCAATTCACAAAAAATTAGTTTACCAAAAATGAGATAATATTTTTTAAAAAACCCAATCATTTCCAACCAGAACAACATTAACCCAGGCCCCTGGCCGTCTCGTTTTGTGGATCCTAAAATCTAAATTGGTCAAGTTTATTTCGATAAATCTTCGTATATAATGACATGCTTCGAACTTCTTTTAAAAATATTTCTCGCTGCTGTTTTGCAAATCTGCACAAATTTGTACTTATATTTTTACTAACAGAAATAACCACCAAATGGTTAGGCGTGAATGGGCACCAGCCGAAGAGAAACAGCGATACGAATTTCAACAAACATTTGTTCCGAAAAGGTTGTTTTGATTTTTTATCGATCCATGTGATCAGTACAGCTTCAGTCAAAACAAACAGACTCTTCACCTTTGGGTTTAAACATCGGAATTAAAATTTGTTTATTTAAATGAATTTTAATGCATGGGTTGTGTAATAAACACGCAACACGATGTGTGTTTGAATCGGTGAGTGTTTTACATAACTCTTTCGGATGGCCATTTCAACTTACCGATTCAAACACATTCTGTCTATATATACACCTGGAACTTAATTAAGCACACCCTGGGTTTTTTTCGCAGTGGTGTTAATATAAACAGGCATTACTTTCATGCTATCTTTCCGATAGCCAAAGGTAATTGTTTGCGGAATGAATGGTCTATTGACAAATGAAAGACAACACAATGACGAAAATACGCAGTAATTTAATGCGCTAAGCTAATTACACATATCTGTTACTAATGTTTTTGGTGGAAAAATGTTCTCTCGACAAGTATGGTGCCTGAACGGTCCACGATGAAACAATGCCGGCAATTACTGACAACAGTAACTTGCGATCTCCTGAACACAATGATAGTGACTGACGTCAGCAGCGTGTGTATCAATATCAATTACGTGCCTGGATGACAGCCTGAACCCTCCTCCTAATGCTACCAGTGAGCCTTCTGATACTGTCCAGAGGAAACTGCTGCTACCCCTCATGCAATGCAGCTTCCAAATCGGCCAAATTCTCACAGCATGGAGGCGATGTTTCCTTGCATTGTTGTCCATGAATACAGGGCGAGTAGCCAACGGATGATTGTCAAAATGAGAAACGACAACCGGATTCAGAATGCCCCGAATGTACTAATGACCACTGAAATTCCCACTTAAGTCACTATATCAAGTTAACAATCACGAGAGAGAATGCCAAAGATTTGCCATTGTAGTGCCTCTAACAGTCTTCTCCTTGCCATGTCAACATTTATTGATAAAAGAAGTGACATATTTTCTTGTTTTATACCCATGTGGATGATAGTGTTTTTTGTGACATTCGTGGGATGCGTGCTTGACGTGGACGAGGGGATGTGTTTGAGGTACGCTATCAACCAGAAACATCATGTTTCACTAGATGAAATGTACTGCAAGACATAGCAATCATTAAAACGTAATAATCAGTAACAGCAACTTCACTGTCATGAAACATTTCAGGGATGCTTAATTAAGTTCTAGGTGTATATATTTCGAAACAATGCTGTGCATGTACGCGACTCGGAACAAAGCTGACGGCTTATCAACTTTGAAAAAGTCAGGACAGAAGAGGGAGAGGGCGCGGAGAGGAAAAGTAAAATGCCACCATTTAACACTGTCGATTCGGATCAACAAAATTATAAGGGTGATACTTCAGTTCAACACCACCGCGACTCTGACGGAGTCCCATGCCACTGCTGTAGCTTGGACTGACAGGGCAGGGGACGCGGAAAGCACCAAGCCATGTGTGAAGTAAACACAGATGGCCATTGGTTTTATAAATCAACAGCGTAAGAGTAAGTTGTTTTAACCCTCTACCCATCATAACGTCCCAAGACGGTCTGCGCTGTTCACAGCAATCGCCATTCAAATTTTCAATTTTTTGTCTAAAAACACCGCTACGACCCATCAGCGGAGCGAGCTCGATGAGCTCACAGCGACGAGGGGTCACAAGCTGTTTTCTCGAGCCAAGAGTTGAAAACTTATTGGTATTCAATAACTTCTGCCAGTGTTATCCCTTATCCGCACTGGACAGAGGATTGAGACCTGTTCGCTTGACTAGCGATCCAGTGTTAAGTAATGTGTATGTCTATTCTCGACACCTTTATACTCTATACAGCAGATTAGTGATATTTATGACACTTTACTTTTGTGTTGTTTTCTCTAAAAAATGAGGTTATTTTGCTTATGATTCATGTTAACTCATTCACAGTTAAAACTAGAAGTCCCGTCATGAAATGCACACAAATAGCACGTCGATCCGCGCGTTAATCTACGCGTTATGACCATTGTAAGGCTATCAAATTCTGCACATATGGCCTATGCACAAGCAATGTTTCAGCCAATGGACCTCCGGGTAACCCGGAGGTCCATTGGCAGAAACATTGCCTGTGTTTGCTATGAATAACCAGAACCTACCTTGCTTTGGATGGCATTCGATGTGGCAACTGCGCGCAATTCCTACGCGCAATTAAGCCTAGATAAGCGCACAGTTCATGACAGGACTTCTAGTTTTAACTGTAAAAGTACAGGTAAACATAGTAAATATACTACGGCCGCAGTGCATTGGTCACTTTGCACGGGTGGCAATATTTCCTCGGACGCAATAATATGAGATTCCAAACACTAATTATAGCAGGGTTCATACAGCTCTTGAAAAACCCTTGAAAATGAGTTTTTTCTTGAAAAACCCTGGAATTTGAAATTAGCCCTTGAGAAACCCTTGAACTTTCAGAAATCTCTTGAAAAACCCTTGAATACCAAGCTATTTCCTGGGCATTGTAAATAAATGTGTACTCGCCTTTTACTTGTTTGTTGCGCTCGTGTCGCTCAGTTAAAGAAAAAAACATAAAAAGTATTGAACGTTTTACCAAGATTACTGTAACACAGATCACACTTTGGGTACCAGTACTTCCTGACTTCCAAAGTCAGATCTGTGTCACATGAATCTTACATTTTTAGAGCTCATACAACAAGCTGAATAGTATATGTAGCCCTTGAAAAAAAAGAAGAAGAAACCCTTGAAAAACCCTTGAACTTTGTGAGCAAATTTTTGTATGAATCCTGTTTGGGAATAATCATCACCAATTGAATTAATTCAAATTTTGCTGATGATGAATTGTATTACCTGGGTAAATACATGCGTGGACATTACCTCCCACGCGTGGATTACAACCTGTCCACGACGACTATACTGTGCCACGAAATATGTTTTATTTTGTTCAATATGATGTAATTTGGAGCCCTCTTGGTAATGTTAGTATAAAAAATAAGTTGGTAGGATAAAGGTTAATCAGAGCAGATGTGTTATTCGAACCGTAAATTGGCAGAAATGGACGAACTCAATATTCAGAAAGAGATGGAACATGGTGTTAGCTGCGAGAGGCATAAGAATTAAAACAGAAGGCAAAATGGTTTCAACCAATACATATTTTGCATTCAAGTTTTCAACGCCACCAAAATCTACAAAAATTGGTTATTTAAACGTCAAAGTGGATTTGCTCATACCAAATCTACTTCGATGTTTCAATTGTCAAAAGTTTGGACATGGTAAGGATGCATGCCGAGGCCTAGCGCGATATGCCAGAGATGCGGTCAAAAGCACGAAAAAGAATGTACCAGCAATACTCTGAAATGTTCCAACTGCCAGGGCATTCATATCACATTGTCGCGAGATTGCCCTGTATGGAAAAAAGTAAAGACAATACAAAAAATAAAATGTGAAAGAAAAATCAGGTTCAAAGAGGACAGAGATATTGTGTCAAGAATGCGAAGAGTGGTTACGACACTGGACTTCAACCCGAAAGGTCCACGATTCGATCTCCATCAGGGGTAACCGTGTTGTGTCCTTGGGCAAGGCACCGACTGTCCGCGTAGGGGCACTGTTGCGCTGTGTACTAAGGCGTACGTCAACGTCGATGGTGGACTTGTCTTCAACCAATGGTAGCTCTGCTTTTGTGGAGCGTTAGGGAGTCTGGTAGTTACTCGCCGTTGCTAGGTAGTTCTTTCTGGGTACTCCGGCTTCCTTCACCCGTAACACCTGTAAAACTGTCCGGCACGAGGTGACTCTGACTGTCGAAACTGTCGTTAAACCCCAATAATTAAATAAATAAATCTGAAAGGTTACCAGTAGAATACAGGACATAATGCATTTGAGCAAACAGGCCAATTCCATCCTTAGTACAGACCTCTACCATAGATCGGACGGAATCAGGGTCAATTCAAACACACCCAAATGCTTAAACAACAACAGGCGAAAACGAACACATAAAATACAAGAATATAAAGAACAGAGAACAGAACCCTAAAACCACAGCAGAGAAATGTGTCCAACAAAACAAACCCAGGGGCCAATATTATAAAACTTTTACAATTGTATTTTCCAGAATTGTATTTTCTGCATCTGAATAGAAATAACTGAACTGAATAATTAGCATTTCAAAAGACGTGGCAATTTACCGGTAGGTAAATTGCCACGTCTTTCGAAACGCTAGTCATCCATTTTAATTAGTCATTTCAGACACAGAAAAATACAATTCGAGAAAATACAATTGTAAAACTTTTGTAGTTTTGGCCCCTAGTCAGAAAGAAGGATCCCAACAGCAAATTCTGAGTCAGAGTCAAAGAAGGAGACAAGCCAGAAGTCAAAAGAATAAAGAAAACGAAACACAGAAACCAGTACCTATAGATTACCAAAACGTCTTCAAAATATTGTTACGAGCAATATGTTTGAAGAAATCGAGGACATTTGAGCAACTGCCAGACTCACAGGACATGGTTTTGTTGTTTTTCTACTGCACAATTTGTATATTACGCATTGGATGCAACCGATCCGTCAGATAAGGGATAATCGCTCGCTAGTCGGAACCGAGGCGCGCTGTTGTCTACACGCAAAAAGTAATCATTGCAAGTGCGACAGCTCGCCGCAAAATCGAAAGAATGACCTCGGTTCGTGGATATCCATATATTATCACGGATAATACCGTGCCACTTTGCCTCTATGCTTGCGAGGCAAAATGGGGAGCGGTGCCCCCTACCCCACCCACTTATTTTGTAGCACGTTTTTTTTTGTAACTAGATCCGCTAGTGATGAATTTTCAAGACAAAAAAATATGAACGTAAAATATTTTCCTTTGACTGCATCTCGCATCGTACTTTATAAGAGTTTTCCCGCGGATTATGTAATATAAAATTTAAAATCTTAGTTTTCTTAGATATTAAAAAAATGTATTATAATAAATTTAAATTTAATAATTTTGTATTTCTTACCTTAGCCTTAGTTGTACCCAGCTGGAGTCTATTAACGTGAGGCTTGTTTTTCCTCCATCGCACTGACGCAAATATTGATTTGAAAAAAAAAATATACAGAAAAAACAGGTATTTAGAAGCAATAAATCACATCGATCGATGGACGCTGATATTATTCACAAGCTTGTTTCTTTAGTCTCTATGACAACCATAGAGAACTGGTTCCACAACTGGGATGTTCCCTCTGTATCCGTGGAACAGCGCTGGCTTAGGATTAGTACAGCGTAAAGAACTCGACACGTGGAATAAATGGTGGAGTCATACATCAACATTAAATGAGCTTGCAGATAATTTATATCTCCTTTGTTTCCTCAACAACTTTTATTGCTGTCAAGATTTAAACAATGTATACAATATATTCCAATCGCGATGCCAGGGCTTAAAATTCATAGGAGATTCGGAATCGATTCCTGCAAATGATACTCGCAAAGTAACCAGTGACAGTCAATTTTGATTCTCGCAAAAGATTCTTTTGATTCTTGTTATGGATGTCCTCAATGGACTGGAGAATTCTGCCTCGGCAACACTTTGACTCAGCAGTGGTATTCTAATGAAATCTTGGCTGCCTATACAGGCAGCCAAGATTTCATTAAAAAGCACTGGCAATGTATTGTAACCTCCATCAGCAAGATCATCAAACGCTGAAATGTTGAACATGTGTTCTAAAATTCATGAAAGACAAGAAATTCACCAAAAGTTGGAACTGTGCCCCTACAGTTTATAGTCGTGTAAATACATATATATGAAAATGTTCGGTTTTCCCGGTTTACCTCAAAAACCGGAACCGAAGAGAGAAACCAGAATAAATAAAGAAGTAAATAAATAAAACCCACTTCAATTGGTCGTTCATAGATTCTTATCTCATCAAGTTATAAATTCACACACATACAGTTAAAACTAGACGTCCTGTCATGAAATGGCGCAAATAGCACGTCGATGTGTGCGTTAATCTACGCGTTATGACCATAGTAAAGTTATCAAATTCTGTACAAGTGGGCTGTGCACAAGCAATGTTTCTGCTAATGGACCTCCGGGTAACCTGGAGGTCCATTGGCAGAAACATTGCCTATATTTGTGATGAGTAACCAGGAGAACCTGCTGTACTTTGGATGGCATTCGATATGGCATTTGCTCGGAATTCACACGCGCAATTAAGCCCAGAAAAGCGCACAGTTTGGGACAGGACTTCTAGTTTCAACTGTGCACGTTCTAATGACATACCAGAATTTTTTTTCACCTGCACTCTCTCCCCAAATCCCTTCTCAGTGCCCACACACTACCTATTTCATGGGTTCTGTATCCATGTAATCATTCATTGTCTCACTGATCGGAACTTCGCGACGTCGGATTTCTACGCATTCATTTCATGTGTAGAAGTGTCCAGACTGATTATCACTTTGCTATTGACAAAATAATCAAACTTGAAAATAAAAGGGTCGGGTCTTTGTTCGTTTTGGTAATCTTTAGGGAATTTATAAACATCTTTTAATCTCTCGTCACTGTACGGTTTCACCATGTATGAATCTCTACCATCGTCTATAAGTGGGGTCCCGCGAATCGAACTTTTTACATTCGAATCGAATACGAATCGAATCGGACATTCTGTCGGCATATGTCGTGACAGCGTAGATCAGAGTTGACACATCTTTCACGCCCCTACCCTTTCAAGTTCACACATTGCTGACTGGTCAGTACAGCTGATACACGCTCGTGCATTCTGACATAACGTCTGCACGGTTTCCTCTAATGATTTTATTATTGTGCGGCTATTAACCCTTTGCGAGTACGGTACGTAATATTACGTACGAAAGTTACCGTGCGTTGCGACTACGGTACGTAATATTACGAACTCTGACATTGAACCCGAGCGACCGCTTTTTCGTCCAGGAACACGATACTTCAATTTCATTAAATAGGATGGATGGATGCTAAGTGCATGCGTGTGGTGGACCAATCAATATTTTCAACGTGCAGCCACAAGGCTGCACGTTGCAAATATTAATTGGTCTATCCCCAAATAATGAATATGGAATCTTCCTGTTGCTGTCATTGAACTGACATGGAATATACCACCAGGGTTCAAAGGGCTAACGATTGCGTTTGACGTGGCCAAAACCCGATTCTTCGTGAAATTAAAACGTCACGATAACCGTAGTCGGAAAGGGTTAACTTTAAAAAATAATAAACACCAGACAGCTTTGACTGACCAAATAGTTGTATTATTCTTGATGTTAACGTAATTGAGAAATAATGACCACATAATTATAATCATATATGCGGAAAGGAAGGTCACGCTTTCGAGATCGTCAATGGGCTATTCGATTTTAGTTTCGGTGGCCAGGTATTCGAAAATCGAATCGAATTGGACAAATGTTTCGAAATTCTAATCGAATTCGAGGATTCGTAGCGCCCAAACTATAAGGTATGCCAAATGATTGGAATGTCACAGCCACAGTACACGACGCACGAATTGTAGTGATGTGAAATATGCCGTGGAAACATAATCAATCTTTACTGAATTCAAATGACGCGTCGGTCACATATGGTTGTGTGTGGGACAACACGTCAGTGTGAATGGACCTTAAGGCTGGTGTTACGCGATATCAGGTGTTAATTTTTCGGAACTACAATAACCAGCGTTTCAGCCATAACGGGGTGTTTTGACAACCCTCTGAGGAAAAAAAAAACAAATCAGCTGATTAGTCTGGGTAAAGGGTTGATTACTTATTGAAAGCTCAATAACTCGACTGGAGAATTTACTACAGCACTTTCTATACGCCCGCACTTACGTCTATAAATTTGTCTATATGTTTGTGTCTATAAAGTCGTATCCATAACGCCAATGCCATCAGCTTCCACAACTCATGGATAGCAGAAAACCAATAAAGAGGATAATTCTTCCTTCTGGTGCAACAAATCTTCAGCTATAACGCTTTAGCTTCTTGTTTTCAATGGGCTATTTGTCCTCATAGAATTGCTATGATTGCCATCAACATTCGTTGTAATTTAACTCTTAGAAGCCGGTGAATCCGAATGAATTTATTGGACATGAAAAACTTACAGTAAAGCAGGTGTTTCTAGTCTAGTGTAGTCTGCCTATTCAGGCAGACGACACTTGACTAGAAGCACCTGTTCAGTGTTTAATTCTCCCCCAGCCCAAAGATAGCCGAGCCGTAACAGCCCGATTACCTGCCGCATTACATCACATTCAAGAGAACTCGACTTCCGGCGTCTAAGAGTTAACCTCGAGTAAATAAATTAGGTTTTCGCAGAGACGAATAAGTAGCCGATGGATGTAGTATAGATCCAAAAATTGTGTTAATATCTTGATGGTTCACTGTTAATTAAATACTTATTGATTGGAATATCCATAACTAAATAAATAATATCTTTATACATCTGTGCGTGAATAAACATCACAATGTATCAGCTGCAGTCTACAAGCAAACTGCACGACAAGTGGACAAACAAACATCGGTAACAATGTCGAATTCCTCACATAATTACACTATTGTTCTCAGAGCTTGGAATATTCATTCTATGCATACCGGATTTACCTGGTTGTCAGAGGCCGCAAGTACTTAAATTGAGAATAAATTCGGAAGCCAACTTGATTTCGATAGAGTTGTAGCAATGTGAATTAAAAGCCATTTTGCTGTTTATTTGAGTAATATCGGTAAATCATTCCATATTTCACTGCTTGCTGAAATGTCGGTCTGGGAAGTGTCAGGTCTGGCGTTTTTAATGTTGATAGTATAATATTATTTGATTGAATTTATTAATTGTTGATAATACAACATTAGACCACGCCCACATTATTAAAAAAACTGTTATCATATAAAAATATGATAAAAGTACTGACATCCAGTTGCTGGTACTTGTACCATACACTACTATGGAGAATAATGCTGTATTAACCCTTTACCCAACGAATCGCTCGCATCCGCCCGCGTAATATGCAAATTCAGCAGTTGAAAAAATATTATTTTTCAAAAAATTTCAACAAAACCATATCATGTTACCCCTCGTTGGAACGAGCTCATCGAGCTCGTTCCAACGAGGGGTCACATGATATGGTTTTGTTGAAATTTTTTGAAAAATTTGAAAAAATGTTATTTAAAATAATAAATTTTGATATCGTCTGCGTTGGGTAAAGGGTTAAAGTACTTCTGGTAATAACTTCACTTTTACGACTTTGGATCATTTCCTTATAACATGAGGTGTTAACAAGTCATAGAGAAAAGTGGACCAATCAATATTTTTAATCTGAAGCCGTAGGCCTGCAGATTAAAGATATTAATTGGACAACCTTAAAATCTGATTCTTATAAAGAAGCCATGGAATGGCCTGTGGCTGCAGGTTATTTAATCAGTCTCTTAAAATCTGATTCTTACAAAGAAGGCAATGGACACCGCCCGTCTGCAGGTTAAAGATATTAATTGGGCAACCTTAAAATCTGATTCTCATAAAGAAATCATCGAATGGCCAATGGCTGCAGGTTAATTAATTAGTGTCTCTTAAAATCTGATTCTTATAGAGAAGGCTTCGAATGCCACCCGCCTGTGGATTAAAGATATCCTATTTGTCTCTCTTAATTTCTGATTCTTATAAAGAAGGCAACGAATGCCACCCGTCTGTGGATTAAAGATATCCTATTTGTCTCTCTTAATTTCTGATTTTTATAAAGAAGGCAACGAATGCCACCCGTCTGTGGATTAAAGATATCCTATTTGTCTCTCTTAACATCTGAGTCTTATAAAGAAGGCAACAAATCTGATTCTTATAAAACATGCATCGAATGCCGTATAGCTGTAGGTTAAAGATATTAATTGATCTACCTTAAAATCTGATTCTTATAAACAAGGCCTTGTATGCCGTATGACCGTAGGTTAAATATCTTAATTAACGATATTAATTAGTCTATCTTAAAATCCGATTCTTATAAAGAAGGCCTTGTATGCCGTACGGCCGTAGGTTAAATGTCTTAATTAAAGATATTAATTAGTATTCCTTAAAATCCGATTCTTTTTAAGAAGGCAACGAATGGACTTTGCCTGCAGGTTAATTAATTAATTTTTCTTAAAATCTGATTCTGATAAAGAAGTCATCGAATGCTGTATGGCTGCAGGTTAATTAATTAGCCTCTCTTAAAATCTGATTCTTATAAAGAAGGCTTCGAATGCCACCCGTCTGTGGATTAAAGATATCCAATTTGTCTCTCTTAACATCTGATTCTTATAAAGAATGCAACGAATGCCACCCGTCTGCGGGTTAAAGATATTAATTTGTCTTTCTTAACATCTGAATCTTATAAAGAAGGCATCGAATCGAATGGCTGCAAGTTAGAGACATTAATGAGTCTACCAAAATCTGATTCTTATAAAACAGGCATCGAATGTCGTATGGTTACTGGTTAACGATATTAATTAAAGATATTAATTATTATTTTCAAATGAAACAAAATACTGCATTTTGATTGGCTGAGAGGTACGCTGTAACTTGCAATTCACAGTGGCCCTTTTACACAGTGATTAACAACGGTGTAAAAACAAGAATATACAATAGCAGGCTATACGGCTAAAAAAAACAATACCCATTTTTAATTATTAATTCATACCTTCTGCTTGGTTATGTTAGAACAAAAATAAAAATACAGGAAATTTAATATTTATACGCAATAAAATATTATAGATATGGATGTCATTGGAACTGGATCATTGGGCCAGTTCCAATGACAACCATACTTGTCTGGTTTTATTTATTAAGAAACGTACAAAGTACAAATTGTCTGTCAGTTTTTGCCCACAATATAGGTTAAAGTATTAAGTACGCCAAAATTCTTGGAAATAAATCCGTTATCCTTGTGTTTTCTAGGTTGTATGGGAATTTACACCGATTTGGGAACTCATACACCCTTCGGCTGCGCCTCAGTGTGTATGAGTTCCCAAACCCGTGTAAACTCACATACACCCTGGAAAACACAAGGACAACTAATAGTATACATTAAAATCTGATTCTTATAAAGCAGGCATCGAATGCCTTATGGTTGCTGGTTAAAGATATTAATTAAAGATATTAATTAGTATACATTAAAATCTGATTCTTATAAAGCAGGCATCGAATGCCGTTTGGCTGTAGGTTAAAGATATTAATCGATCTACCTTAAACTCTGATTCTTATAAAGAAGGCCTCGTATGCCGTATGGCCGTAGGTTAAATATCTTAATTAAATATATTAATTAGTCTACCTTACAATCCGATTCTTATAAAGAAGGCCTCGTATGCCGTATGGCCGTAGGTTAAATATCTTAATTAAAGATATTAATTAGTCTACCTTAAAATCCGATTCTTATAAAGAAGGCCTTGTATGCCGTACGGCCGTAGGTTAAATATCTTAATTACAAATATTAATTAGTCTACCTTAAAATCCGATTCTTATAAAGAAGGCCTTGTATGCCGTACGGCCGTAGGTTAAATATCTTAATTACAAATATTAATTAGTATTCCTTGAAATCCGATTCTTTTTAAGAAGGCAACGAATGGACTTTGCCTGCAGGTTAATTAATTAATCTTTCTTAAAATCTGATTGTGATAAAGAAGTCATCGAATGCTGTATGGCTGCAGGTTAAATACATAATGAGTCTACAAAGAATCTGATATTTATAAAGCAGGCATCGAATTCCATATGTCTGTATGTTAAATATATTAATTGTCTCACTTAAAATCTGATGCTTATAAAGAAGACATCGAATTCTATATGGCTGTAGGTTAAATACATTAATTTGTCTCACTTAAAATCTGATTTGTATAAAGCAGGCATCGAATTCTATATGGCTGTAGGTTAAAAATATCAATTTATCTCACTTAAAATCTGATTCTTATAAAGCAAGCATAGAATGTCGCATGGCTGCTGGTTAACGATATTAATTAGGCTATCTTAAAATCTGATTCTGATAAACAAAGCATCGGATGCCGAACGGCTGGCTGTAGGTTGAGGATATTAATTAATAATTTAATCAGTTGCACCATTTCCGTATGCCATTGGTTAAAATCATACCGCGTTACATTCGTCAAAATCATATGAACCAAATCACGTAACGATTTAGAATGTCTCCATGTTCGCGTGTCTAATCAATTTTTGAAGACTCGGTAAGCCACGCTCACTCAACTTAATGGTGACCGTGACTGCAGAGTGATCGATCGATATACCTTTCGCTTCCAGTGAGCGAGATAACAATGATAATTTCTTGGGAACAAATAATTTAATAGAAACACAGAAGAGAGAGATAAATAAATAGGCTTATATTCGAACATAATTTTGAGGGGAGCTAATAAATTGTTTTTAATGATATTGTTACGTGATTTTCAAATAACCATCGTCTGCGAACGAAATTTAAAACGTAAACAAACAAGACTTCGTACTATTATTTTACCACATTCAATATCTAAATTCTTCATGGCCGAGGAATGATATGGGAATTTCAATGTCACCGATCCTGCAGAATTTATCAATTGAAGAGGAGTGACAAATGATGACTTTCAGTCTTTGTTTAAGAAGCAAAACCCAAGATTTGAGCGTATTTCTGAAGAACTGTTGAATTCCTATGCTGAATTTCGACAATCCAAATCAACAAAAATAACTTGATGACATTGTGCAAAGCATTGATTGAGACGGGTCAATGAGACATCTAACTGAATAATGAGTGACTTAACCTTTTGTGATACACTTTCCTGTGTTTACCTGTTGTATTTTTGAAGAAATTACATGCTTTTCGTTCAAATACACATAGTTATTATATTTGTCTGTTAACGCCGGATTACATTATAACAAATAACTTGTTTTCTTTCGGTTTATGGAATATAAACCGAAAATTTTCAGCACAACCTTAATCATAATTCGCTACTATTTTAATATAAAAATACAACAAAAAGTCCTGACATCCCGCTGATGGTACTTGTACCATACTACGGAAACTAATGCTGTATTAAATTACTTCTGGTAATACAACAAAATGTACTGATATCCTACTGATGGTACTTGCACCATACTACGGAGACCAATGCTGTCTTAAATTACTTCTGGTAATAGACACCCTTTTTCGACCTGGGAAGCAAAGCGAGGAACTGATGTTTAATTTCATTTCATTATACCAGAAGGTGTTGACAAGTCATACAAAATATCCAGTTAATATCTTTAACCTGCAGCCGTATGGCTGCAGGTTAAAGATATTAATTCGGAGACCTTAAAATCTGATTTTTTATAAAGAAGGCATCGAATGCCATATGGCTGCAGGTTAAATATATTAATCAGTCAGTATTAAAATCTGATTCTTATGAAGAAGGCCTCGAATGCCGTATGGCTGCAATTGAAGATTTTCATTAGTTTATATTAAAATCTGATTCTGTAAATAAGGCATCGAATGTCGTATGGCCTCAGATAAAGAAATTAATTGATCGAGCTTAAACACTAATTCTTATAAAGAAGGCATTGAATGGCGTATGGCTGCAGCTTAACGACATTAATTGGGCAACCTTAAAATCTGATTCTTATGAAGACGCATCGAATGACGTATGGCTGCAGGTTAATTAATTAGTCTATCTTAAAATTTGATTCTTATAAAGACGGCATCGAATGACGTATGGCTGCAGGTTAATTAATTAGTCTATCTTAAAATCTGATTCTTATAAAGACGGCATCGAATGACGTATGGCTGCAGGTTAATTAATTCGTTTATCTTAAAATCTGATTCTTATAAAGACGGCATCGAATGACGTATGGCTGCAGGTTAATTAATTAGTCTATCTCAAAATCTAATTCTTATACAGGAGGGCGTCTTCCGACATCTACGATGTCAATATGCAAGAATTAGAATGAAGTACGTTCGCTATAAAGGAAAACAACACAATTTACTCCATTGAACATGGGCACTATCATAAAGTTTTCATTTGATGAAACTTGAAGCAGTAACGGTCCTTTACAGCACAAGGTACAACACTCACTTGCCACTACCTCTACTGTAATTTAACCCTCCACACTCCAATGTCAAAATGGCAAAGTTTTTCCGCCGTAAATATTGCCCATAATTCAGGGTGATATTTAACCAAATATAACTTGTTTGACAGAACTCAGTAGGCTCTGTCAAATAAGATATAATTTGTTAAGAACATCAGAAAAACAGAGTGTTTGGAGAAGATTCTGTTTATTTTACCACATGAATTTATCGTTGATTCTTTATTTAATACGAATAACATGACACGTTAATTAAATAAATAAATAAATAATTAATTAATTAATTAATTAATTAATTAGTTAATTAATCCTGAACAGTCAAAGTTTTCATTTTTCTGCAAAAGAAACATGACGTACTGACCCTCTTTGTGATCGGGGATGAAAATAATCAAATTTGAATGAAGATTTCTGTGAATAACGCTGGTCGGTTTCTTTCCTTACATTAGTTTACGGTTAAAATGTTTTATAAGAAAAACACGCGCTTCCTCATGCGCAAAAATCCTTCAATTACTTTTTCCTCTATTTCTCTGTGAACGTTTTAAAACAGGTTTACGGGAGGAGGGGGTCGAAGAAGTACCCGGAGAGAACAACCGAGCAGCACTGAATAAACGTCAAATTCTTTAGTTTACTAAATCGGCACAAGAAGGGTTAGCATCGGGTCAATGTAAATCTTCATCAACGAGCAGTACGCCTTAGTTCGCAGCCAAACCATGAACCCACGTGGGCAATGGAGACAAAGTATCTTGTCCAAGGTAGAGCCCGGTGGCTCTGTGGTTTCGTCATTGAACTGAGAGGTCCATGGTTCGAATATCGCCGGGGGTAACTGCGTTGTGTCCTTGGGGAAAGAACTTCATCCCGAATGTTCACGTGGTGGCATGATGGCGCCATATACTAAGACGTACTGCACAT
This sequence comes from Pictodentalium vernedei, assembly GCA_031216915.1. Lineage (NCBI taxonomy): Eukaryota > Metazoa > Mollusca > Scaphopoda > Dentaliida > Dentaliidae > Pictodentalium > Pictodentalium vernedei. Next base: position 777,586,426 of record CM062295.1, read on the forward strand.
CCATGGTGCACTCGTTTTCTGCCAATGCTAAATATGCTTGTACGTTGGATATTCTGACAGTTGCTCGCCGTTGCTTGGTGGTTCTCACCGGATACTCCGGGTAAAACTGTCCGACACGAGGTGACCCAGGATTTCAAGTGTCGCTAAACTCTAATAAATAAATCTTGTCCAAGGACACGAAAATTATTTGTATCTGTACGTATGAACCGTTCGGAAAATTCATTTCGTTGTCGGCTAAACATGGATGCCCCCCCCCCCCCCCCCCCCCCCCCCCATCGAGAGATAGTTGCAGACCTTTTGTCAAAGCATATATGTCACAAGCGCTGGGCCGCCTTCTCGAACCTACCAACATATTATCTGTGTGTCGATTAAATTAGTTTGCTCAGCTTGAACACTTTGACCCTGTGTCAAGATCCCATTTATTTATTTGGGAGAAGGGGGCGGTGGCTCAGTAGGTAAAGGTGCGGTCTGCAAGCCGAGAGGTCCTCGGGTCGAGTCCGACGTGCGGCAATCGCGTTGTGTCCTTGGTTAAAACTCTCATTCCCATTGCCTACGTGGGGGTATGGAGGCATTATGTACTAAGGCGTACTGAACCTCGATGGTGCCCTTGTCTTCATCGAACCCTGCTTGTGTGGAGTTACTATGTTGGGGAGCTGACAGTTGCTCGCCGTTCCTCGATGGTCCTCTCCGGGTACTCCGGCTTCCTCCACAAATATAATTGTCGTGGTCATGACTAGCCATTGCTCAGAAAATTTGACCTTAAATACCAATAAATAAATAGATTTATTTATTTAATTATCCATTTATTTGGGTTTAACGACACTTTCGGCACCCAGCCAGGGTCACCTCGTGCCGAGCAATTTTACAGGTGGAGGAAGCAGGGTACCTGTAGAGAACTACTGAACAACGGCGAGCAATTGTCAGACTCCAAAACATACTAACTCCGCACATGCAGGTCTGGCATTGCGTCGCGTGAGAACCATGAGGTTCTGTCTTCCAGTGGAAGATAGAACCTTATGTTTCTCACACGACGGTTGGTTGAGGACAAGTCTACCATTGACGCGCAGTACATCTCAGTACATAGCGCCACCGTGTTCCCGTCCCAGTCAGAATGTCTTCTTTAACAAGGTGTTTGCTTTAAATTTCATGCATTGACAACAAATATTTCCCTTCTGTATATTCACGCTTGTAACCCTTCACCTAACACGAAAGATTGACGACATTTGCAAACAAACTTATTGAATAGATAATTTTGTTCATGTTTTTGTCACAAAAACATAGGTTATGGCCCCCTCATTGGAACGGGCTCGACGAGCGCGTCCCAAAGAGGGGTTATAACCTATGTTTTATATAGAAATATAATGAAAATTAATTTTTGTGAATAGAGCTGGCCGGTTTTGGCCGTTACGTTGGGTAAAGGGTTAATACTTTATCTAACACAAAATTATTGAATAGCTAATTTTTTTCATGTTTTTGTCACAAAAACATAGGTTATGGCCCCTCATTGGAACGATCTCGACGAGCTCGTTCCAAAGAGGGGTTATAACCTATGTTTTTGAGACAAAAAATGAGAAATATAATGAAAATTAATTTTTGTGAATAGAGCTGGCCGGTTTTGGCCGTTACGTTGGGTAAAGGGTTAATACTTTATCTAACACAAAATGGAGACGACATGGCAAATATCTGAACTTATCACAAAGGAATACCACCAGTTCTTTCATTTCTTTCGTTTCTTATGTAAAAAAAAAACTAGCTTATGAGCTTATGAGTTCGTTCCAATGAGGGGACATGAGCTATGTTTTTGAGTCAAAAAGTGAGGTGAACCGACAACTGCAACAACGATAAGTGATTTTGATTGAATCAAGTCTCACAAAACACCATAAATATTATTGCCTGTCAAAAACATATCGGTGAACTATGGCTCCCACCACATGCCTTCTGCATTTGATATCAGCAATAAAGGCAGAAAAGTCTTAAGCACTCTTTAAGTCGATGCCTCAGAATCATATCTTCTCGATTGATGGGCTAAACTTTGAGATAAACTAATCACGCCAATCATATCATTATATGTGCGTGTGAAATATGGGCGTTTTGTATCAATTTGAAAGGGGAGCGCGGTGGCTCAGTTGTAGTCTGTTGGACTTTTATGCTAGAGGTCCCGAGTTCGATCCCCATCCGGGATGACCCGCGTTGTGTCCTTGGGCAAGACACTTTATCCCGGTTGTCTGCATGGGGGCACGATGGTGCCGTGTACTTAGGCGTACTGCACGTCGATGGTGCAAATGTCTTCAACCGCTGTAACCCTGGTTGGGCGGAGCTTGAGTTAGAATGTTGAGGAGCTGACAGTTGCTCGTCGATGCTCGGTGGTCCTCCCTGGGTACTTCGGCTTCCTCCACCCGTAAAACTGCAACGGCCACGTTTAGCCATTGTGCATAAGTATGTGATCTTAAACTTCAATAAATAAATAAATATCATATCAACTTGAACAGATTGGGTGCAAATCTGTGTGAAGAAAATGAAGTCATCCATTTTATATTCCGTAAATATTCCATTGATATGAATAGAATGTCTTCAAATCACGTAGTATGAGCAGAACCTGGTAGATTATCCCATCCAGTCACTTCAGGATATTTCTTGCGCTTTCGAATACATAGAAACGTGTTTGAGGCAGGCTGCAATCTTTGATTTAAAAATTAGCTTCAATATAAGACGACTACGTAATTCCAAAAACACCCCGGTTGTGTTCGTAAGAATGAATCAAGTCTTCAAGGGTCAGATATCATTGAACACATAACATATAACCACGTAACGCATTGTTGTCCATGAATACAGGGCGAATAGCCAACGGATGGATGTCAAAATGAGAAACGACAACCGGATTCAGAATGCCCCGAATGTACTAATGACCACTGAGATTTCCACTTAAGTCACTATATCAAGTTAACAATCACGAGAGAGGCATCCCAGATGATTACTGATCTTCCACCATAAGGAATAGAAGGCATGATGTTCCTAGGCACGTAAGCAGTATCTCTACACCTCTACACTCTTATGCGACCATCTGTGACGTGAAGCAGGAACTTACTAGGTTCCTGAGATTCCAATGTTATCGAGCCATACACCCCTCAAAATGTCGTCGTTGATGCTGATCGGACGGAGCTGGACGCTTGATGAAACTTCTGGACCTTATACCCAGTGCCTTGAGACGGTTTCGGATAGTTCTGTTGCACAAACGCCCGAAGCAAAGGCTTTAAGGCAAACCAGACTCCGATCTTCCGAGGAGAGGTCTTTTGGGATTGTCCAGGCCTTGGTCGGTCCTTAACATCGTTGATTTGTTGATGTTTTCGGACAAGTATGCTGATGACAGAATGTCTATAGCCAGGTTGCTTTCCAGTAGCTTTGAATGACATGCCTGTTGCATGCATGCCAAAGATTTGCCATTTTCGTGCCTCTGACAATCTTCTCCTTGCCATGTCAACATTTATTGATAAAAGAAATGACATATGTTCTTATTTTATACCCATGTGGATGATAGTGTTTTTTTGTGACATTCGTGGGATGCGTGCTTGGCGTGGACGAGGGGTTGTGTTTGAGGTACGCTATCAACCAGAAACATCATGTTTCACTAGATGAAATGTACTGCAAGACATAACAATCATTAAAACGTAAAAATCAGTAACAGCAACTTCACTGTCATGAAACATTTCATTGGTGCTTAATTAAGTTCTAGGCGTATATATTTCGAAACAATGTTGTGCATGTACGCGACTCGGAACAAAGCTGATGGCTTATCAACTTTGAAAAAGTCAGGACAGAAGAGGGAGAGGGCGTAGAGAGGAAAAGTAAAATGCCACCATTTAAGACTGTCGATTCGGATCAGCAAAATTATAAGGGTGATACTTCAGTTCAACACCACCGCGACTCTGACGGAGTCCCATGCCACTGCTGTAGCCTGGACTGACAGGACAGGACATGCGGAAAGCACCAAGCCATGTGTGAAGTAAACACAGTTGGCCATTGGTTTTATAAATCAACAGAGTAAGAGTAAGTTGTTTTAACCCTCTACCCAACATAACGGCCCAAGACGGTCTGCGCTGTTCACAGCAATCGCCATTCAAATTTTCAAATTTTTGTCTAAAAACACCGCTACGACCCATCAGCGGAGCGAGCTCGATGAGCTCACATCGACGAGGGGTCACAGGTTATTTTCTCGAGGCAAGAGTTGAAAACTTGTTGGTATTCAATAACTTCTGCCAGTGTTATCCCTTATCCGCGCGGGACAGAGGATTGAGACCTGTTCGCTTGACTAGCGATCCAGTGTTATGTAATGTGTATGTCTATTCTCGACACCTCTATACTCTATACAGCAGATTAGTGATATTTATGACACTTTACTTTTGTGTTGTTTTCTCTAAAAATGAGGTTATTTTGCTTATGATTCATGTTAACTCATATACAAAATAAAAAATATATACATATAAAACTAGAAGTCCTGTCATGAAATGCACACAAATAGCACGTCGATCCGCGCGTTAATCTACGCGTTATGACCATTGTAAGGCTATCAAATTCTGCACATATGGCCTATGCACAAGCAATGTTTCAGCCAATGGACCTCCGGGTAACCCGGAGGTCCATTGGCAGAAACATTGCCTGTGTTTGCTATGAATAACCAGAACCTACCTTGCTTTGGATGGCATTCGATGTGGCAACTGCGCGCAATTCCTACGCACAATTAAGCCTAGATAAGCGCACAGTTCATGACAGGACTTCTAGTTTTAACTGTAAAAGTACAGGTAAACATAGTAAATATACTACGGCCGCAGTGCATTGGTCACTTTGCACGGGTGGCAATATTTCCTCGGACGCAATAATATGAGATTCCAAACACTAATTATAGCAGGGTTCATACAGCTCTTGAAAAACCCTTGAAAATGAGTTTTTTCTTGAAAAACCCTGGAATTTGAAATTAGCCCTTGAGAAACCCTTGAACTTTCAGAAATCTCTTGAAAAACCCTTGAATACCAAGCTATTTCCTGGGCATTGTAAATAAATGTGTACTCGCCTTTTACTTGTTTGTTGCGCTCGTGTCGCTCAGTTAAAGAAAAAAACATAAAAAGTATGGAACGTTTTACCAAGATTACTGTAACACAGATCACACTTTGGGTACCAGTACTTCCTGATTTCCAAAGTCAGATCTGTGTCACATGAATCTTACATTTTTAGAGCTCATACAACAAGCTGAATAGTATATGTAGCCCTTGAAAAAAAAGAAGAAACCCTTGAAAAACCCTTGAACTTTGTGAGCAAATTTTTGTATGAATCCTGTATAGGAATAATCATCACCAATTGAATTAATTCAAATTTTACTGATGATGAATTGTATTACCTGGGTAAATACATGCGTGGACATTACCTCCCACGCGTGGATTACAACCTGTCCACGGCGACTGTACTGTGCCACGAAATATGTTTTATTTTGTTCAATATGATGTAATTTGGAGCCCTCTTGGTAATGTTAGCATAAAAAAAGAAGTTGGTAGGATAAAGGTTATTCAGAGCAGATGTGTTATTCGAACCGTAAACTGGCAGAAATGGACGAACTCAATATTCAGAAAGAGATGGAACATGGTGTTAGCTGCGAGGAGCATGAGAATAAAAACAGAAGGCAAAATGGTTTCAACCAATACATATTTTGCATTCAAGTTTTCAACGCCATCAAAATCTACAAAAATTGGTTATTTAAACGTCAAAGTGGATTTGCTCATACCAAATCTACTTCGATGTTTCAATTGTCAAAAGTTTGGACATGGTAAGGATGCATGCCGAGGCCTAGCGCGATATGCCAGAGATGCGGTCAAAAGCACGAAAAAGAATGTACCAGCAATACTCTGAAATGTTCCAACTGCCAGGGCATTCATATGACATTGTCGCGAGATTGCCCTGTATGGAAAAAAGTAAAGACAATACAAAAAATAAAATGTGAAAGAAAAATCAGGTTCAAAGAGGACAGAGATATTGTGTCAAGAATGCGAAGAGTGGTTACGACACTGGACTTCAAACCGAAAAGTCCACGATTCGATCTCCATCGGGGTAACCGTGTTGTGTCCTTGGGCAAGGCACCGACTGTTGCGCTGTGTACTAAGGCGTACGTCAACGTCGATGGTGGACATGTCTTCAACCAATGGTAGCTCTGCTTTTGTGGAGTTGTTGCGTTAGGGAGTCTGGTAGTTACTCGCCGTTGCTAGGTAGTTCTTTCTGGGTACTCCGGCTTCCTTCACCCGTAACACCTGTAAAACTGTCCGGCACGAGGTGACTCTGACTGTCGAAACTGTCGTTAAACCCCAATAATTAAATAAATAAATCTGAAAGGTTACCAGTAGAATACAGGACATAATGCATTTGAGCAAACAGGCCAATTCCATCCTTAGTACAGACCTCTACCATAGATCAGATGGAATCAGGGTCAATTCAAACACACCCACATGCTTAAACAACAACAGGCGAAAACAAACACATAACATACAAGAATATAAAGAACAGAGAACAGAACCCTAAAACCACAGCAGAGAAATGTGTCCAACAAAACAAACCCAGGGGCCAATATTATAAAACTTTTACAATTGTATTTTCCAGAATTGTATTTTCTGCATCTGAATATAAATAACTGAACAGAATAATTAGCATTTCAAAAGACGTGGCAATTTACCGGTAGGTAAATTGCCACGTCTTTTGAAACGCTAGTCATCCATTTTAATTAGTCATTTCAGACACAGAAAAATACAATTCGAGAAAATACAATTGTAAAACTTTTGTAGTTTTGGCCCCTAGTCAGAAAGAAGGATCCCAACAGCAAATTCTGAGTCAGAGTCAAAGAAGGAGACAAGCCAGAAGTCAAAAGAATAAAGAAAACGAAACACAGAAACCAGTACCTATAGATTACCAAAACGTCTTCAAAATATTGTTACGAGCAATATGTTTGAAGAAATCGAGGACATTTGAGCAACTGCCAGACTCACAGGATATGGTTTTGTTGTTTTTCTACTGCACAATTTGTATATTACGCATTGGATGCAACCGATTCGTCAGATAAGGGATAATCGCTCGCTAGTCGGAACCTAGGCGCGCTGTTGTCTACACGCAAAAAGTAATCATTGCAAGTGCGACAGCTCGCCGCAAAATCGAAAGAATGACCTCGGTTCGTGGATATCCATATATTATCACGGAAAATACCGTGCCACTTTGCCTCTGTGCTTGCGAAGCAAAATGGGGAGCGGTGACCCTACCCCACCCACTTATTTTGTAGCACGTTTTTTTTGTAACTAGATCCGCTAGTGATGAATTTTCAAGACAAAAAAATATGAACGTAAAATATTTTCCTTTGACTGCATCTCGCATCGTACTTTATAAGAGTTTTCCCGCGGATTATGTAATATAAAATTTAAAATCTTAGTTTTCTTAGATATTAAAAAAATGTATTATAATAAATTTAAATTTAATAATTTTGTATTTCTTACCTTAGCCTTAGTTGTACCCAGCTGAAGTCTATTAACGAGAGGCTTGTTTTTCCTCCATCGCACTGACGCAAATATTGATTTGAAAAAAAAATTATACAGAAAAAACAGGTATTTAGAAGCAATAAATCACATCGATCGATGGACGCTGATATTATTCACAAGCTTGTTTCTTTAGTCTCTATGACAACCATAGAGAACTGGTTCCACAACTGGGATGTTCCCTCTGCATCCGTGGAACAGCGCTGGCTTAGGATTAGTACAGCATAAAGAACTCGACACGTGGAATAAATGGTGGAGTCATACATTAACATTAAATGAACTTGTAGATAATTTATATCTCCTATGTTTCCTCAACAACTTTTATTGCTGTCAAGATTTAAACAATGTATACAATATATTCCAATCGCGATGCCAGGGCTTAAAATTCATAGGAGATTCGGAATCGATTCCTGCAAATGATACTCGCAAAGTAACCAGTGACAGTCAATTTTGATTCTCGCAAAAGATTCTTTTGATTCTTGTTATGGATGTCCTCAATGAACTGGAGAATTCTCCCTCGAAATAAAGCAACACTTTGACTCAGCAGTGGTATTCTAATAAAATCTTGGCTGCCTATATAGGCCAAGATTTCATTAAAAAGCACTGGCAATGTATTGTAACCTCCATCAGCAAGATCATCAAACGCTGAAATGTTGAACATGTGTTCTAAAATTCATGAAAGACAAGAAATTCACCAAAAGTTGGAACTGTGCCCCTACAGTTTATAGTCGTGTAAATACATATATATGAAAATGTTCGGTTTTCCTGGTTTACCTCAAAAACCGGAACCGAAGAGAGAAACAAGAATAAATAAAGAAGTAAATAAATAAAACCCACTTCAATTGGTATCGTGCTTTGGTCGTTCATAGATTCGTATCTCATCAAGTTATAAATTCACGCACATACAGTTAAAACTAGACGTTCTGTCATGAAATGGCGCAAATAGCACGTCGATGTGTGCGTTAATCTACGCGTTATGACCATAGTAAAGTTATCAAATTCTGTACAAGTGGGCTGTGCACAAGCAATGTTTCTGCTAATGGACCTCCGGGTAACCTGGAGGTCCATTGGCAGAAACATTGCCTATATTTGTGATGAGTAACCAGGAGAACCTGCTGTACTTTGGATGGCATTCGATATGGCATTTGCTCGGAATTCACACGCGCAATTAAGCCCAGAAAAGCGCACAGTTTGGGACAGGACTTCTAGTTTCAACTGTGCACGTTCTAATGACATACCAGAATTTTTTTTCACCTGCACTCTCTCCCCAAATCCCTTCTCAGTGCCCACACACTACCTATTTCATGGGTTCTGTATCCATGTAATCACTCATTGTCTTACTGATCGGAACTTCGCGACGTCGAATTTCTACGCATTCATTTCATGTGTAGAAGTGTCCAGACTTATTATCACTTTGCTATTGACAAAATAATCAAACTTGAAAATAAAAGGGTCGGGTCTTTGTTCGTTTTGGTAATCTTTAGGGAATTTATAAACATCTTTTAATCTCTCGTCACTGTACGGTTTCACCATGTATGAATCTCTACCATCGTCTATAAGTGGGGTGCCGCGAATCGAACTTTTTACATTCGAATCGAATACGAATCGAATCGGACATTCTGTCGGTATATGTCGTGACAGCGTAGATCAGAGTTGACACATCTTTCACGCCCCTACCCTTTCAAGTTCACACATTGCTGACTGGTCAGTACAGCTGATACACGCTCGTGCATTCTGACATAACGTCTGCACGGTTTCCTCTAATGATTTTATTCTTGTGCGGCTATTAACCCTTTGCGAGTACGGTACGTAATATTACGTACGAAAGTTACCGTGCGTTGCGACTACGGTACGTAATATTACGAACTCTGACACTGAACCCGAGCGACCGCTTTTTCGTCCAGGAACACGATACTTCAATTTCATTAGATAGGATGGATGCTAAGTGCATGCGTGTGGTAGACCAATCAATATTTTCAACGTGCAGCCACAAGGCTGCACGTTGCAAATATTAATTGGTCTATCCCCAAATAATGAATATGGAATCTTCCTGTTGCTGTCATTGAACTGACATGGAATATACCACCAGGGTTCAAAGGGCTAACGATTGCGTTTGACGTGGCCAAAACCCGATTCTTCGTGAAATTAAAACGTCACGATAACCGTAGTCGGAAAGGGTTAACTTTAAAAAATAATAAACACCAGACAGCTTTGACTGACCAAATAGTTGTATTATTCTTGATGTTAACGTAATTGAGAAATAATGACCACATAATTATAATCATATATGCGGAAAGGAAGGTCACGCTTTCGAGATCGTCAATGGGCTATTCGATTTTAGTTTCGGCGGCCAGGTGTTCGAAAATCGAATCGAATTGGACAAATGTTTCGAAATTCTAATCGAATTCGAGGATTCGTAGCGCCCAAACTATAATGTATGCCAAATGATTGGAATGTCTTCACAGCCACAGTACACGACGCACGAATTGTAGTGATGTGAAAGGTGCCGTGGAAACATAATCAATCTTTACTGAATTCAAATGACGCGTCGGTCACATATGGTTGTGTGTGGCACAACACGTCAGTGTGAATGGACCTTAAGGCTGGTGTTACGCGATATCAGGTGTCAATGTTTCGGAACTACAATAACCAGCGTTTCAGCCATAACGGGGTGTTTCGACAACCCTCTGAAGAAAAAAAAACAAATCAGCTGATTAGTCTGGGTAAAGGGTTGATTACTTATTGAAAGCTCAATAACTCGACTGGAGAATTTACTACAGCACGTTCTATACGCCTGCACTTACGTCTATAAATTTGTCTATATGTTTGTGTCTATAAAGTTGTATCCATAACGCCAATGACATCAGCTTCCACAACTCATGGATAGCAGAAAACCAATAAAGAGCATAATTCTTCCTTCTGGTGCAACAAATCTTCAGCTATAACGCTTTAGCTTCTTGTTTTCAATGGGCTATTTGTCCTCATAGAATTGCTATGATTACCATCAACATTGTTTGTAATTTAACTCTTAGAAGCCGGTGAATCCGAATGAATTTATTGGACATGAAAAACTTACAGTAAAGCAGGTGTTTCTAGTCTTGTGTCGTCTGCCTATTCAGGCAGACGACACTTGACTAGAAGCACCTGTTCAGTGTTTAATTCTCCCCCAGCCCAAAGATAGCCGAGCCGTAACAGCCCGATTACCTGCCGTATTACATCACATTCAAGAGAACTCGACTTCCGGCGTCTAAGAGTTAACCTCGAGTAAAAAAATTAGGTTTTCGCAGAGATGAATAAGTAGCCGATGGATGTAGTATAGATCCAAAAATTGTGTTAATATCTTGATGGTTCACTGTTAATTAAATACTTATTGATTGGAATATACATAACTAAATAAATAAAATCTTTATACATCTGTGCGTGAATAAACATCACAATGTATCAGCTGCAGTCTACACGCAAACTGCACGACAAGTGGACAAACAAACATCGGTAACAATGTCGAATTCCTCACATAATTACACTATTGTTCTCAGAGCTTGGAATATTCATTCTATGCATACCGGATTTACCTGGCTGTCAGAGGCCGCAAGTACTTAAATTGAGAATAAATTCGGAAGCCAACTTGATTTCGATAGAGTTGTAGCAATGTGAATTAAAAGCCATTTTGCTGTTTATTTGAAGAATGTCGGTAAATCATTCCATATTTCACGTTTGCTGAAATTTCGGTCTGGAAAGTGTCAGGCCTGGTGTTTTTAATGTTGATAGTATAATATTTATTTGACTGAATTTATTAATTGTTGATAATACAACATTAGACCACGCCCACATTATTAAAAAAAACTGTTATCATATAAAAATATGATAAAAGTACTGACATCCAGTTGCTGGTACTTGTACCATACACTACTATGGAGAATAATGCTGTATTAACCCTTTACCCAACGAATCGCTCGCATCCGCCCGCGTAATATGCAAATTCAGCAGTTGAAAAAATATTATTTTTCAAAAAATTTCAACAAAACCATATCATGTTACCCCTCGTTGGAACGAGCTCATCGAGCTCGTTTCAACGAGGGGTCACATGATATGGTTTTGTTGAAATTTTTTTGAAAAATTTGAAAAAATGATATTTAAAATAATAAATTTTGATATCGTCTGCGTTGTGTAACGGGTTAAAGTACTTCTGGTAATAATTTCACTTTTACGACTTTGGATCATTTCATTATAACATAAGGTGTTAACAAGTCATAGAGAAAAGTGGATCAATCAATATTTTTAATCTGAAGCCGTAGGCCTGCAGATTAAAGATATTAATTGGACAACCTTAAAATCTGATTCTTATAAAGAAGCCATGGAATGGCCTGTGGCTGCAGGTTAATTAATCAGTCTCTTAAAATCTGATTCTTACAAAGAAGGCATCGGACACCGCCCGCCTGCAGGTTAAAGATATTAATTGGGCAACCTTAAAATCTGATTCTCATAAAGAAGTCACCGAATGGCCAATGGCTGCAGGTTAATTAATTAGTGTCTCTTAAAATCTGATTCTTATAAAGAAGGCTTCGAATGCCACCCGTCTGTGGATTAAAGATATCCACTTTGTCTCTCTTAACATCTGAGTCTTATAAAGAAGGCAACGAATACCACTCGTCTGCGGGTTAAAGATATTAATTTGTCTCTCTTAACATCTGATTCTTATAAAGAAGGCATCGAATCGAATGGTTGCAAGTTAAAGACATTAATGAGTCTACCAAAATCTGATTCTTATAAAACAGGCATCGAATGCCGTATGGTTACTGGTTAAATATATTAATTAAATATATTAATTATTATTTCCAAATGAAACAAAATATTGCATTTTGATTGGCTGAGAGGTACGGTGTAACTTGCAATCCACAGTGGCTTTTTTACACAGTGGTTAACAACGGTGTAAAAACAAGAATATACAATAGCAGGCTATATGGCTAAAAAAAGCAATACCCATTTTTAATTGTTAATTCATACCTTCTGCTCGGTTATGTTAGAAGAAAAATACAGGAAATGTAATATTTATATGCAATAAAATATTATAGATATGGATGTCATTGGAACTGGGTCATTGGGCCAGTTCCAATGACAACCATGCTTGTCTGGTTTTATTTATTAAGAAACGTACAAAGTACAAATTGTCTGTCAGTTTTTGCCCACAATATAGGTTAAAGTATTAAGTACACCAAAATTCTTGGAAATAATCCGTTACCCTTGTGTTTTCTAGGGTGTATGGAAATTTACACCGGCTTGGGAACTCATACTGCGCCTCAGGGTGTATGAGTTCCCAAACCCGTGTAAACTCCCATACACCCTGGAAAACACAAGGATAACTAATAGTATACATTAAAATCTGATTCTTATAAAGCTGGCATCGAATGCCTTATGGTTGCTGGTTAAAGATATTAATTAAAGATATTAATTAGTATACATTAAAATCTGATTCTTATAAAGCAGGCATCGAATGCCGTTTGGCTGTAGGTTAAAGATATTAATCGATCTACATTAAACTCTGATTCTTATAAAGAAGGCCTCGTATGCCGTATGGCCGTAGGTTAAATATCTTAATTAAATATAGTAATTAGTCTACCTTACAATCCGATTCTTATAAAGAAGGCCTCGTATGCCGTATGGCCGTAGGTTAAATATCTTAATTAAAGATATTAATTAGTCTACCTTAAAATCCGATTCTTATAAAGAAGGCCTTGTATGCCGTACGGCCGTAGGTTAAATATCTTAATTACAAATATTAATTAGTCTACCTTAAAATCCGATTCTTATAAAGAAGGCCTTGTATGCCGTACGGCCGTAGGTTAAATATCTTAATTACAAATATTAATTAGTATTCCTTGAAATCCGATTCTTTTTAAGAAGGCAACGAATGGACTTTGCCTGCAGGTTAATTAATTAATCTTTCTTAAAATCTGATTGTGATAAAGAAGTCATCGAATGCTGTATGCCTGCAGGTTAAATACATAATGAGTCTACAAAGAATCTGATATTTATAAAGCAGGCATCGAATTCCATATGTCTGTATGTTAAATATATTAATTGTCTCACTTAAAATCTGATGCTTATAAAGAAGACATCGAATTCTATATGGCTGTAGGTTAAATACATTAATTTGTCTCACTTAAAATCTGATTTGTATAAAGCAGGCATCGAATTCTATATGGCTGTAGGTTAAAAATATCAATTTATCTCACTTAAAATCTGATTCTTATAAAGCAAGCATAGAATGTCGCATGGCTGCTGGTTAACGATATTAATTAGGCTATCTTAAAATCTGATTCTGATAAACAAAGCATCGGATGCCGAACGGCTGGCTGTAGGTTGAGGATATTAATTAATAATTTAATCAGTTGCACCATTTCCGTATGCCATTGGTTAAAATCATACCGCGTTACATTCGTCAAAATCATATGAACCAAATCACGTAACGATTTAGAATGTCTCCATGTTCGCGTGTCTAATCAATTTTTGAAGACTCGGTAAGCCACGCTCACTCAACTTAATGGTGACCGTGACTGCAGAGTGATCGATCGATATACCTTTCGCTTCCAGTGAGCGAGATAACAATGATAATTTCTTGGGAACAAATAATTTAATAGAAACATAGAAGAGAGAGATAAATAAATAGGCTTATATTCGAACATAATTTTGAGGGGAGCTAATAAATTGTTTTTAATGATATTGTTACGTGATTTTCAAATAACCATCGTCTGCGAACGAAATTTAAAACGTAAACAAACAAGACTTCGTACTATTATTTTACCACATTCAATATCTAAATTCTTCATGGCCGAGGAATGATATGGGAATTTCAATGTCACCGATCCTGCAGAATTTATCAATTGAAGAGGAGTGACAAATGATGACTTTCAGTCTTTGTTTAAGAAGCAAAACCCAAGATTTGAGCGTATTTCTGAAGAACTGTTGAATTCCTATGCTGAATTTCAACAATCCAAATCAACAAAAATAACTTGATGACATTGTGCAAAGCATTGATTGAGACGGGTCAATGAGACATCTAACTGAATAATGAGTGACTTAACCTTTTGTGATACACTTTCCTGTGTTTACCTGTAGTATTTTTGAAGAAATTACATGCTTTTCGTTCAAATACACATAGTTATTATATTTGTCTGTTAACGCCGGATTACATTATAACAAATAACTTGTTTTCTTTCGGTTTATGGAATATAAACCGAAAATTTTCAGCACAAGCTTAATCATAATTCGCTACTATTTTAATATAAAAATACAACAAAAAGTCCTGACATCCCGCTGATGGTACTTGTACCATACTACGGAAACTAATGCTGTATTAAATTACTTCTGGTAATACAACAAAATGTACTGATATCCTACTGATGGTACTTGCACCATACTACGGAGACCAATGCTGTCTTAAATTACTTCTGGTAATAGACACCCTTTTTCGACCTTGGAAGCAAAAGCGAGGAACTGATGTTTAATTTCATTTCATTATACCAGAAGGTGTTGACAAGTCATACAAAATATCCAGTTAATATCTTTAACCTGCAGCCGTATGGCTGCAGGTTAAAGATATTAATTCGGAGACCTTAAAATCTGATTTTTTATAAAGAAGGCATCGAATGCCATATGGCTGCAGGTTAAATATATTAATCAGTCAGAATTAAAATCTGATTTTTATAAAGAAGGCATCGAATGCCATATGGCTGAGGTTAAATAAAATATTCAGTCGATATTAAAATCTGATTCTTATAAAGAAGGCCTCGAACCGTATGGCTGCAGTTAAAGATTTTCACTAGTCTATATTTAAATCTGATTCTGTAAAGAAGGCATCGAATGTCGTATGGCCTCAGATAAAGAAATTAATTGATCGAGCTTAAACACTAATTCTTATAAAGAAGGCATTGAATGGCGTATGGCTGCAGCTTAAAGATATTAATTGGGCAACCTTAAAATCTGATTCTTATGAAGACGCATCGAATGACGTATGGCTGCAGGTTAATTAATTAGTCTATCTTAAAATTTGATTCTTATAAAGACGGCATCGAATGACGTATGGCTGCAGGTTAATTAATTAGTCTATCTTAAAATCTGATTCTTATAAAGACGGCATCGAATGACGTATGGCTGCAGGCTAATTAATTAGTCTATCTTAAATTCTGATTCTTATAAAGACGGCATTGAATGACGTATGGCTGCAGGTTAATTAATTAGCCTATCTAAAAATCTGATTCTTATAAAGACGGCATCGAATGACGTATGGCTGCAGGTTAATTAATTCGTCTATCTTAAAATCTGATTCTTATAAAGACGGCATCGAATGACGTATGGCTGCAGGTTAATTAATTAGTCTATCTCAAAATCTAATTCTTATACAGGAGGGCGTCTTCCGACATCTACGATGTCAATATGCAAGAATTAGAATGAAGTACGTTCGCTATAAAGGAAAACAACACAATTTACTCCATTGAACATGGGCACTATCTTAAAGTTTTCATTTGATGAAACCTGAAGCAGTTACGGTCCTTTACAGCACAAGGTACAACACTCACTTGCCACTACCTCTACTGTAATTTAACCCTCCACACTCCGATGTCAAAATGGCAAAGTTTTTCCGCCGTAAATATTGCCCATAATTCAGGGTGATATTTAACCAAATATAACTTGTTTGACAGAGCTCAGTAGGCTCTGTCAAATAAGATATAATTTGTTAAGAACATCAGAAAAACAGAGAGATTGGAGAAGATTATGTTTATTTTACCACAGGAATTTATCGTTGATTCTTTATTTAATACGAATAACATGACACGTTAATTAAATAAATAAATAAATAAATAAATAAATAATTAATTAATTAATTAATCCTGAACAGTCAAAGTTTTCATTTTTCTGCAAAAGAAACATGACGTACTGACCCTCTTTGTGATCGGGGATGAAAATAATCAAATTTGAATGAAGATTTCTGTGAATAACGCTGGTCGGTTTCTTTCCTTACATTAGTTTACGGTTAAAATGTTTTATAAGAAAAACACGCGCTTCCTCATGCGCAAAAATCCTTCAATTACTTTTTCCTCTATTTCTCTGTAAACGTTTTAAAACAGGTTTACGGGAGGAGGGGGTCGAAGAAGTACCCGGAGAGAACAACCGAGCAGCACTGAATAAACGTCAAATTCTTTAGTTTACTAAATCGGCACAAGAAGGGTTAGCAACGGGTCAATGTAAATCGTCATCAACGAGCAGTACGCCTTAGTTCGCAGCCAAACCATGAACCCACGTGGGCAATGGAGACAAAGTATCTTGTCCAAGGTAGAGCCCGGTGGCTCTGTGGTTTCGTCATTGAACTGAGAGGTCCGTGGTTCGAATATCGCCGGGGGTAACTGCGTTGTGTCCTTGGGGAAAGAACTTCATCCCGAATGTTCACGTGGTGGCATGATGGCGCCATATACTAAGACGTACTGCACATCCATGGTGCACTCGTTTTCTGCCAATGCTAAATATGCTTGTACGTTGGATATTCTGACAGTTGCTCGCCGTTGCTTGGTGGTTCTCACCGGATACTCCGGGTAAAACTGTCCGACACGAGGTGACCCAGGATTTCAAGTGTCGCTAAACTCTAATAAATAAATCTTGTCCAAGGACACGAAAATTATTTGTATCTGTACGTATGAACCGTTCGGAAAATTAATTTCGTTGTCGGCTAAACATGGATGCCCCCCCCCCCCCCCGCCCATCGAGAGATAGTTGCAGACCTTTTGTCAAAGCATATATGTCACAAGCGCTGGGCCGCCTTCTCGAACCTACCAACATATTATCTGTGTGTCGATTAAATTAGTTTGCTCAGCTTGAACACTTTGACCCTGTGTCAAGATCCCATTTATTTATTTGGGAGAAGGGGGCGGTGGCTCAGTAGGTAAAGGTGCGGTCTGCAAGCCGAGAGGTCCTCGGGTCGAGTCCGACGTGCGGCAATCGCGTTGTGTCCTTGGTTAAAACTCTCATTCCCATTGCCTACGTGGGGGTATGGAGGCATTATGTACTAAGGCGTACTGAACCTCGATGGTGCCCTTGTCTTCATCGAACCCTGCTTGTGTGGAGTTACTATGTTGGGGAGCTGACAGTTGCTCGCCGTTCCTCGATGGTCCTCTCCGGGTACTCCGGCTTCCTCCACAAATATAATTGTCGTGGTCATGACTAGCCATTGCTTAGAAAATTTGACCTTAAATACCAATAAATAAATAGATTTATTTATTTAATTATTCATTTATTTGGGTTTAACGACACTTTCTGCACCCAGGCAGGGTCACCTCGTGCCGAGCAATTTTACAGGTGGAGGAAGCAGGGTACCTGTAGAGAACTACTGAACAACGGCGAGCAATTGTCAGACTCCAAAACATACTAACTCCGCACATGCAGGTCTGGCATTGCGTCGCGTGAGAACCATGAGGTTCTGTCTTCCAGTGGAAGATAGAACCTTATGTTTCTCACACGACGGTTGGTTGAGGACAAGTCTACCATTGACGCGCAGTACATCTCAGTACATAGCGCCACCGTGTTCCCGTCCCAGTCAGAATGTCTTCTTTAACAAGGTGTTTGCTTTAAATTTCATGCATTGACAACAAATATTTCCCTTCTGTATATTCACGCTTGTAACCCTTCACCTAACACGAAAGATTGACGACATTTGCAAACAAACTTATTGAATAGCTAATTTTTTTCATGTTTTTGTCACAAAAACATAGGTTATGGCCCCCTCATTGGAACGGGCTCGACGGGCGCGTTCCAAAGAGGGGTTATAACCTATGTTTTATATAGAAATATAATGAAAATTAATTTTTGTGAATAGAGCTGGCCGGTTTTGGCCGTTACGTTGGGTAAAGGGTTAATACTTTATCTAACACAAAATTATTGAATAGCTAATTTTTTTCATGTTTTTGTCACAAAAACATAGGTTATGGCCCCTCATTGGAACGAGCTCGACGAGCTCGTTCCAAAGAGGGGTTATAACCTATGTTTTTGAGACAAAAAATGAGAAATATAATGAAAATTAATTTTTGTGAATAGAGCTGGCCGGCTTTGGCCGTTACGTTGGGTAAAGGGTTATTACTTTATCTAACACAAAATGGAGACGACATGGCAAATATCTGAACTTATCACAAAGGAATACCACCAGTTCTTTCATTTCTTTCGTTTCTTATGTAAAAAAAAACTAGCTTATGAGCTTATGAGTTCGTTCCAATGAGGGGACATTAGCTATGTTTTTGAGACAAAAAGTGAGGTGAACCGACAATTGCAACAACGATAAGTGATTTTGATTGAATCAAGTCTCACAAAACACCATAAATATTATTGCCTGTCAAAAACATATCGGTGAACTATGGCTCCCACCACATGCCTTCTGAAATTGATATCAGCAATAAAGGCAGAAAAGTCTTAAGCACTCTTTAAGTCGATGCCTCAGAATCATATCTTCTCGATTGATGGGCTAAACTTTGAGATAAACTAATCACGCCAATCATATCATATTATGTGCGTGTGAAATATGGGCGTTTTGTATCAATTTGAAAGGGGAGCGCGGTGGCTCAGTGGTAGTCTGTTGGACTTCTATTCTAGAGGTTCCGAGTTCGATCCCCATCCGGAACGACCCGCGTTGTGTCCTTGGGCAAGGCACTTTATCCCGGTTGTCTGCATGGGGGCACGATGGCGCCGTGTACTTAGGCGTACTGCACGTCGATGGTGCACATGTCTTCAACCGCTGTAACCCTGATTGGGCGGAGCTTGAGTTAGAATGTTGAGGAGCTGACAGTTGCTCGTCGATGCTCGGTGGTCCTCCCCGGGTACTTCGGCTTCCTCCACCCGTAAAACTGCCACGGCCACGATTAGCCATTGTGCATAAGTATGTGACCTTAAACTTCAATAAATGAATAAATATAATATCAACTTGAACAGATTGGGTGCAAATCTGTGTGAAGTAACCGAAGTCATCCATTTTATATTCCGTAAATATTCCATTGATATGAATAGAATGTCTTCAAATCACGTAGTATGAGCAGAACCTGGTAGATTGTCCCATCCAGTCACTTCAGGATATTTCTCGCGCTTTCGAATACATAGAAACGTGTTTGAGGCAGGCAGCCGATCTTTGATATAAAAATTAGCTTCAATATATGACCACTACATAATTCCAGAAACATCCCGGTTGTGTTCGTAACAATGAATCAAGTCTTCAAGGGTCAGATATCATTGAGCACATAACAATATACCACGTAACCGCGCTAGGATAGGTCAATCTTCTTTTGACATTTTCTTCAAAAAATATCGAAACTCAAAGTGCCCCTCCCCAAGATGACGTCAAGTCAATCGACGCGAAAACTCCTCCTAGTTCACGATGTACGATGATGTGAAGGCTGATATTCTGTGACTGTAGACACAGCGTAACAGCTTTCGATTCACCTCACGCCATGGTGCTTACCCAGCGCGAAAACTAGTTATATGCTTTCAACTTTCCAATCTCGACACTTTTTTTGTCAAGCTCCACTACGATATGCTGTAAACATTCAATTTGCATTGCCACAAAAATGTTCACATCATTGACATTTTCATTTTTCACAGACATCAAAGTGTATTCTTTGAAAAGCGATCGGAAATTATGAGGCGACGGGAATCTGAACACATACGAGACATTTGTTGTTATTGAGTATTGTTTAAGAATAACAATTTCCGCTCCGTGAATAGCAACTTCCGTTCCGCATAAGAAGGCAGCGAGGGAGACTCTTTTCTATAGGTGGCCAATGCGCGTTCCAGCAATGCGGTTGCATAAAGATCAGTGTCATTGTTTGACAATTGCGCTGAAAGATTATCAAAGCGCCAAGCTAAACCCATTAAGGTCTCCAAGAACCGATTGGTGACGCAGTGGACACTGGCTAGGGCGGGTGAGGGTCTCCAAAGTCGCCCGTGAGCGCCACAGCACCGCGCTTGT
This sequence comes from Pictodentalium vernedei, assembly GCA_031216915.1. Classification (NCBI taxonomy): domain Eukaryota; kingdom Metazoa; phylum Mollusca; class Scaphopoda; order Dentaliida; family Dentaliidae; genus Pictodentalium; species Pictodentalium vernedei. Next base: position 777,606,979 of record CM062295.1, read on the forward strand.
TTTGTGCATGCACAAAACAAGCGCAGAGGTCGGCGTTCTAACTTGGGCGCTCCAAAGACTGCAAAGCGAGCGACGCGTGCGTCCCATTGACGAAGTAAGGATGCATACAAGTAACTCGTGGTCGCAGCAAGAAATCAATATCCCCCCCCCCCCACTGCATGTGTAACATACGTGTGTCCCGGGTGAGATAGCAGGGAGAGACAGATGTATCCCACCCCACCCACGTGACGTTATACATTTATAACGTTATTATGACGTTATGCATATCGTATCAGTTTCTTGCTACCAACTAATTCATATTGACGTCATCGGAATGCAGTGTGATCAAAGTTGGATGCTCTAAAACTCTTCAACCCTCAAGCTGCCACCGTTCCTAATCGATTTCGTGGTATATACCTTTGGTATATACATAACCTGTGCATGCTCTTTCCAATGGTGTCATCAGTTTCTCAAAACAACGAATTCAAAATGAGTTGATTGAATCAGCACGTGATTCCCGATTTCCTCTGGCTAACGTAATCGCTGCATGGTTGGGGGGGGGGGGGGGGAAGAAAAATCATCCTCGATGAGTCTGATAGTGAGAATGGGGAAGTCTCACCCTCGGGGTAAGATATTTGAACCAGACCATCGGCAAGCCTCGGGTCTGGTTGAAATATCTTGCCCCTCGGGTGAGATTTCCCCATCCTACCTCCAGACTCATCGGTGATCATAATAGTCCCCTGCGAGTGTAGTAAGCGTAATCACACTCTCACTACGTACCTCTCCCGTCCTTATTACGCTCACTGCGTCTCTCTCCCGTCCTTATTGCGCTCACTGCGTCTCTCTCCCGTCCTTATTACGCTCACTACGTCTTTCTCCCGTCCTTATTACGCTCACTACGTCTCTATCCCGTCCTTATTACGCTCACTACGTCTCTCTCCCGTCCCCATTACGCCCACTACGTCTCTCTCCCGTCCTTATTACACTCACTACGTCTCTCTCCAGTCCTCATTACGCTCACTACATCTCTCCCCCGTCCTCATTACGCTCACTACGTCTCTCTCCCGTCCTTATTACGCCCATTACTTGCCTCTCCCGTCTTTATTACGCTCACTGTGTCTCCCTCCCGACCTTATTGCGCTCTCACTGCGCTGCCACGAGGCGTTACAGACTGGTGGCCGCTCATATAACGTCCACGCGGTGCTGCCACTGCGATTATGGCGCTCCTTATACCCCCAAGCGTGACTAATGGCGTTATTCGGACGTTTTCAGCAGGTTTACATTATGATCTCACTTTGAAATGCGATCGGGTCACCCACACACACAAATGATATAAATACATCATCAGCAACAACAACAGGCGTAGCATTGAGCGTAGGGGATGGCGGTGGTGGAGGATACAGCCTTTCTCTTCACCTCCCTCTGTCCTCGGGTGCTGGAGCCTTGCTTTTGTCTTTTACTATTGTGACTACGTTGTTCGATGCGATGTTTAGCGCCGAAAACAGAATGATGACTGGAACACGCAGGAGGCTCTATTTATACTCTCCGCTCCCACGCAGAGAACCTTTTGCAAACGTATTGAGAACGTACTAGCAACGCAATGACAGCGACTTTGATGCACTAAGAACGTTTACAGCGTAGATGAAGCGCAATGAGGGAGCGTGAGAGCGTGAAACTTGACAACGCAGGAACGCAGTGGGTCGTACTAAGAACGCAATGAAAACGTGATAAGCGGGATAGGAGTATACTAAGAGCTACCTTGTTTTAAACGTTTGACAATTGTGGACAGTTTTTCGCACTCTTCCTGCGTGTTATTCATATTTTGATAATTTTTCAGCGCAATGCAATCGCCGGACTGATCGCACCAGAGTGTGACAGGGGCTTTAGCAAAACGTGAGTGTATAAATAATGTTCTACGAGGTCAGTCCATTCAGGTACTCGGGATAGGAAGGATATAATCTGTTATAAAATAATACATACCAACTAGAATATATCTTTGCGTTCTCATAAAATATCAAATCCAGTGAACACAACTCAAAGTTCCATTTGTTATGTAACATCTCATTTAATTACACGATCTAGCAAACAGACAATGTTCCCACCTGTTCATATTTATATGAAAATCGATATTTATCTCACCTACTGCAATCAAAGCTTGCTCACAACAGAATGGTGGAAATGTTTATCTAATCTATAGCTTTATATGGCTCAATATCTTAATGGCAGCATCTGTAGATAAATCCATTCAATGTAATAATCATTCTCAGTTCAATGAATGCGTTTTAATCCTAGCTATAATATAATAATGGTCAGGCAGTTTATACAGTACTGACTCCGTGGACTGGTCACTTTCCACGGGTGGTGGACAATATTTTCACGGTTTATACAGTATGACGCGGTGGACTGGTCACTGTCCACGGGTGGTGGACAATACTTTCACAGTTTATACAGTACTGACTCCGTGGACTGGTCACTGTCCACGGGTGGTGGACAATATTTTCACAGTTTATACAGTACTGACTCCGTGGACTGGTCACTGTCCACGGGTGGTGGACAATATTTTCACAGTTTATACAGTACTGACTCCGTGGACTGGTCACTTTCCACGGGTAGTGGGCAATATTTTCACAGTTTATACAGTACTGACTCCGGGACTGGTCACTTTCCACGGGTGGTGGACAATATTTTCACAGTTTATACAGTACTGACTCCGTGGACTGGTCACTGTCCACGGGTGGTGGACAATATTTTCACAGTTTATACAGTACTGACGCCGTAGACTGGTCACTGTCCACGGGTGGTGGACAATATTTTCACAGTTTATACAGTACTGACTCCGTGGACTGGTCACTGTCCACGGGTGGTGGACAATATTTTCACAGTTTATACAGTATTGACGTCGTGGACTGGTCACTTTCCACGGGTGGTGGGCAATATTTTCACAGTTTATACAGTACTGACGCCGTAGACTGGTCACTGTCCACGGGTGGTGGGCAATATTTTCACAGTTTATACAGTACTGACGTCGGGGACTGGTCACTTTCCACGGGTGGTGGGCAATATTTTCACAGTTTATACAGTACTGACTCCGTGGACTGGTCACTTTCCACGCGTGGTGGGCAATATTTTCACAGTTTATACAGTACTGACTCCGTGGACTGGTCACTTTCCAAGGGTGGTGTACACTATTTTCACAGTTTATACAGTACTGACTCCGTGGACTGGTCACTTTCCACGGGTGGTGGACAATATTTTTACAGTTTATACAGTACTGACGTCGTGGACTGGTCACTTTCCACGGGTGGTGGACAATATTTTCACAGTTTATACAGTACTTACTCCGTGGACTGGTCACTTTCCACGGGTGGTGGACAATATTTTCACAGTTTATACAGTACTGACGCCGTGGACTGGTCACTTTTCACGGGTGGTGGACAATATTTTCACAGTTTATACAGTACTGACTCCGTGGACTGGTCACTTTCCACGGGTGGTGGACAATATTTTCACAGTTTATACAGTACTGACTCCGTGGACTGGTCACTTTCCACGGGTGGTGGACAATATTTTCACAGTTTATACAGTACTGACGCCGTGGACTGGTCACTGTCCATGGGTGGTGGGCAATATGTTCACAGTTTATACAGTATGACACCGTAGACTGGTCACTGTCCACGGGTGGTGGACAATATTTTCACAGTTTATACAGTACTGACGTCGTGGACTGGTCACTGTCCACGGGTGGTGGGCAATATTTTCACAGTTTATACAGTACTGACGTCGTGGACTGGTCACTGTCCACGGGTGGTGGGCAATATTTTCACAGTTTATACAGTACTGACGTCGTGGACTGGTCACTGTCCATGGGTGGTGGGCAATATTTTCACAGTTTATACAGTATGACGCCGTAGACTGGTCACTGTCCACGGGTGGCGGACAATATTTTCACAGTTTATACAGTACTGACTCCGTGGACTGGTCACTGTCCACGGGTGGTGGGCAATATTTTCACAGTTTATACAGTACTGACGTCGTGGACTGGTCACTTTCCACGGGTGGTGGGCAATATTTTCACAGTTTATACAGTACTGACGCGGTGGACTGGTCACTGTCCACGGGCGGTGGGCAATATTTTCACGGAGGCAATAATATTAAACTCCAGGCACTAATTACCGGAATAATTGTCAAAAATTTAATTAATGAAGCACCGGGTACAAACCGGTGCTTCATTAATAACAATTTTGCTGCTAATGATTTTTATTACGTGATAAACGCATGCGTGGACATCACTGCCCACATGTGGATTACGACCAATTCACGACGATAGTAGTGTCCCTATGGATGGTCAGTTAGTTGGGAACAACGACGGCGCAAAAGGTTTGTTTATAGGAGGTCAAGTTCTCCATACAGAGGAAAAATCGCGAGTAACTCCAAAAAATCATTATGACCCCCCCTCGTTGAAACTAGCTAAAGAAGCTCGTTCCAATGAATGGTAACAACAGGCTGCCTTAGAGAGAAAAAATGAAAAGCTGGTCTAGTTTGATTGGATTTGATAGTAAATTCATGACAATTTTCTTAAAAAATCATTGGTCCAAATATTTATTCACTGTACATGAAAAGCTTTGGTTAAAGGCCCAAATCATACTTTTTTAAAACGGAGACGACAGGGCAAATGTTCTGTATATATCACACAGGAATCTCACCAGCTGTTACCTGTGACCTTAAGACGCACGAAGTTTTGTGGAACCAACATCAATGGACTCGAACATTGGACTACCACACGATGAAAATCATTTTAACGCCATTAGGGACATATTTTTGAAACTCAAATTAGGGAGACTATTTTTGGAGTACTTTCGATAACTATCACAACTTTTACTCTTCCTGCGTCTGCATTCCGCTTCTGTAAGCCTACATAATCTAGAAACATGAAACCTCAAACAGGATGCATTAACCCTCTACACTGTCGCCTCAAATGCTGTTTACTATGAGATTCTGACTTTTAAGTCCCCCTTTTATGAATTTTGAGGAACCTTTAGAATATCGACTTCTTCATTCCTGGTTTATGTCGTTTATGTCGTCATCGAGAGAAAATCGATTTCGATAAAGTTATCGCCCCTGAATGTATTGGCCGGACGAGGAAGAATCAATTACGATGCCTGTAATTGTTGAGCAAACACCATGACATCAGTAGAAAATAAAGGAAAGTTACCTTTTGTTACTATTAATAAACGAAAACAACAGACAACTCCTGGAGCTTTTTATATCAAGCTAATTATAAGCAAATAACCGTCCACTTTGGCTCCTTGTTTAGCAAGTGTATTTTTACAGTAATTTGCAAGTGCCACCATGGTTCAAAATTTAACACTAACCCTATGGACCCTATGGGAAACTCAATGTTAAAAATCTTGGGTCAAAAAGTTTCACAATTTAACACTAACCCTATGGACCCTAGAGAAACTCAGTGTTAAAAAATGCCACCATGGTCAAAGGGTTAAACAGAACTTATAGACCCAAGAACTTATTTACCCAAACTTATAGGGACAAACCTGAATGCACTGGTGGCACAATTTAACACAAGTGTTAAAAATGCTAGGGCCAATAGTGGTCCCCGCACAATGCTTATGACCAACTCCTATAGCACACTGTTTGGTTTATAAGTTTCACTAGAGGATAAGAGAACTATTTTTTGTCTTTTTTTCTAACAAAGACTTGCTTGTGTATGTGAACATGACAAAATACCTCTTTCTAATATTGTGGGTAGCCCTTATAAGGTCTGTTTTTTTATGTCACTCAGCAGTTATCAATATTTAAGGAATAGTGCATGGCTTGGAGTTGACTACGCCCATATAGTGCCCAGTGAGGTAGTGTAGTTCCCGCCGCGAAGCGGCGGGAACTACACCACCTCACTGGGCACTATATGGGCGTAATCAACGACAAGACATGCACTAATCCTTATATTATATCGAACACCCATCAAGAAAAACATCTGTCCGATTTGTTAATCTATTACCAAGGTAGCAGCCCTACCAACCAGCGTTATATAGAAAAAAATACCATGTAGTTTTTAAAAAACATTTTCTTCTTCCAAAACACGGCTAACTTTGATTATTAATATGAGCAGAAGATAGATTTTGAATCGGTCGGCAAGGGTAAACAAAACATATCCCCCAAACAGAACTGTGTTTTCGAGAATCGCGCAACTCGCGAATGAAAACTAATATTTTCGAAATTTGACAACACAGTTTGATAATTTCCACACATTTGTCACACATATACATTACCGAATGGGTCAGCACGGGATACAAACTCCGAAGATTCAATTGAATTCCATTATTTATTCGTTTACTGCCCAAAACATACAATTAAATAGCGAAATAATATGACCAGCGAAACAAACGATTTTTCATATCCGGACGTGTTCTCATGAAAGTTGGACCCAGGTATGGATCATTCTCTTCGAAACGAGACATGGGCCATCTTCTCAAGGAATAAAATGAACGCCTCGAAAAATGTGACTTCAACAATGGAAAAGCGATACATTTTTCCACAAAGATTTCTTTCCGGGTCGTTTTGTGGATGTTGTGCCTCTGTGAATCGATTTTTAAATTTAGCCTGATCAGTTTTATTCGCCCAGTATGAAAAGAAAACTGATATAGTAGTGTGCTAAAAATAGAAAACGTGTAGTGCCTGGGTGTAGTGCCTGGTCAGTTCTGTGGCTGCAAACTACACGAAATAGGGTATAATCTTTCAGCCAATCAGAGTGCAAGGAAGTCACGTGAGATATAATATTTTTCATCTATCGCCCATGACCATCGAATTGTACCCGTTTCTTTTTTTAGGTTTAGCAATACCATCAGGTTCTTCCTCACTCTGATTGTCTGGAATAGATTGTTGAGTGATTTCATCTGTTACTTTATCTGTTTGTGTGGATGTAGTCACTAACTGTTTTCGTGCTTGACGTCCCCTTTTTCTCGTAGGTTGAGGTATCGGTTCTGCCAAGTCATATGGTACTATTAAAGGAAGAGACGACATCTTGAATTTTATAGGAACTGTAATCTTATCAGCTGAGAGAATAATCTTTTGGTGTGATGAATTCAAGTCTTGTAGAGTCTCCAGGACTTTCTGTAATAATGTTTCATTTTTTTCATCTTATGAAAAAGAATTATTCACCCTCTCACTTGGTATGGTATCCGTTTTGTTTGATATTCTCTGTTGTGTCATCAATGAGTTGTCAATACGAATTAAATCGTTAAAAACCAGCAATTGCTTTTATGAAATGAATTTTTTTTTTTGAATGCGTGTTAGATTATTTAGACAATGCGTGGATAGAAAATGCACCGTAGAACGCTCACGCGACAACTCGATCAAGTGCGGGAAAAAAATGTTGACAACGGACGTTTACTATGACAGTCCTCCAATGTCAACATGTTTTTCCCGTTCTCCATCGAGTTGTCGCGTGAGTGTTCTTCTTTGCATTTTCGATCCTCGCATTGTCTATAAAAAGAACGTGACTTGAGATTTTGGATACATTTCATCATCTGACTTTTTAGAATCATCTTGACTGAGAGAAAAAACATGAAACCAACAAAGATTAATTGCAGTTCCTTAGAGAGTTATGAGAGAACCAAGAAGAAGAGGGCTGGTGAAGAATTCGCCTTGGTTTTTAGAAAGTGGTGGTCGGCAACACTTTCAATGAAAGAACAAGATAAGAAGATTGAAGACCACCCTTTTGTTAAAGCTGCCACACGTCCGTTTGAGGAGATCCAGTAAAAGAACCGACCTAAACACTGGTTTGATCTCCCAGTACATATGCAGGAAGAAGCTCTTGTGGGGGAAAAGTTACACCTGGGAACAGGATTGTTTTACAGATGAAGAGATGTTACCAACAAGCATAGACGTGTGGGGAGGCGAATTCTTCACTGAAGCAGAGATGGGTTTGAAAACTAGCTCTCTACGGAACTAAAGATAAAAACGGCCCTATTCAGGGCCAACCACAATATTAGAATGAGATGTCTTGTCATGTTCACATACACAAGTCTTTGTTATAAAAAGACAAAAACAGTTCCCTCCCTAGAGTGTGACCCGATGTCTATATGAATTTAAATAATTTTATGATAGGGGTATCCATGTGGTTTTGAGGACGCCATCTCTCCACTCTGAGCATACAACTTCTATAAATGGGGAAATGGCATTTTGTGTGTCTTCTTGTGTTTTGTTGTAAGCATAAGGAAATTCCTTATGCTTACAACAAAACACAAGAACACACACAAAATGAAAAATAAAAAACTTAGTGATTCGCGTTGTGGTCGAACTCTCTGTTATTGTTGTTTTTTTTCTATAGTAAGAATAGTATTCATTGTATGTTTAGCAATCAAATTTTCTCTACAGTATAAGCTGTATAACAGGTTATACTATAACAGATTTTGATAAGTACGCATACAATATTGAACCTAATACTCACAATGAAAAAGAGAAGTGACTCTTAACTCTTTTTTACTTATGGGGAAATGTAGGAGACGGTGATAAAAATGGATTATAGGACTAACCTAAAAAAATCGACAAAACTATCACAGAAATTTTAACAAAAAACAAAATTTCTTTTAAATTGAATCATTATAATGAAATGAACTGAACATATGTACACCGAGATCTGAGTTTGCCTATCCATGAGAAAACCTATGTACATCCACATTTTTTTATGCTAGTTTTATTGGACACTCAAGATTTTTTCGAAAAAAATCTTGGGAGTCAGGTAAAAAAAAACTATCACTCGAGTGATCTGATTTTGAAACAAATATAGAAAATAACTAAAAAACTATCTCTCTGTTACACAAATGTCTGGCGGAAATTATATAATAGATGAATGAATTTAACAAAGCTTAAAAAACTAAAAAGTTATAAATGTGAAAAATTACCTCTGTGGAATTGTTTTGACACCTGATATTTATTATTACAGTTATTACAGATAATGTCTATAAATTTGCTCAAACCATCGCCGAACATTTCTATCATTATCTTGGAAATTCTTTGGATCTAATTTGATAGTAAGAACTGCCTCTAAATCATATCCTCTTGCAAGATGATCTAAAACAAATATACAGTATATTCCACACACTACAGTACGAACACTTTGTAGTCTCATTGTGTTAATAGTCCATGAATTCTCGTGTTTTTCACTATGAAATTGTAAATGTCTTTATCTATTGGTGGTAAACCATCTGAATCAAAGTAGATGGCTGAATGATTGTGTTTGAAATATATTGCTATCCAATGTTCTCCTGGTTCTCTTGATGAAGCTGCGTTCACAATATAAGCTTTTCTGTGTTTAAGCTTTTGTTTTGGTAATAAGTCTTTTGAACACACTTTTCCACCCAAGGATGATAACCTTTGAGAAGTGTCCAGAACATATTGTAGTTGTGTGGTTTCCATCTTCTTAGCCTTGAAAAAGACTGGCACGGAGCCGTTAATCAAGATATGCTGTATAATATGACCAGTCTCATTTAACTAAATGTGCCCACTTTTGAATGTCTTTTGGCAGTCTATTTCAAAGTCTGTACGAGCACAATATTCTAATAAGTTTATTTTTCTCACTCTCTTGTGCAGATTATATAGTATAGTCAGTGGACACACTTTCTGTAAACATTCTGCAATGTATATATCTATTAATGTTGTTGTGATGGTTCGATATTCTTCACAGATATTTTTCATTTTCTCTTTAATGAATTTTGTCAGTTCTATCACTACTCATTCTTGAAATAATGTTTGTATTTTTTCTTCACACATCTTGCAATGTTCACATTTACTCATCTTGTTTAATAGTCAAATATCACTTCTCTGAGTTTGTTGATTTCTATCTCACTATCAAATTCTGCATAAACAACAACGTTGATCACCTCAGGAAGAGCTTGAGCAAACTGAAGTTCGAACCGAAGATTGCCAGACTTTATAGGGTGAGTCATTGGCCCATTACTTGATTGATCAGGTGTCAAATCAACACCCCAAAGGGTATGCTCTTTTGCATAATCCTGCAAAGAAAAATCAAATGTTTGATTTTGTCCAAAGTAGTCTATAGCTTCAAATAATGATAAATATGAATTGAGATAAAGTCCACCTTCGAAATTCGGTTCAAATGGACGTGCTTTAATGGAATTTCCATTTATTGTGGTTTCCAGCTTATTCAAATCGAAATGTTGAAAATTAAATGGATTAGTGCCAATATCTCCATTTATATCTCGATTACTAACTAAACCAAGAATAATTCGTTTTGGCATCGATTTATGAAACAGATAGTCTTCTATTTTGGAACGAAGACCACTTCCAATAGTAAAAGTTTTAATTTCACTACATCTTATGGGCATTTTATAATTTGTTCGATCTATTTGTGCATTAAGATCATTCGCAAATTTTGGAAATAAATCCAATTCCGGTATTCCGAATATGGCTTTTTGGATTTCTACTTTTCCATTTTCATTACCAATCAAACAAAATTTAGTTGGAGTACGGTACAATTTAATTCTCATTTCTACACCATTTGGTAAATACTTATCTTGCACAAATAGATCTAAATGTAATTCACCTCTTAGTTGTACATTTTTGCTACCACCAATTAATTTGGCTCATTCAGTCAAATCTTTGTTAGATGAACCTTTAGTTGATTCTTTGAGGTGTCCAGGAGTATCTGTATACCACATCTCACCCGCAGCCAGATGTATCTTTTTCACATCTCTTGAATAACTAAGAAAATTCTCAAAAAATCCTTTATAAGGATACATATCTGTATTGGTGGTTATCAGATTGCCGTTCAGTGTAACATCAATTTTACTGAACATGCTATGATAAAAATTATCGATAGGAGCAATTTGTGTATTTCCATCCAAAACACTCCCATCTTGTTCTGTAATTTTTAATTGAACCTCAAGTGTAGATGCTGCAAGATCTAACCACTTGGTTGTTTGTCTTGGAATTAAAAATTCTATTAGTGAAGAATTATTGAAAGAGATGCAATAGGAAATTGTTCAATTTCACAAATATTTTCTATACCACTTGAGGTACAGTTAAAACTAGAAGTCCTGTCATGAAATGCGCACAAATAGCACGTTGATATGCACGTTAATGTACGCGTTACGGCCTAAGTAAAGCTATCAAATTCTGTACATATGGCCTGTGCACAAGCAATGTTTCAGCCAATGGACCTCCGGGTAACCCGGAGGTCCATTGGCAGAAACATTGCATGTGTTGGCTATGAGTAACCAAGAGAACCTGCCGTGCTTTGGATGCCATTCGATATGGCAATTGCGCGCAATTCCAACGCGCAATTAAGCCTAGATAAGTGCACTATTCGTGACAGGACTTCTAGTTTTAACTGTAACATTCTGATTTAATCAAATATATCAATTGGTCTTGATTTTCGTTTTGAATAAGCTTGTCTTTGACATGTCTTGCCTCTATGAGAACAAACCACAGACAGACGTTTTCGTTCTTGTTTTTGTCTTTTTATACCTAAAGCAGATTCACCAACTGATTTCAAAAGATCTTTTCGGCTAGTTAATAAAATGTCTTAACCCTTTACCTAACATGAAAAGCAGACGACACTTGCAAAAAAAATTCTTGAATAACTAAATTTTTTCATTTTTTGTCTGAGCTCGTTCCAACGAGGTGTCATAACCTATGTTTTTGAGACAAAAAATGAAAATATTTCGAAAATTAATTGGCGATTTTTGAGAATAGCGCTGGCCGGTTTTGGCTGTTACGTTGGGTAAAGGGTTAAGGTGCTTTATGTTTTTTTATCAATTCATTTGCTATTTGTAAACCATGTTTTATCCTTCTCTCTTTAAAGTTTGAAATACATTTTTTTGCAATTGGTTTTATATATGGAACAGCTGTGCTTAGTGCTGTGCGAAAAATAAACCTTGATCCATATCCATATTGCCGTGGTACATCTTGATACACCGGCATTATTTTTACAAATTTAATTTATGTCTCTGTCTAAAATGCAACTTGACAACTTTCTTGCCACTTGCAAACTGAATGGGTTTACCAGTGTTCCCATTTATATTTATACTGATCTGATCAAAATAAGATTTTGATACTGGTACGTAATGTACATTATCAAAGTCTATATGAGTTTGCAGAGACTCTTTATGTGAATTAAAAGGTATCACACGTAGTATGGGTGCTTCAATATCACCAAGAAATGTATTATCTGCTATGTCAGAATAAATAAAGATTTGACTGAACTCCATATGTAAGTCCACATTATATTTAAATGCACCTTTTGCTGTGTTAGGAAAAATGACAGGAAACATATCATCTTTACATCCCAATTTTTTCTGCTAAGCTTTCTGTCAAATCAATTCCAACTCCTCACATAGTACTTGATACAATTTTTACACGCGATTGACAAGATGAATAACCAAGATTGAATGCCACATTAAATTCTTTAAAAATTGCCGTCAATTTCTGATTGTATTGCCTCAATGACATGTCCACCATTTGCATATGCACCCGATAAAATACTTAATTCAACAACAGCAATACCTTTGTGTAATGTATGTTTCACACTTGTTTAATTAATACGATTTGATATTTTTGAGTTTGTCACAATGATTTTAAAATGTGATTCTTCATCTGATACATTTTTTGCCTCTGAAGGTAAAATTACTTCAACCAATCCCACTTCACAATGTTCTTTATCAAGATGAATAGGTTTAGATAATTGTGTTTGAAAACAACATTGGATATTATTTGGAAACATATTCATAGAACTATCCCTCAGAAGTGTTACATCATTTTTTTTATCTTGTGGTTGTTTCAAATATTTTAAACCTGGACTTGGAAGAATATATCCTAAAGAACTACTTAATAACACTAACCACAATTCTTTATCAGGGCTTTGTATACTCAAATGATTCCCACAAACTTTAAATTGTTGACTTTGTTGACTTTGTACATCTACACTTGTGGTTTCATTAGGTAATGAAGTTTCATTTGATGGCATATTCTTTTTATACCAAATCTGATTCTGCTCTCCATCTAACAAATTCCTCTGGATAACCTTCCCAATGTACTTTAAGTTCTTTAATAATTTTCTTTCCCACACGTCTTGACTGTCAATTAAGAATTGATTCAATTTTATATTTTTTATCATCTTTTATACTTTGAATTTCTTGTGGATAAAATGTCCCTTGTATATTTTCACCACCCATATCTTCAACAAGTTTATAAGTGGGTGGTATTGTATGTTTTACATGAGTAATTTTAAATAACTCTTTTGTCCAATTTGGTAAATACCCTTTTCAAATGTACGTTTGGTTTTATTAATACGTACTATATCACCAACTTTAAATTGTATTTTCTTCTTTTTAGATTTTTTACCATACAAATGTTGAGATACTTCTACTTTATTTTCTAATGATACTGAAACAGGAGTTATCTGAATACTACGATGGAAACTATGATTATAACCATCAACTAAATTTTCCAGCACATCAATGTACCTTAATATACATTTGTGCGTAAAATATTTCCACTTTCGTTTTTCAATGTGCATTGAAAACGTTCAACAATACTAGCTTAAAACATTGCATATCTTCTAACATTTGATAAGGTACAATAGCCATTTTTTTCATATTTTACTCACTAATTCATTTGCAAGATTTGCTCCATGTCCTACAGCAGGTCCAGGTATACCAAGAAATGGTAAAAAAACACCTTTTTGATTTAAAATTTGTTGTGTTTTTTTAACAGTTATTGATTTACTAACAAGCGCTCTTTTTTTTTTGTTTCTGTTTATTTCCAATTTCGTTGAGTTACATTCAATAACAATAAAGTTTGTGTGGATCCGACAGTAAGCTATAAGCTTTTACAAGGTCGTTTCTGCACATTGTGTTAGATGTATGCTGCCTTTTAAAATATTATGACAGCATTCTGACACACAATTAATTAATTCTTTAGGTGCATTTTTCCTAATTTGTTTTTGAAATGCTGGAGGAGTTTGACTTAAATCCATTAACATTCCACCATATTTTTTAACTAAAGGAACTTTACGAGACTGTTTCTTATTTTGCCTCACCATCTTGCTCTTATAGAATCTATTAAATGACTTAATAAAACAAAATATATTGCTATTTATATATGTGCAAAGAGTACATTTTATTTATTAAGACATTTTCACTTAAAGTTAGACCTTATCCCTTTAACAGGTTTAGGTGTAATTAACGCTGTAAAACGTGTGGGAATATTTTCTTTTAATGGTAAGTGATCTGTATTTTGTAGAGAATACATTGAGAATACATCGATTCATGATTTTTGACACCATCTTTTGTTATTCACACTAAATGTGTTAACTTAAGTGGTGAAACTTTTCTTTGTTTTTGAAGATTTTTCACAAGTAATGCATTCTTCGTTTTTGTATGCTTTGTAGTTGTAGAATTATGAGGATCAATTTCAAAATTTATGTACATGTATTTAGGTCCTACCTTTCGTTGATTTTTTATCTCTCTAGAACTTGATGGATTATTTGATCTTTTCTTAGGGGATTTCCATTTCCTTTTAGGTCACTTTTGTTTCTTACTATTTGTTTTTTTGAATGGTGAATAGAATGATCTACTTGTCTTATAACCATCCCGTTGAATTAAATTACGAATGATAACACCACCAAAAAAAACCCACCACCTCCTGGTTTTAAAATAATGTTTCGTTTTGTTGCAAGATCTACTCTAAGATTTGCAAGTTGTTCAATATCTTGTTTATGTTTATCCATATAGGTTAAAGTTTGTTTTGGCAATTTAATTTTCTTATTAAGTATGATTCTATTTGCTAATGTAAACCATTTTGCAATTTTCTTAAAACCTTTTCTTAAGTAATTTTTGTCTTGCAAATAGACTTGTTTCTTGACCAAGTTAGACTGCATGAATGATACCATGATGATGTGTAGTCGCTGACAAATTTTGACTAACTAACACAACCTCATTAGAACATGGGGAATTTATAGTTTGTATACATGATGGGGGCCACATTCATTTTGTGTCACCCAAGGATGAAAAATATCTGTTCTTAATCTCAAAGATTCTGGAGTTCTAGGATGAAAATCAATTAATAAGTAACCATGATCAACACTTGTTGCATCTTGATAATATGCATTTAAATGTGGTAATTGAACTTCATTAGCCAATACTTTAATTTGTCCTTTATCTCTGGTATTTTGAAATAAAATCATATAATGTAAGACTAGATTTAGATTGTTGAAACATATTTTGTGTAATGTAAATGACGCTTGCATTTCGATGACGTCTTTTTCGTGTGAACCATAATTTATTTTTTTCTTCATCTTTATCTTCTAACATATCATCAAAAACCACAAGATGTGGAATAGTGCCATCACTGACAATTTCATATTCATCATCAGGGATACCTTCTATGAATTTGATATCTTCACTTTTGTTAAGTAAAGTATATGTATTTTGCCATTCTTTATAACACCAAATGATTTTTTGTGAGCGAATTTGAAATAAGTCATGTTTCATATCAATATGCTTTTTGACAAATTCTGTTTTTCCTGAATCACTAGGCCCCGAAATAAAGATATTACAAGGGTATTGAAACAATAAACATTCACTCAATACCATAATTGTTTTTGTGAAAAAAGGGTTGTCAAATTATTCACTTATATACTTTCTGATTCCATACCTTCTTCATGTATTTTAGTAGGTATTCGTTTTAAGGGTGCTTTTAACTCAAATAAAGTTTCTGAAGAATCTATTCTTCTATCTATTTGTGGTACACATTGTCTATACAAGTAATTAATGATTTCTTTATCATAAATTATATTACCCTACACAACTCTTGACCAAATAGTTTCTACATTATCTTTGTAAAAAGCATTCACAATTTGTAATGCATTACGGAATTCACCATACATTTCATCTTTTTCCAATTGACAAGATATTTTGTGTTTTCAAAACATTGATTAGCAGTTTTTTGGTGATTGCCAAAAATTGATTAGCAGTCTAGAAGAACTGATTAGCAATTCACATTAACATGAAGTTGTTCACTTTCCTTTTGCTTTAGCCAAACAAGAGGCAGTTGTTACTTTAAAAAACACATGTTACAGCACAAATTGTTGTCCTACATAAGCATTGTTGGTGCCATTGAAACTGAGAAAAAGTATTTGGAACAATAAAGTTGCAAAAAATAGTTTGTTTTTTAAAAGAAATATTATTAGCAACCACGCAAATACCAGCCATTTCATAAAAATAATTGACTCGCATCCTGTGAATCATTTTTACGATTTTGATTTGCAGACAGTCATAACTGTCTCGCAAACTGCGATGCGAACCCAAACAAAAAATACCCTGATTGATTATGATAAAATCTTTTGTTATTGTTAGATAACCAGGAGTGATCAATTGAAATGCATACAATAATGTCTTATGTGTAATCGTGTTGTCTAAGATACATCTTACTGGTTCCATGGTTGAAATCAAACTAATGATTCTTTTGTCTGTTCTGATGTACCTTGTGCATCAGGTACTACATTGCACCATGTACTTTGTACATCAGGACATTCAGAAAATCATTTTCTACACCATCTATAAACATTTTGTCTAACTTAGTTTTGAAATTATCTGAAAGTGCAGATAACGAATTAGCATCTGGAAAATCGCCCAGAGTTGTTATCATATTTTTTTATTGTTAAAAATATTTGATTTAAAGTGAATCCCTAAACCATCCCTAATCCATCACTGACAATATTTTATCTGGAGGTGTTTGCATACATGTTGGTGGATTGTATAATTGACAATTTCTTATCAATTGAATATAAGAACAATCTGGTGACCACTTAACATGTTCTTGTAAAGGGATATCTTTAGGTTCACAATTATGTAAACCCTGTCCACACACAAAACATTTTACTTTACCATCTCCCACATAGAAAAACCAAGCTTTAGCTAATTCTTTTTTCTTGGATTGTTAAACAGGATTTGTAGTCATACATGTACTAAAATTAGGAAATTCTTCTCAACTCTGATAAGTATATAGGATATGTAGGATTAAGCGGTAGAGACATCTTGCCTGTTCAGTGTTCAAAAGTTGAAATGAGAAATCAATCTGAAGGGTTTTTTATACCTTAAACCCATAAGGTCTTGTGTCTTATTTATCCACTACAAAATGTTTTGTGTACACAGATTTGAATGTTTTGGTTTGTTTGTCTTTCACTTCTGACTTGTCTGTTTTTGTTAATTTAGTTCTGTGTGTGTATTCAATGTTCAATTTGTAACTGTGTCTGTCTTGTACACATTCCACCATGGATTCAAAATTATCTTTCTGTGATGTATTCTAATCTAATGTGATTCTTTTAACTTTACATGAAGTGTGTATTTGATCATCTTTAATGTATTTATAACCATAAATTATTGGACCTAATCCAACATATTCAATAATTTTTGCATCTGGATGTCATCTGTCCATTGACCTAACCTGCTGTTTACAATTTGTAGGTTTCAAATTGATGGATTATGTATGTAAATACAACTGTCTGTGTCGAAATATAATACTCGTCTATATCAAACGTCCTATTACTTTGTACAATTCCAAACGTACATAAGCTGTGACAAAAGATGCAACTGTAACATTAGCTGATTTGTGAGGTTAATAAACATATGTAGACTTTGTGTAATTTACTAAAATACATTTATCGTGATCAGACAATTCAACATTTTTAACAATGATGTCTTTATCTTGTATCATCTCAAAATATTTTGATGGGTCTTGTATGTATTCTGTTTTAGTTTTTATATTGTTTTGTTGACTTTTCCCCCATAAACAGTTTAACATGGTTTTAGCAAATGATCTTTGTCCTGGATTTGTTTCAATATTTTCCAAATGTATGTTTTCAATTTGTGCATAGTCTTTCTTAAATGTGTCTGTCTGTTTCTGTTTTCACCCAATCTGGATATCCACAGGCTTCTTGTTTCATTTTTAATTATTTGTTCATATAATGTTTGTACATTTCTGAAGACCATTCTTCCCAATGCCAAATCTGATAAGTGTCAATTAATGTGTACCCCATCGTCAATTCTTTAAAAAGTTCAACAGATGTCCATGTACCTGTAATACTGCATTGTTCTGGTGTGTGTTCACATTGTCCAATTCTTGTTCTGCACATGTATTGCAAAGTGTAAAAAACATTCTCTTGTTACAATGAATCGGTAATACTGGCATGTGTAGGGTTTGTTGTGGTAAAACTTCACATTTGATAAGTCCCCTGTACTGTCTTATATTATTCATGTCTATGTTTTCTTTCGTGAGTATATTTGGATGACCTACTGGATATTCTCTGTGTATATTGACATAAGGATAGGGTGAACAAATATCTATGTGTTTTATTTCATTGTTGGTGTTTGGTCTATTTTATGATGTAATTTAATGCCATTTGTCCTTCCCCCAAATAATGCTTCACGTGGTTTAATAGGATCCACGTTTGGAAAAAATGAATTTAATGTTGATTTTACTTCAGGATGTGATTTGCAGAAATGACCAAGTTCATGTTCCCATGTTACTCACATGTTATACCCCAATGATTCTAAATGGTGTATGCGTTCCTGTGTATTGTTGTATACAGTTTGGTAACTTAGTAAATTGATTGGATTTTTCTCATGTGTGTTGTCTTTGTAACATGTTATGCACCCATGCCACATACATCCATAAAATTCACAGATTGTATTTGAGTCTTTGTGAAACTCATCAACATAATATTCCCCTGTTTTAACCTCCCCACCTTTCAGTATATGTTGAATATGTATGTTTTCTTCCTGTGCAACTGTCTGTAAAAATCTAATGGCTTTAATGGAGTATTTGACTTTATCAGGGTAACCTATGTCTGAAATGATTGCCATTTTGTTTTCTGAAAGTGCATTTTTTCTCCAAGCTTTTGTACATGCATCGACTAAGGTAACTGCTTCTCTCAAGGGGTCTATGCCATCACTATCTATAAAAAAAGATTGTCTGCATTCCCCACACCCTGTATGCAAGATATCTACATCTGATTTGCAGTATAGTTCCATTTCTTTTTGAAAATCAAATCTGGCATTGCTAGTAAATTTTTGGATATACCACTTGATAAAATCTTCCCTATCTGATGGAGACATAGAGTCTGGAATAATGTTGAATTTAAATAAGGACCGATGTAATCTTGATATGCTTGTGTGCTTGCCAAAGGGGGAAATAACCTTTTGCTAATTCTGTCAAACCAATGTTTTAGGAAATTGTGCCAATCTCATTGAAAGAAAATTTAAAGAGTCAATAAGTCTAATACCACAAGCTTTAAGTGAAATAATTCTGTTTCCATTCATAATTACATCAGGAGTTGATGTACCATTTTCAATCAGCCATTTTAAAATAAATTGTCCATCAAAACCTCTTAAATTGTGATCAATAGCTGTTGTCCCTTTATGTTCCTTACTG
The DNA here is from genome assembly GCA_031216915.1 of Pictodentalium vernedei. Classification (NCBI taxonomy): domain Eukaryota; kingdom Metazoa; phylum Mollusca; class Scaphopoda; order Dentaliida; family Dentaliidae; genus Pictodentalium; species Pictodentalium vernedei. Next base: position 777,626,425 of record CM062295.1, read on the forward strand.
AAAGGCCAATCACAAAAATCAAAGTAGATCCCCCTTTAAAAATTGATTGTAGTTGTCCAAAGTTGTCACAGAAAATACATTCTGGATCTATAGGTTTGCAAATACATTCCCCACATGCACTGTAAGCAACACCACAGAAATCTGGGATATGAACTCCTGAGTCTTGTGTGGTTTCAAAATCAAAATATACAAATGGAATGCTTAGAAGAGTATTTTGGAATGAAACATTGGTGATCAGAATTAACTACTTGTTGACAATATTTACATGTCTTGAATCCTTCACAAATGTGTTTTCCTTTTGTTGGATATATTAATGACTTGCACTGTTTACATTTTGAACTAATTGACAAATTATTTTTTTCTTCTTTTCCTTTTGTAGTGATATGGTTATTATAGCATGATAAACTTCTAATTTGTCTATTACAACTGTAACAGGTAACAGAGTGTTTGGGAATACATTTTGTTGGAGCATAGCAAACACAACCAAAAGGGCACATGTGACGTTCTCTGTGATTATTCCCTTTACTGCAAAGTTCATAATAGTAGTGACATCCTAAAAACCCTGTAATTGTAGTGATGGTATCAAAATGCTGGTCATGGTGGTAAATATGAATAACTTTACTATCAGTGGTGGTAATTGTAGGCTTGAATAAAAATTCACTTTTTGCACACTGTGGATGAATTTGGATGACATACTTTGGGTAAAGCAGGTTTTGTATTTTATAATATTCTTCATATCTACAAGAAAAAGTATAATCAAGACCTGCTTTGTCCATCCATGCCTTAGCTTCCCACTCTTGTGTTGGTCTATCAGAACATCTAATATTTTTCCATTTTTTTTGCCAAAGTTCTGAATTATCTCCATCAACATGACACTTTCCCACTACAATAGCCCATGCGAGACACATTGAATCATTAACATGTTTAATGTCAATAATACTTTTCTTGTTTCCAACCATTTTATCAACAGATGCAAATGAAATTGGAGCATGTCGTCTGTACCCTTGTGGTAGAGAAGAGTGTGTTATTTCGAAAGATAATTGCCCATCATGGATAGTAAAGTTATCATTTGATTGTACAACATTTTCTATTTCATCTAATATGGTATTACCAGTGATAGCTGAAGCCTTAGTAAAGGGGATAAACACATCAGCTCTATCGACAGCGGGAAAAAATTGTTGACAACGGACGTTTACTATCACAGCAGTCTGATGTCAACATTTTTTCTCACACTCGATCGAATTGTCGCATGAGCTTTCTTCGGTGCATTTTCGATCCTCGCATTGTCTGTATAATCTAACACGCATTCCAAACCATTCATTTTGAGACAGCATGAAGTACTCTCAAGATATGAACGAATACAGAATGTGGAAGTCCGGGGAAATGTCTGACGCTGATTGGAATCGCCGATTGGAAGAAGAATCTATCAGAGTAGAGAGAGAGGAAAGCAAGGAGGCACCAATTAGCTGAATATATTTTCGGTCATATGAGGAGAAGTGGTGGACCCCAGAAATACACTCGACAGTGGGGCCAGCAACTTATTGATGAGTTGGAGTGAAAGCAGGGATAAGACAGTTCTTAGCTACCCGCAGTTATTATCTGAAGAAATATCGGGTGAAGAAAGTTAACTCGTATCCTGATCTTAATTGGCAGCCAGAAAGACGGTATAAAAATGTGAGGTTAAATCCAATAACATGTATCCAGATTGAAGAGAATTCTGAGAGGATTCCTAATACAAGTTATTGAATTTTAGCTTGACAAAAAATCAGGATACAAGTTAAACTCATTCATCCTATTTCTTATTATCTCTGTTTGTCATTCTAACCTATCAATAATTTGTTACTCTCACAAATGAGTGTGATTTCAAAAGTGCCTTCGTGGTAGCCTTTATAAGGGCTAAACACAATATTAGAAAGAGATATCTTGTCATGTTCACATACACAAGCACGTCTTTGCTATAAAAAAGACAAAAAACAGTTCCCTTATCCTCTAGTGAAACTTATAAGCCACCAGTGCATTCAAGTTTATCCCTATAAGTTTGGGTCTATAAGTTCTTGGGTCTATAAGCTTCACAATTTAAAACTAACCCTATGGACCCTAGGGAAAACTAAGTGTTAAAATACTGAGTCTATAAGTTTCACAATTTAACACAGACCCTATGGACCCTATGGGAAACTCAGTATTAAAATGCTTGGGTCTATAGTGGCATCCCTAACCACTTACGTTTAAACTAATTGTAAAATGCCAGCTTCTGAATTTTTATACCACACTACAGGAACATGCCTGAAGTTCGTGAAATGATGTGCACATCGATGATACTACTTGGTTAACCCTTACCCAACGAATCGCTTGCATCCGCCCGCATAATATGCAAATTCAGCAGCTGAAAAAATATTATTTTTCGAAAAATTTAAACAAAACCATATCATGTGACCCCTCTTTGGAACGAGCTTGAAATGTTTTGAAAAAAATTAAAACATTATATTTAAAATAACAAATTTTGAAATCGTCTGTGTTGGGTAAAGGGTTAACGTGTCAAAATTTCAAATTTTATATAAAATTTCCACATCCTTGACATTAAATTTACTGACACTTTTAGAACATTAAGGGGTACTAACGTTCCTGCAGATCTCTTTCAACGTCGATAATATTGTTGTCTGCCATTCATTTTCCCCTCAAATTGATAGGCAGTAGGTTTATATCATTTAATCCGGAGTGTACTCCAATTGTTATGATGTCATTATTGTGATATGAGGAAGAATTGATTATAATTGTTCTCGGATCACTCATTACACTTTTTTGTTCACTTCTTACGAAACTCGAACGCAAGACGACACTCGCAAACAAATATTTAACAATTATTTTCATTTTGAACTCAAATATATAGATTATGACCTCTCAATGGAATGATGTCGTTGAGCGCGTTCCAGTGAGGGACGTAAGCTAATATTTGAGGCAAAACTTGAAATTACAATGATAGCGATTTTGTGAAAAGATCGGATTGGTTATAACCGTTACGTTAGGTAAAGTGTTTAACAAAAATAGTAAACAAACGTTACCAGATTGTTACAAAATTTGTCCTTTGCCCCTTAGTTTGTTTCCCAGTTTCAATAGTTTCAGGTGCTAGCGCAGATTTCATTTTAGCCACTACAACTCGACCCCAGTATCTCCGATGCACAGCTCACGTCCTGATTATCTATTGCAGAGCAGACAAGAAGAAAATGATGGGTCCATCTGCTGATGGTACCAAATAGTCCAGTACGCATATTGATGTTGGTTTTACATGGGAGATAGACAATACTGGTGAGTCGGCTGTAGTATCCTAACAATTTGGAAAATCCCTTATAAAAAAGTACCATGGTAAACCATGGTAAATCCCAAAATACCCTGGTAACACCAGGGTATTTTGGGATTTACCATGGTTTATCATGGTACTTTTATAATGGATAGATTCGATCCTGGATTCGATTCGGTTTCGAACCTTTCGCCAGATTCGATTGGAGTAAAAATTGCCATCCGCCTTGCTCTACAATCCAAGTATTTAATATTAAGTGAATAGCATAAACAATAAGCACACTGTAAAACTTTACCGTAATTCTATGGTTAACTACTGTCAGATGACTGTCAAATACAACGGTCTCGAGGCCGTATATTAATTTTAACGGTTTTACCGTATATTTTGATCCAATGAACGTATTTCTCCCGTCACGCTGTCCAATTACGTCGCATGCCGGTAAAAATGGTGATTTGTGGGATCGGTCTTGCCATATGCCACTCTGGAAGTCGCCATTTCCAAGAAGGACGCCCGATGCCTTTGAAGACGAACAGTAATGTATTACTATCAATTTGTATGTTTGTGGCCAAGTGAATCATGTTCATTGCAGTCTTGGACATGAAAATCAAATAACATCAATTTTTAAGCGTATAATTGTTTCGGTAATCATGTAGAATAGCAGACTGTTCGTATTGCATCACCGACATTCGATGCATGTTATGGCTTGTGGACACGGATCTCCGCTAAGGCCGGCATACCCACATGCTTTTATTGGTTCAAGGTTAAATGCGGTTAATGATGGCTGGAATTAAATTATGGTTTTCTGTTGATTAAGGGTCATATGACTGGAATTCTGTCTCCGGTCATTTTGACCGTCATTATTTTGATGGTAATTTTTACGGAAAAATAAAGAAAATGATGGTTGAAAATGTTTACGGTCATATGACCGGCAGCTAGTTTCCAGGCATATGACCGTAAAAATAATGGCAAACCGTGAAAAAAAAATACGGGAATATACGGCAAATGACAGTTAAATTTTTGTTTTACGGTATGCCGTAATGCTTACGGTCATATGCCTGGAAACTAACTGCCGGTCATATGACCGTAAAAAATTAAAGTAATTTTTTACAGTGTATTTTTTTTATTTTATTTTTTTTTTATTTACCAGTATACTAAGCGAATACAGAACTGACAAATGTGTACAAATCTACAATATCCAATTTACAATAATAAGGCACATACACAATAAGAGATAATGTAGCCGTTTTTTTCCATTCTCGGATCGTGATTTGACCTGGATTTACAAAGTGGATGATTTCTCTATGAATTTGTGTGGTAGACCAATCGCCCTAAGGCGGCACGATGAAAATATTAATTGGTCTACCCTCAAATAACGAATAGGGACTCTTCCAACTGAAAATGTTGAACTTAGGTGGAAGATCCCTTCAGAGTTCCAAGGTTCAAAGGATTAAAATGTAGTCAACAATGATGATGTTTTTTAGGGAAAATATTTTAGGCAAAGTCAAAGAAGTTACGGTTTTCATTCTGTTAAACAAATTTAACCATAACATGTAAATTTCCTGAAAAGTACTCCTCTTAGCTACAATGTGCAGAAACGTGAGTAGGCTAAGTAAATGTAAGTCGATTTATATGGAAATATCTTTCTTCCGCCCCCCCCCCCCCCCCCACACTGCATGTGTAACATACGTGTGTCCCGGGTGAGATAGCAGGGGGAGACAGATGTATCCCACCCCACCCACGTGACGTTATACATTTATAACGTTATTATGACGTTATGCATATCGTATCAGTTTCTTGCTACCAACTAATTCATATTGACGTCATCAGAATGTCGTGTGATCAAAGTTTGATGCTCTAAAACTCTGTAAATCCAAAGATGCCACCGTTCCAAATTGATTTCGTGGTATATACCTTTGGTGCATACATGACTTTTGCATGCTCTTTCCGATGGTGTCATTAGTTTTTCAAAACAACGAATACCAAATGAGTTGATTATATCAGCACGAGACAGCCGACTACTTCTGGCTAACGTAACCGCTGTATGGTGGGGGGAGAAAAATAATCCCTGATGGGTACGGGTGTGGGATGGGAAAATCTCACCCTCGGGACAAGATATTTGGTTCAGACACTCGGCAAGCCTCGTGTCTGGCCCAAATATCTTGCCGTCGGGTGAGATTTTCCAATCCCACACCCGTACCCATCAGAGATTATAATAATCACTACCCCCAAAATAAGTGAAACATGAAAATATCGTCAAAAACTGCTCTACTCCAAATAACAACAATTAATGTTTATTTGCACCCCTCTGAACTTTCTCGTACAGTAATTTCAATCAAGTATGGCGTCTACGTATGATTAATTCTTATGCCATACATAAATTTGAAACCAAACCGCCACCACCACTCCCCTCACCACCCCACCAGCCCCCACCCACTCAAAGCCACCCACCCACCCCATTTTAATAGGTTACCACACATGCTTTATTTTTAGGACCACTTTCAGTAGAATTTTAGGTAATGATCACAAATAGCAAATATAAATTAACAGTGATGTTTAATAATTAGTTGGTCAGCAACTATTTGTTTAATACATTTCCTTTGTTACACGTAAAATTTATCACATGAAGCGGGACGGGGACTAGTTGTTTCATCCTGTATGTGTATACAGTTAACCACTCAGATGTATTCGTAGTACATAGTCTCATTCAGAGGGAATATCCACTTTGTTGACTCACAGTTCCAGTTTTCAGAGTGCCGACGGACTTTAAAATTCAGTTTACACAACAGCGAATTCCCATGTGATGATTCAGTGCACGCCTTCAGCTTGGACTTCAGCTTCCCAATCTACCTTTGTGAATGACATAGTACGCAGCTACCAAACTGCTACTTCCAGTAACACTTCATCTGTGCGGTTTTTATCGGCATTTGTGCCCCAGAGAACTTAGCCATCTACAGACAGTCAGGATCATACCGTTAAAGCTAGAAGTCCTGTCATGAAATGCGCACAAATAGCACGTCGATCTGCGCGTTAACCTATGCGTTATGACCACAGTAAGGCTATCAAATTCTGTACATATGGCCTGTGAACAAGCAACGTGTCAGCCAACGGACCTACGGGTAACAGAAACATTGCCTGTGTTTGTTATGAGTAATCAGGAGAACCTGCCGTGCTTTGGATGTCATTCGATATAGAAATTGCGAGCAATTCCTACGCGCAATTAAGCCTTGATAAGCGCACAGTTCATGACAGGACTTCTAGTTTTAACTGTATAGTTCGTCCGATGTGGTAATACGTTCATCTGAGCATCAACACCAAATTATTTTACTTCAATGGCACCTAACGTGTACCCGTCTTCACAGACTCCAAACTCCAGTGTTGCCATTGTCAGGCTCTTAGGAAATTTGCCAACCACTACTGGTAACTCCTCACTCGGTGCTATGGGCCAGTTAAATACTTCAACAGATGATTTAGTTTCAGTGGCTGTTCGTGTTCCTTCCAGCTTACTTCATAATAATGCTAAGTATGACTTTTCCTCGCAGTTTTAGGGTGCTGCACAGCAAGGGCTCGGTTCTTTAAGACAGACAGGTGATACGCTAGATGCTAACCCTGCTGAGTTGATCACCCCTGCAAGGATTGTGGGGTTACCCCCCTCTTCCCATGGGGGCTGAGACTCTGCCCCGGAATGTGGGTCGTCCTTTGTGATGCAGTCCATTCCATTTGCAGCTAAAGTGTCGACCAGACTAAAAGCCCAAATACGGGCTTGAAAATTTGCTTCCCTCCTTCCTCAACATTTTACCAATTCTTCAGAAGCATTAGCCGTCTTTATTGGAGGACAATCAGGGTTTTCCTGCCATTGGTTCAGTGCTTAAGACCCCGAAGGCTGTCACTTGGCTGAATAAGTGGCTGAGTGCTTTCGAGGTGTTTATGGCGGTTTATTTGGAACAGTTTTCCAAAAGAATCAATTTTAACATTAGACACCTAGGTGCCATATGTTTCAACTGGTCATTTTACGATATACATTTCCATTCCCTCAAACAACACCAACCGACACTACAGTGGGATAGTTTTCACTAGGAGCTATATACGAAGGCTGCACCTGGGGGTGGGGGGGGGCAGTACCCCACAACACTTCCCTTCACCTTCTGCAAAAATATCCTCTCATTCAGGTTTCAATGAGGGCGGCGTTATATGCCGGGCGGTTATTGTTTCAAATTCCATCAAGGTCTGTTTTGTCAAGAGAATTATGATTTCTCTCACCAATGAATGTTTTCGGTGCCAACAGTCTCATAGTTTCACCCACTGCTCCTTTCCGAATAACAGAGGGGTGGATCCTTTAGATCCAACCCGGGGACAGGAGGTAGGTTCTCAAAACGTGGACTCAAACAAGCCCAGGACAGTGGCACTGTACGAAATCGTAACGCCATTCAAGGTGGAAAGGTTCAAAGTGTTCCTGGTCAGGTATGACAAAGTATTAAGTCAGCTACTTATTCAATTTTGCTATGTAGGTTTGATGGGCAAACCTACAGAGAAACATTGAATAAGTAGCTGACTTAAAATCTGCCTTAGACTACCCCAATAGAGTTACTGAAAACATCCATAAGGACCTTCAAGCGTGTCGTATAGCAGGACCATTTTCTTCTTCACCTTTTCGAGATTGAGTCTCCTCTCCCATAGACTTAGTTCTCATGCACAGCACTGGGGAATTTCGTCTTATCCACCATTTGTCGCAGCCCAAAGATTCCTCCGTCAATGATTGTATTCCCTCAGAACTTTCCACTGTGTATTATCACACCATGGACGAGGGCAATCTCCATCGCAAATGTCATCTTGGCCCAGGTTGTTTTATGGCGAAGAGTGATGTGAAGTCCTCTTTTTGTCTACTCCCTGTTCAACCCGGTGACCGTCCTTTCCTGGGCTTTCGGCGACAAGACCAAATCTTTTTTGATCGATGTCTCCCTGTGGGTTGCTCTTCCGCGTGCCAACTATATGAGTGTTTCAGTTCGGCTCTTCAGTGGATGGCGTCACAGCAGTTGGGGACCGACAATATATTGCATTTCCTTGACTCTTTCTTTGTAGCAGATTCCCAAACCACTTGTAGCCATTGCATCACACACTTTATAGAGCTAGCACGATACCTGGGGGTTCCAATCGCTTCAGACAAAATGGTGTCTCCCGCACAATGTCTCACATTTCTCCGCATTGAATTGGACACCTTAGCCATGTCTGCACGCCTTCCTGCCGATGAGCAAGATAAGTGTCGTGGCTTACAGACTCAATTCCTGAAACGAAAGAAGGTCACTCTTCGCGAGTTGCTGGCGTTAATCGGGTTGTTGAATTTTGCCTGTTCAGGGGCCCTCCCTGGTCATGTTTTCTTAAGGCGGCTAATCAACCTCACAATTGACATCACCCAGCCCCATCACAGGATCTGACTATCAAGGCACGTCAAAGCAGACTTGCTCATGTGGCTCATCTTCTTAGACTCCTTTAATGGTAAAGTTCATTTCTTGAGGAAGCATGGACACACAGTGATGTTCCCTCTCTGCATACTGATCTGCATCTTCCAATGGTTTTGGGAGTATTTTTGCTGTTCATGGTTCTACGGAGCCTCGGACTCTACCGGACAAAAGCTTAACATTGCTGTCTTGAAGTTTTACCCCATTGTCTTAGCAGTGCAACCATTTGGGTCATCGTTGAGTTAAAAACAGATTTGATATTTATCTGATAAAGCAGCAGATGTCCATGTCATAAACTCCAAAACAAAGACCCCCGCTTGCTAAGTGTTCTTCGTTCTCTGGTTCTCGTCTGCATCCAGTTTAACATTCTCTTCACGGCAAAACATACCCCAGGTAAGAGTGAGTTCCTTGCTGATACGCTTTCTCCTTTGCAGGTCGACGAATTCCGACGATTAGCTCCGACCTGTCTTCCAGATCCAGTGCCAATTCCACAGGACATACAACTGAAAGCCTTGTTGATACGATGAGTTCTCTGTTGGGCCAGATATTATCTGCAGCCACGAGGAGTTTCTACTCACCATGAATTTTCAGAAGTTTGCTCCATATTCCAGTTTCAGTACACACGACCGATACCTTCGACAATGATTTGTTTGTATATAGCCTCCCTCTTCAATGCTAATTATTCTCCCAAATTATTGGCCTCGAATTTGTCGGGCCCTGCTTATTTTCACAAAATGCATTGTGTTCCTGATACCACGCAGGTTTTTGTAGTACGCAAACTCTCCTGTGTGGCATCCAGGGGGCACAACCATTAACCGACTTATGTATGCCCATTACAGAAGGTCTACTCAGCAAGTTACTACAGTTAAAACTAGAAGTCCTGTCACGAACTGTGAGCTTATCTAGGCTTAATTGCGCATAGGAATTGCGCGCAATTGCCATATCGAATGGCATCCAAAGCACGGCAGATTGTCCTGGTTACTCAGAGCAAACACAGTCAATGTTTCTACCAATGGACCTCCGGGTTACCCGGAGGTTCATTGGCTGAAACATTGCTTGTGCTCAGGCCATATGTACAGAGTATGATAGCCCTACTATGGTCATAACGTGTAGATTAACGCGCAGATCGACGTGCTATTTGTGTGCATTTCATGACAAGACTTCTAGTTTTAACTGTAGCTAGCCTTCCATCTTGCTGTGCTAGTTCGCACCATTGTCTCATTTAGCAAGCTCTCTACCTCACAGCAGTTCACTCTTAAGTCCGGGTTGGCGAACTCTGCCCATCCAAAACTTGGGACGCTCAGTGAGTTCTGCAGTTCAGAGATGTGCAATTAGCTCTCCCCCAATAAGGTTCAACTGATTTACCAAAATTTTAAACACAACCGACGTCTGCGTCCACATGTCATTACAGTTCATCCACAGCCCAATGTGCCTCACTGCACTGTGTGCCTGCTTTCCGCTTTTCTCAACCAGCGAGGAGTGTGCCCTGGCCTTCTCTTTGGGTTCCCTGATGGTTCCCGTATCCTGTGTCGTGACCTTGATGCTACATTGCACGACTCCCTGCTATCCTGTGGTTCAGATCCATCAATTTTTAAAGGTCACACCTCAGGACCGGGAATGCAACTCTTGGCGCAGGTAAGAATTATACTGACGCCCAGATAAGGGCTACAGGTCTGTGGAAAACAAATGTATTCCACGCATACATTCCGAGTTCTCCCATATAGTGTGTATCCTTTGTCGGTAGGGTAAGAGCTCTGCTTTTGACGTCTTCAAACTACATGGTGTCGTAACTGCGTTCCGTACGGCTAAGTTTGGGCTCACGATGTACCAATGCGAATACATGTTAAGGCATTTGTTTTTCTCCTAGCACGCAGAACTTCTCTCTCCAGCGAGTTCCACTTTTCATCCCTTCCCTGCAACATGATCATATTCACGGCAGTAGCGTGTCCATGAAAGCAACAAGCAAATTTGTGTATGACGTGTGAATAAGAATTAATTGCTAATCATATTTCGACGCCATACTTGATGAAACTTACTGTACAAGAAAGTTCAGAGGGGTGGAAATAAAAAATAATTGTTGTTATTTGCAGTAGAGTAGATTTGAACGATATTTTCATGTTTTCTTATTTTGGGGGTAGGGGTAGACATTTCCATATAAATCCGGCTTCCATTCACCCAGCCAACTCATGTGTCTGCAAATTGTAGCTAAGATCAGTACCTTTCAGGAAATATTCAACATGTTATGGTTAAATTTGGGTAACAGATTGAAAGCGTAACTTCTTTGACTTTGCCTAAAATATTTTCCCTTAAAAAACAAGAAAAAATGCATATTTTTGGTAAAACTTTTACCAAACACTAACAATAAAATTATTTTTGCTATTTCCAACTACAATATACAGTACGTGGAGAGTGTATTATCATTAAATCACCCGCAGAGTGGAGATTCCACCCGAGCAATAATTGCAAATTTGTTGCGGAGCATAACCATCACAAGCAAAGTTTCAGCCAATGGGTCTCCGGGTTTAACCCGGAGACCCATTGGCTGAAACTTTGCTTGTGTTCTTTGTCCATATGTACAGAATTTGAAACTGATACTCTGGGTGATACTCCACTCCGTGGGTGTTTTAGTTACAATCCACTCTCGACGCACTGTAGTTTATTGCGAATATAGAAAATAAAAAAAATAATTGTTTATCTCGATTATAATTATTTGGTTTTTTTTAAAAATATATCAATTTTTCGGTTGTTCACTGAGGGTGGGGGGGGGGGGATAAGTTCAAGTATGATTTTCTCCCTTACTCTCAGGGTGGGGAAAGTTTAACCTGATTTTTGTTACCTTCAGATGGTATACAAAATAAAGTGCAGAGTAATATCCTTCCCCAAAAATGCACAGAGGACCCACCCTAGCCATACACAGAACGACACGCGTGAGTGAATGACTGAGAGACGGCAGGCCTCGAGTTTTATCTTTCCGCGATGACACAAGTGCCATATCGATTAACCCATTCACACACGCATGTCCTTTTGTGTTTATTACACGCCTTCACGTCTATAAACACAATTATTAGAAGGACACTCGACAGTTCATTTGACAACTATCAACAAAAGAACACATTTCATCGCCAACCAAATTTGCGAGGGGAAACCGTGTTACTATTTCGTCCTCTGAGTTCCAATATGCTCTATGTGCCTTCTGGAACTTAGAACACATTGGAACTCAGGGGACGATTTTTACCTATCGCCGCAGTAGGGATTCAAATTGTAATTGTGGTGGGTGCACGATTTGTAGAAAATTCCAGTGAAATTTCGCTTCCATTTAAAATAGTCCTTGAAAGATTTTCATTTTCCGCATGGTTTAGTGTTCTTGTAGAGTACATGGAGAGTGTATTATCACTAAATCACCCGCAGAGTGGAGATTCCACCCAAGCAATAATTGCAAATTTGTTACAAAGCATAACCAGCACAAGCAAAGTTTCAGCCAATGGACCTCCGGGTTAAACCCGGAGGTCCATTGGCTGAAACATTGCTTGTGTTTTTTGTCGATAAGTACAAAATTTGAAAGTTATAGTTTGTGTGATAACTCCACTCCGAGGGTGATTTAATTACAATCCACTCTCCACGAACTGTAGATGGGTATTTCATAGAAAAGGGGTGTAATAAAATGGATTATTAGGGGGTTGACTTGAATAGTTATTTCAAAGATGTTTATGCCATCCTTATATTAATGTATTAGAACTACTCATCCAGAGAATGTTCTACACAGTTGGCAGGTGTCATGTAATTGGAAACATATATCACATAGCAAAACCCAAATGGCTGCCCTATTGGGTTTATAAAGTTGCAAAAGGGGTGCACTTTTGTCATATAAGTACATTCTGCAACAGTAATTTGGTTTTAACTATTCAATTTATGGTATAATCACTCCTTTATCGGCAAGATGGCGCCAATTCTTTCAGCAATGTCATCCGTTAACCATACAGAGATCATTGCCTTAGAACCAATGTCCTGGTCTGCAGATTTAAACCGACAGAACACGTACCACAAAGGTGATTTCTAGCCATATGTTGACTGTCTTGAAAGCGAGCACCAACTATAGCACAAAACGCGTCTGTTGTTCTGCATTGAAAGCTTAATTGTCTTGTGTAGCGCTATGTACATATAACAGCACATCAGATGGTGACAAGTCCATATCATGGCGTCACAAGAATATGCTTTTTGACCAGAACAACTCAGGTCGCCCAAAAGGTTCACTGACGCCTCAATCACTCCATTCTTTAACGTGACATTAATTTGTTCTTTAATGGTTAATCACCAAATTGGTGCTGGTTGGCAACTGGGAATTTAGATGATACAAATTAGAAATACATGTATGTATGCCCAAACGGCACTGGAAATGAGACCGATACTCGTTCCCTGTTGACACCCAAAAATTGAAGTCTGCTCTCTTTGGAGATTGATGACACAAATACCGTCAATGGAAATAACAACAGAATTCTGTATTCAGTATTTGAGGGCAGGGGAATTACTGTTTTCAATATGCAAACTTTATTGTTCTATCCCATTTAAAGAATATCTAATGTTCTCCATCAGCTTTAAACGTTTCATGATTCTGACCAGGGAAAAATGTTCTTTCCACGCACAAAGTTTCTTAAAATTTTCTGACATGATGGGATGAGAATAAAATTTGCCGACAAGGTTCCCTAATCGTTCACTGTCGGTAAAAACTTGAAACCGACTTCAATATTTTGCTTTAATAAACGGAACAGAACCGAAACGTACGTTTATTATTATTATTTAAAAAAAAATACTTTCGTTTAGGCCCTACAAAATAAATCTTCTGTTTCTCAGGCCATTTTTGTAAGATTGCATGCGGGCGGTTTTTTATTTCACTTTTTATTTTTGTAATTTTTTCTTTGCCACCCAAAGTTCTTGGTTTGTTTTATGTTTTAGGCCTTATAATCTGGAAAACAGCATGGTGCTGTATTTTGTCCCTCGAGTGCAAGAAGCTTTGCAATGCTAACTCATTGCAAAGACTGCTTGCACTCAAGGGACACATTTATCAATTTTATTTATTTGGGTAAAGTAGACAGACATATGCCATTCAATTTGTATTTGTTGACGTTTTCTTCGGTTATAAAAAGTGAGCATGTGGCAGCCAAAATGATCATCCGGGAGGGCCTGAGAAACAGAGCTTTAACTTTTTTAGGCTTTAGCGAAAGAAATACTTTAAATTAAAAATAATAAACGAGCTAGAGCTGTCATACAAAGGTCATGCGAAACACCAGAGTATTTTGCATAATGCAAATTGTGCTTTCGTCAAATGGTCAACTTTTTTCAGATTTATTTATTTATTTATTGGGTTAAGCTACAATTTCGACAGCCAGGGTCACCTCGTGTCGCACAGATTTACGGATGGAAGAAGTCGGAGTACCCGGAGAGTACTAACGAGCAACGGCGAACAACTGTCATAATCCCCAACGTAATCACTCCGCACAAGCAGGATTAGCATTGGTTGAAGACAAGTGCACGGCCGATGTGCAGTACGTTTTAGTACATAGCGCCACCATGCCCCCGGGATTAAGTGCCTTGACCAAGGTCATAACGCAGTTACCTCTGGCGGGGACCGAATCGTGGACCTCTCGGTTTGAAGTTCAATGCCGTAACCCCTGAGCTACCAGCACACCCCCCCCCCCCCCCAAAGTGGTCATGCCACTCCCCCCAACAGCCTGAATTGGTACTGCAAACCTCATCTAAGACTCGGGTGAAAATATTCTAACTGGAAAAAGATTGGATTGTGATAAGGGTACGGCGCATCACACACACTATACACCCCTTAGCGACGTCCCTGGAGGTAATGTCCCCCAACAGCCGGAATGGCAACTGCAAACCTCTATTTGTTTCATCAAATGTGCCGGCAAATCTTGTCTTTGAAGAAAGTGCGTAATTACAAGCAAGGACTAAGCGATATCTAAGACTCAGATGAAAATATTCTAGCTGGAAAATGATTGGCTTGTGATAAGAGGACGGGGCATAACACACACTATACACCGCTGGAGGTAATGTTTTGTTGTCATAAATTTCAAACTTTTACCTTGTCTACGTTCAGTACGGAAGCCATGGACTGGCCACTTTCCACGGGTAGACAATATGTCCACGAACGCAATAATATTAAGACTGCGAACACTAATTATAGGAATAATCATCACAAATTTAATTAATAAAGCATCGGATACAACCCAGTGCTTAATTACTTAAAATTTTACTGATGAATTTTTTTATTACCAGGTAAAAACAAACGTGGCTATCACTGCCCACGCTTGGATTATGACCAGTCTACGGCGGCTGTACCTTTAGGCTTAAAAGCCCTATAGGCCGCGTAGATTTTCTTTCGATATCAATTAGTTTTTTCTCACCACTTTTCGTTGGAGCTGTGTTACAGAAATAGAAGCTGCACATTAAACAACGAAAAGACGTGTAAAATAATATTCACCAAGAATCACTGGCGCCGAATACCATGGTAACACTTTTGACTCCACGATTGCAGAAATAGTCCGCCATAACAATTTTATATACACTTTTTGACTCGCCTTATTTTAACAGAAATAAAACATTGAATGTGTCTATTGTCAGTAGTGTTCAATCGATGATCGGAACCGGCCACCTCAATCTGCCGATTATGGGCAATCGGATGACAACGGCAACGGCTCCTGGAATATCGGTTCAACCGATTGTTGCCAAGCATCATTCATTAACCGCATTTTGTTATCTTCTGCAATTGTTCACATTGTTAATGTAAAATGATGCCAATGATACCATTCAATAAAGTTGAGAAACAACCACAATGTGTATTCTTAATCTCTCTAGAAGCCCATTTACGGGGCATACAAGTTAAACAACATGCAAAGCTTACAACTGAGCGAAATCGCTAGTTCATACCGGAAATATGACGGTTATACTCCATTGACTCAGGCAAAAGTAAAATTACCAGTCGCACGCACTTGGGCGGTAAACGTGGCTCTGAGAGTGTGCGCGACTGGTAATTTTATTTCGATCCCAGGCAACGAAGTTTAACAATGAAAAATGTTCAGTTTAATGTAGTTCTTTCGATCCTCGACTTGTCCTAGTGCACGGTATTACAATTGGAATCGACATCGGAATTGGCCGATTGTGAGCTCAAATAACCGGTAATCGGTCAGCGACCATTTTTGGTAATCGGTTGAACACTAATTGGCAGTCGTGAGAAGGTTTCTACAACGATCAAGTATTAAACGATTTAACATAAACACAGTCACGCGATAATTATGTATATTACCAAGTTTTCTGGATCTTATAAGAGAAAGGTATGAACAAGAAAACGTTTTGTGCAAGCACAAGATCGCGAGAAAATGGCCCATGAAACACTTTTACTCATGCAATCTCTTCGTATTGGAACGTAAACAAGAAACATTATGTGAACAAAGTTGAATCTCTTTCACTGAAAAGAAGGTGAATACCACAACTCAATGCATTGTGACTGGTGACTCACAAAAAAATAGTTTATTGTACAGGGCTCCAGGCTATGGGGTTAATATCTTCCATTCGAAAACAGTCGAAAGGGCACCCCCAACACACATACACAAACATACACACAAACACCCCTCCCGCAGAAGATCAGTGTTTTTGTTTACGAATAGTCCCGGTACTAACCTCGGCTTGGGACAACACGTCCGTGACATGGTGATTTTGAGAGGAAGTGCCCTGACACCATTTTTCGTCAGTGGTGGTTCTCTAAAATTATTTTCAAAGAAGTTCAAGTTTATTGGACGGGGGAGGGGGGGGGGGGGGCTACACTTTGGGGGGTTAAGACCTCCATGCCAAAAAACTTGGAAAACTACCCCACCCCTCCACTCAAAATAATCAAAGCAGAATGCTTAAAAGTAGGCTTCAGACATATCGCGTATTGGGAGGAAATATTCACGCAGACATCTCACCTAATATAGTCGAGGGTGGGTGTATCATAACAAAAATGGTTTTAAGCTTTTGAACCCTAGCGGCCGCTTTTCCGGCCAGGAACATGATACGTCATAACGTCATTATATAGGATGGCTGTTCAATAAATGTGTGGGGTAGACCAATCAATATTTTCAACGTGCAGCCTCGGGGCTGCACGTTGAAAATATTGATTGGTCTACCCAGAATAATGAATATGGACTCTTCTAATTGCTGCCATTGAACTGGCGTGGAAGAAACCACGAGAGTTCAAGGGGTTAAAAAGTAGTTTTAAGTTTGGAGGTGGTTTAACACAACACGAATATTAATAACATTGAATACGGGGAAACCCAGTTAAATAACCCAGCATACTAGTGGATCCAGTATATATTCGGTTCCATTTTTCATTCATTCACCCATCCCACACACAAACACCCCCTCCCCCAAAAGATCAGCTTTTTGGGGACGAATCGCCCCGGCACCATCTCCAAGCATTGTCAGTGGTGGTTCTTGAAAATTATTTTTAAAGAATTTCAAGTTTATTAGACGAGGGTGGGTGGAGGGGGGGGGGGGGGGGCTACATTTTGGGGGTTAAGATGTCCATGCGAAAAAAAACTTGGAAAACTACCCCACCCCGCCAAACAAAATATACCAAACAGCTTTCTTAGATGTAGGCTACAGGCATATCGCGAATTGGGTGGGAAATATTCACGCATACATCTCATCTAAAATAATCGAGATTGGGTGTATCATAACAAAAATGGTTTTAAAAAGTCCTTCAATGTTTGGAGGTGACATAACACAACACGAATAACATTGAATGCTGTTAAGTTAAATAACGAATTCCGCATATCAGTCGATCCAGTGTATATACGGCTCAATTGTTTATTAATTTAATCGACCTCAGAATTCCGTACCGCATGATCTGAAGCAATAATTATCTCAATATACCCGCGCGCACACGCGCTAAATAATTTATATTAATCACACGTAATCAATAAATTCAAAGGGCGTTTGCTTTCATGTTTTTATTCGTTATGCTTTAAGATGATTCTACTCTCAAGAGAACGAAAATAATAAAATATTTCGTTTGATACCTACATTGTAATTGTCTTTCAAGCTCGTCACGGCTTTCTCCCTACCAAGCCCAGCCAAATAATATTCGAGATAGATAGATTGTTTTGCCCTGGTCAATGATGGAGGCGGTGGGGAGTCTGAATTACACAGCAGCAATCAAGTCCCATATTAGTTCTGTACTATGTGTATGTTTCAAAGTGGTCCAAGTAATATACAGCAGTCCTTGTACTCTGTTTAGAATTTCACAATGTCCAGTACAATGTTGCTATAGAATTTACATTGGGGATAACAGGAAGACAGCCAATCTGGCTATGTTATTCCCCACAATAAACATATGTGTTTTCATGTAATTTTATCATTGTCATTATTGTTTATAATTGTGTATATGTTTTATTGTGAAAAAAAGATTCAATCAATCAATCAATCAGGAACGAGTAACACATGTATGTCTTACAAATGTAAACAACTTGTCTCAGAGAGACAGATAAAAGTGGAGGGGCACAAATTTTAAAGGCTACTATGTTTCGGCCCAGTGGGAGAAAAGTTACAGTTGTATATCGGTAAATGTACCGAAACACACCAAAGTCTCTCGTTTAGATGAGTATGCCGTGGTCTGGTCACTTTCCTGTCCATTTCTTCTACTTCAATCATCTTCCAACCCGAAGGCCAGCCTTCGGGTTGGAAGATGATTGAAGCAGAATAAACCGACCAAAGCGACCGAAGGTATACACCGAAACATAGAATTTAAATTGGGGATAACAGGAAGACAGCCAATCTGGCTATGTTATTCCCCACAATAAACATATGTGTTTTCATGTAATTTTATCATAGTCATTATTGTTTATTATTGTGTATATGTTTTGTTGTGAAATAAAGAATCAATTAATCAATCAATCAATCAATCAATCATCAATCAAGCATTGGATGCGTATTGATATGAATATATCATACGGGCACAGGAGCGTTGCCAGACATTTTGTTTGGGAGGCGAGCTAATGAAATATTAAAATATCAATATCAATTGGATCTCTGTGGTAGCATGTGGAAAATTTTATGTGAAATTTAGGCTCTATAATATAAGTATGTTTGCACTATTGTATGTGAAACATTACATTCAAATTAAATCGATAAAAAGGCATATTTTTATTTCCATGTAAAGATTATACCTATATAAGTAATTCTGTTGATATGTGATTCTGGCAGAAACTGCGATAAGCTCTGTGTAACATATTATTTATTTATTGGTGTTTAAGGTTACATACTTATGAAAGTAGTATAGCATGTACCCGAACGACCCTCATTGGCCGGACCTACCCCCGGACCTAGGAAGTGATGTCATGTCACGTGACGCAGTGGCGCCATGTTGTGTTGTCATGGTAATCCATTTTATATACTGGAGGCCGCCATCTTGATTTCTATGGTAGCACGTAGTTGCTATGTTACCCAATGGCCTACAGAAAGACAGGGGCCTCACTGTAATGAGGCCTCATTGAGGGATTTTTCATGGCCCTCATGGCCTCATACGACAAAATACCTAAATGAGACTAAGAGGGATGGTAAATGAGCCCTCAATGAGGGATTTTTCATGGCCCTCATGACCTCAAAAGAAATGAGGCTAAGAGAGATAGTAAATGAGGCCTCATTGAGGGATTTCTCATGGCCCTCATGGCCTCATACGACAAAAAAGGGATTCTGCAGAGAGTATCCTCGATATGTATCTTCAAATAATACAATACCAGGCCATAGGTATCTTCAAATACCGAAATGAGGC
Source organism: Pictodentalium vernedei (assembly GCA_031216915.1). Classification (NCBI taxonomy): domain Eukaryota; kingdom Metazoa; phylum Mollusca; class Scaphopoda; order Dentaliida; family Dentaliidae; genus Pictodentalium; species Pictodentalium vernedei. Next base: position 777,645,989 of record CM062295.1, read on the forward strand.
TAAGAGGGATAGTAAATTAGGCCTCATCGAGGAATTTTTTCATGGCCTCAATCGAAATGAGGTTAAGAGGGATAGTAAATGAGGCATCATTGAGGGCTTTTCTCACAGACCTCATGGCCTCATACGACTAAATAGGGATTCCATAACCAGAGACGTTTCACAAGAAGGGACTCCATGGGACGTGGCCATTGGATATAGAGGTGATGAGAATCGGATAGGACTTCGTTGTAATAAGGGGAGAAAATTCTACATAGAGATTACGGGGGATGAAGCAATCTGATTGGTTAGTGAGCGTCAGGAAAGTGAAGTGAATGGGTGATCTAGATAAATGAAACAACAAGAGTACTCGGAATAGGGTCAGAACTAACAAGAACAGACCAGAACAGCTAAATATAGTAATAATAATCAAAGCTGTTCCAGCTGATAGGCTCTTCTACTCTACTGGAGTATACTCCAGGACAAAGGAACATGGTCAGGTAGACGAAAACTATTGCATGGATAGATAGAAGCAGAGAATTCTGAAAGAATTCGAAATAGTACATCTTGTCGGGTTGTTTGTGGTAATTCTGTGAATCGGGAAATTACTCTTGTTCAAAGGAACATACCCTCCGAACATACAATGTGTTGTTGTAGGTCACTGGGTAACATAGCAACCAGTTGATACCATAGAAACCAGCGGCCTCCAGTACACAAAATGGACGACTGAGACATGTATCACCCTAACAACACGCGCTGCGCATGCGCACTCATATCACGTATCACGTGGGGGAATACGTCACAAGATGGCTGCTCACGCGGGTTACCATGGCAACACAACATGGCGCCACTGCGTCACGTGACATGACGTCACTTCCTATGTCCGAGGGTAGGTCCGGCCAATGAGGGTCGTTCGGGTACATGCTATACTACTTATGAACAATGGCTAATCGTGACCACGACAGTTTTACGGGTAGAGGAAGACGGAGTACCCGGAGAGAGCCAGCTCCTCAACATTCTAACTCTGTTCAAGCTCCGCTTAAGCAGAATCAAGGCGTGAGTGATCTGGAAGTTGTAGTGTTAGAGTCGCTCAATGGACGGAAACGTGAGCGCCTTGTACGGGAGGACATTTGGATAAGGAGGTTTGGAACTAGCGGCGACAAAGGAGTAAACACGAAATTCAGCCACATATCGCCAGGGGTCTGGTTTGTATTCTGACGTTGTCACAACTGTGCGTAATAAACCTGACGTGGAACTGCGACGCTGATTCATTTGTAATTGTGTTGTTTTGAGACTAAGCTGTGACAGTGTAGCTGCGTTATCTGTAGCGTCCTGACGAAGGCCCAGTGCCGAAAGCTTGGCGAAGAGTTGTTAATATTATATAAACTTTTATTGTCCCTTATGGTCTGGACATTTTTTACTGATATTATGGAAGATACGCTCGCTCCTGACAAAGCTCCACCTCTCGTCACGCACAGACGAGATCAAAGTCTGTGTGACCTACCAGTGCATAGAAAGACGGCAAAAAATATTAACCCACCGATAAAAAAGTGCTCTGGAAATTGCAATATCTATCCTTCCCTCTATTGTGATGGCATCGCTGATACTTCAAATAAATACAAATTTTCTGTGAAATAAAATGTAAACTGTAAAACTAACAGTATAATATATGCACTTAAATGCAAAAAATGCTAAACAGCAGTTTATGGGGGAGAATCAGAACGACAATTGAATGATCGATTCAAGGAACACCAGCGTGACATAAGACTCCACCCGAACATGCCTGTATGTGGTCACTTTAATTCGCCCGGTCATCAAGGCGTGAGTGATCTAGAGGTTGTAGTGTTAGAGTCGCTCAATGGAGGGAAACGTGAGCGCCTTTTTCGGGAGGAACTTTGGATAAGGAGGTTAGGAACTAGGGGCGGCAAAGGAGTAAACACGAAATTCAACCACACGTCGCCAGGGGTCTCATTTGTATTCTGTCATTGTACGTTGTCACAACTGTGTGTAATAAACCTGACGTGGAACTGCGACGCTACCTGATTCATTTGTAATGTGTTGTTTTGAGACTAAGCTGTGATGGTGTTGCTGTGTTATCTGTAGCGTCCTGATGAAGGCCCAGTGCCGAAAGCTTGGCGAAGAATTGTTACGATGTTATATAAACTTTTATTGTCCCTTATATTTTACTGACATTTTTTACTGATATTATGGAAGATACGCTCCTAGCAGAGTCTTACAGAAAAACGCAGTCAACAGTATTGAGAAGGCTTGTGGATAAAAGAACCAGATATGCGTCGCACAAAGAATTTCTAGAGAAAGCAGTATCTAAAGATGTTGTATCCAACGGATTTACACTAAGGTGGGCCTCTGATCTGGATATTAAAGAAAGTTATCGTATTGAATGTGAGCAGATCAGGATAGATGTGTCCATACGGATTATGTATCTTGCTGCCGATGGGTGTGAGGAGAAACTTTCGAATATAGATCGTGAAATCGCTGAACTTCACCAAAATGTGTTTCTTCAGCAGAGTGAACTTGACTGATGAACTGTTGAGAAAGAGACGATTTTCAGAAAAACGAAATCTTGGAAATTGAACAGGCTTTCTCACAATATAAAACCTTCCGTGCCGTGTAATGATAACATGTCGACCCATGAATTAGAAAGAACGAACTGTGATACGAAGCGAACTCCGAGATTCGACTGGTTTACGATGACCGATAGCGAAGACTCACATGCTCAACAGCAACAAAAACACGATAGAAACGATGGCAGCGGTGTTCGTACTGTTGGTGACGATAATTCGGGAATTCGTGATGACAATAAGATGGTTGGGAATGATGTAACGGTGATCAGCATATCATCTCATCAACTAACTTGTGTGTAAGAGTCTCTTCTTGCGAAAGGACTAAAATTCATTCCAACAAGAAATAAAATAGATCGTGTGAAACTTGCTGTAGACCTCAGTGAATGGGAAATGCGGATGCGATTAACTGATAGAGTGCTGGAAGCCCATATTTGGGCTTTATTCTGAAGCGCAGGTGCCACAACTTGAAGGCTCATATTCAGTGGATATGCTTTGTATTATCTTTAAAGTGATGTTATTTAGTCTGTAAGGGTTTGCCTTGTTACAATTTATGGGAGAGTGCCCACTGGCACTCTCCCATAAATTGTAACAAGGCAACGACATGTGTACAAGATTTGATGGCCAAAAATAATTTAGCACTCTACCAGTTAAGGGAATATTGTTTCGAGAAAGGCGATTCAGATGTGAGCGAAATGGGGGGAATAGAATGTAAGTTTAAAGTTAAAAAGGAAAGTGTGTTCACACCGCCAGCGGGTCGGAACATAGCTCTCGATAACTACATCACACTGGTAAAGAATGACATCATGACAAGTGTAAAAACTAATGTAACACCTAATGTGACCAGTCACGAAAAGCAGGCGATAGTTGATCTTATGAACAACGAGAATTTGATAATCAGACCTGCTGATAATGGGTCGGGGATCATAGTGCAGGACAAGGAATATTATATAAACAAGTTACGTGAGGAGGTGGCGGTCAGTTCATCATATTCTCGGGAAGATGAGGATCCCACAGATAGAGCAACTAAACGCGTGAAAAAGATGTTAAATAAAATGGAGAAAGAGGATGTTATTACGAGAGACCTGAAAGTGTACATGACTCCAAAGTACCCTACTTCCGGGAAGCTAAAAGGAAACCCAAAGCTTCATAAAACAGGTAAACCATACAGAACAATAGTTAGCGGAACAAATTCTCCGACAGAGAAAATAGCAGAGGCTGCTGGATTCGAACTGCAACAATTCGTGGTCGAAACTCCAAGCTATATTCGAGACACCACTGACTTCATTAATAAATTGGAAGAGGTGGATGGGAAGGTGCAAACGGGTGCGATATTATTTTGTTTCGATGTGAGGAAACTATACCCGTCGATACCCAGGGAAGAAGGTTTAGATCCGTGCAAGGAAGCGTTGGATTGCAGGCGGAATCCAATAATGCCGAAGGAAAGTGTTATGTCAATCATAGAAATCGTCCTCGACAATAATAATTTTAGCTTTGGTGAGAAACATTATATACAAAAGAGGGGAGTGACCATCAGTTCGAGATTGGGAAAAAACTGTTCATGTGTTATATGAGAAAATGGTATGAACAACTGATGCAGTACACCAATACGCCAAGTTTTTATAAGCGATTCATTGATGATGGGTTTGGTGTGTGGACCCATGGAAGGAACGCTTGAAGGATTTTATGGAGTATGCTAATTCAATTCACCCGAATATACAGATGTACATGTACTTAAGATATGGTCGACCAAGCATAGAATTTCTCGACACATACGTTAAAATTGATGGCAATGGTGGACTATATACTGACTTATTCGTGAAGCCTACTGACCTGATGTTATATCTGAACTATAAATCTGATCATCCGCCGTATATTAAACGATCTGTGCTGTACGGACTCGGCGTGAGGATAAGGCGAATATGCACCAGGGAAGATAATTACAGGAAACATCGGAGACTATTGAAAAACAATTAAGAAGGAGAGGTTACAGTGGAAAGTTTATTGAACAGCCAACTGAAGAAGGTTGATACTTTGAATCGAACGACTGTACTACACCCTACACTGCTTTTAACGGCGAAAGCACAACAGAATGAAGATAGAGTGCCACTAGTAACTACATACTCGTCTCTATTGTCAGATGTGGGACGTATGTTCTGAATGAATCGGATAGGATGAAAGAAATATTCAAAGCTCCAGCTCTCGTTGCGCATAGACGAGATCAAAATCTGCGTGACCTACTAGTGCATAGAAAGACGGCAAAAATTATTAACCCACCATCTATAAAAGTGCTCTGGAAATTGCAATATCTGTCCTTCCATCTGTTGTAATGGCATCGCCGATACTTCACATAAATACAAATTTTCTGTGAAACAAAATGTAAACTGTAAAACTAACAATATAATATATGCACTTAAATGCAACAATGCAAAACAGCAGTTTATGTGGGCGAATCAGAACGACAATTGAAGGATCGATTCAAGGAACACCAGTGCAACATCCGACTCCACCCGAACATGCCTGTATGTGGTCACTTTAATTCGTCCGGTCATCAAGGCCTGAGTAATCTGGAGGTTGTAGTGTTAGAGTCGCTCAATGGAGGGAAACGTGAGCGCCTTGTACGGGAGACCTTTGGATAAGGAGGTTACGAACTAGGGACGACAAAGGGAGTAAACACGAAATTCAACCACACGTCGCCAGGGGTCTGGTTTGTATTCTGACGTTGTCACAACTGTGCGTAATAAACCTGACGTGGAAATGCGACGCTAACTGATTCATTTGTAATTGTGTTGTTTTGAGACTAAGCTGTGATGGTGTAGCTGTGTTATCGGTAGCGTCCTGATGAAGGCCCAGTGCCGAAAGCTTGGCGAAGAGTTGTTTCGATGTTATATAAACTTTCATTGTCCCTTATAGTCTGGACATTGTGTGCTGATATTATGGAGAACTTACCTGAACGCATCTTACTCTCTGTGGCTAAGCTACAGAGAGTACTCTGTATTTGGATGAGAGAGGACACCATTTTATCAAATTTTATCAACAAATTTCAAATCATTCTTTACTTATCTCGTTATGAAAACCGACGACTTACGATAAAGGTATCGCCCATAAACATATTGGACGGGCGTGGAAGGTCCAATTAAGAAGCATGCAGTTGTTGGGTAAACACCTATAGCATCAGTAGAAAGCAAGGCCAAGTTGCACATTTTTAATCAACGAAAACAACAGACAGATCTCAGAGCTGTCTGTTATTTTTGTTTATTAAAACTTACAAAAGGAAACTTGGCTTTTCATGGAAAGCTAATTAAAAGCAACTAAGTAACTATCCATTTTGGCTCTTTGTTTAGGGAATGTGTTTTCACAGTTTTTTGCAGGTTTATATTCTTCCCCGGAAAAAAATCTTACTCTTAGGTTTTTATATTAACCCTTTCGCTGCTACAGGTCCATACTGAGTACGGAACCAACTGTTGACGGCCTGTGCGATAAGTCCGTACTCAGTACGGAGATACCACATACATGTACAGGGAATGGTTATCATAGCTCGTTGTTATTCTCAATAGAACGCATGTTATACGAAATGCAAGCGACAGACGATATGGCATTATCCATTTGATCTCAACCATTTTTCGCGTCTATGTAAATTCCGAAATACCCGAGGCAACAACGAACTCAATAGTCCAAACTTGTCCCAACATATATAATTGTTTTTTGTTGTCCTGTGCCACACAGCGACAAAACAAAACAAAAATTATATAACGGCCTGTGGAGCAAAGTTTGGACTACATGGTCAGTCCATTAAATAGGAACTAAATTCAAGTCGACTAGACGTATTTTCTTTTGAGATTTATGGCGTGTGGCTGGAAGTAGTTTTCGAAACATTGTTGAACTCAGTCAACGTTGTTTCAATATACAGTACGTGGAGAATGGATTGTAACAACATCACCGGTAGAGTAGAGGTATCACCCAAATTATCACTTTCAAATTCTGCACATATGGACAAAAATCACAAACAATGTTTCAGCCAATGGACCTCCGGGTTTAACCCGGAGGTCCATTGGCTGGAACTTTGCTTGTGCTTGTTATGGTTTGCAACAAATCTGCAATTATTGCTTGGGTGGAATCACCACTCCAGGGATGATTTAGTGATAATACACTATCCACGTACTGTATAATAACAGTTTTAAATTTACAAATACGTGAACGTTATCGGCGCTTTCGTTTTTTTCACTTTAACCCCATTCCCTCCAATATATGGTTCAGCACAGGATATTACCAAATTGCACAGCAGCGAAATGGTTAATGGATAGTACAGTGTTTGTATTATTTGGCACGATGCGCACATTGCGATATAATGAACAGAAAAAGAGGCAAAAGAAAGTGCCATTTTATTATTTTTAATTGAGCGTCAACTGAGAATAATATTGAAATGTTCAAACAGATTGGGGGAAAAATTTGTAAAAAGTCATCTTCTGCGAATTCTACAGTACGTGAAGGGTGGATTTTAACTAAATCACCCGCGGAGTGGAGTTATCACCCAAGCTATAACTTTCAATTTTTGTACATATGGACAAAAAACACAAGCAACACTGATAAAACATTTGGTTTCCCGGAGAACCAAAATTGGTTCCCAGCAATGTCTCCTATGCGGAACCAAACAAGAACCAAACAAGAACCAAATTTGGTTCCAGTTAGGTTCCTCATAGAACCAGTTCGGTTCTTCAGTTTGGTTCTTCAATTTGGTTCTCCATCGAACCAGTTCGGTTCTTCAGTTGGTTCTTTATAGAACCAGGTTGGTTCTTCAACTTGGTTCTTCAGATGGTTCTTTAATGAACCAGCTTGGTTCTTCAGTTTGGTTCTTGGTTGGTTCTTGTTTGGTCCCCCATAGGAGACAAATCCCCAGAACCAAATTTGGTTCTCTGTGGAACCACGCAGGTTCTTAAATTTGGTTCTTGGTTGGTTCTTGATTGGTTCCCCATAGGAGACAAATCCCCAGAACCAAATTTGGTTCTCTGTGGAACCAGGCAGGTTCTTAAATTTGGTTCTTGGTTGGTTCTTGTTTGGTTCCCCATAGGAGACAAATCCCCAGAACCAAATTTGGTTCTCTATGGAACCAGGCAGATTCATCAATTTCGTAGTCCATCCACCGCATAATGGTATTCAAGTCGTGATAAATTGACACAAAATATTAATTTTCTGTAATTTTGGAAAAAGCCAATGTATTTTTATTCTCTTGTTAATGTTAGTTTTTTTCATTGTGCAAAGGATTAACTGTCCGTACTTTAACCCTTTACCTAATGTAACGGCCAAAACCCGCCAGCGCTCTACACGAAAATCGCCATTTAATTTTTTTAATACTTTCATGTTTGCTTTCAAAGCATAGGTTATGACCCTTTATTGGAATGAGCGCATCGCGCTCGTTCCAATGATGGGTCATAACCTATGTTTTGGAAGTAAAAAATGAAAATTTTTAGTGAGAATTTTTTTACGAGTGTCGTCTGCCACTAGCGTTATGTAAAAGGTTAACATTTTTCTTGATAATTTAATCGAATCAACAAATTAAATAGAGATAGAGTCAGCCATGTCTTGGTTTGATTACATTTTCAAGAAAAATATTAAACACGAGGACATTAAATGATTTCATTAATATAACATTTGCCATTCTGTTCACAAACAACACATGTACATCGGTGGCGCAGAAACCGGGGTTGGTAAGGGGCGGGGGAGCTATTTACCTCCCCCCCACCCCCAAATAGGTTCCAAAGATTAGAAAAATTGCCCCTTAAATATATCGGCCAATGCCTATCAACAGACTACAAAAATGTGTGCAATGTCCTCACCACCTCACTGGCACACAGCGTCATGCAGTGTGCCGGAGAGGCGGTGACAACATTTCACTCATTTTTTGCCAACTCCTAATCTATTTTTTACGGTACCGTATACTGATTTACCAGAGTTATGTCCCTTTATTTACTCACCCCCACCCCCCAATATTTTCAAAGATTTGCAAAATCGCCCTAAAAATATATTGGTCGATGCCTATCTATACAGACTACAAAAATGAGTGCAATGTTATCACCACCTCACTGGATCATGCAGTGTGCCGGTGATGACATTGCACTCATTTGTTGTCAATCCCTAATCTTTTTTTTACGATATACTGATTTACCAGAGTTACATGTATGACCCCTTCTAGTTACTTCTAGTCATCTACACATATCATTCTCCTGTAGGAATGGTTGCAAAATGAATACGAGAATATGCAATTAAATCTAAAGACAATTAGTGTTATTCTATTTGCTTAGCTAGTCAGCTTTAAAAATAATTTTGGTCACAATTACTAATTTCGTAAGTAGAAAACAATGTTGAGGGGTCAGAAACACCACCAGGGACCCCGTTTAAGCTTCAATTTCATGAAAATTTTTCCTGTGGAGGCTCCCTGGACCGCACCAATGAGAGGGGGATACCCCCTCTCGTGTTCTACCGGGCAACGTATTGCGCGTTGCAACCATTGCTAATTGATGATCTCTTTTAAGCCCCCACCTCCGAATAATATTTTCTTCTGACGTCCCTGATGCACACGTCGATGAGCTATTCTGCGACCCTCGTTACCCAATATGTTAGATGCGTGTGACACTGCCACTTATCACACCCCCCCCCCCCCACAACCGTAAGTTTTTCATTTTTTCTTCCAAACCAATGCTTATGACACCTCATTGGAACTACCCCATTCCAATAAGGGATCATAAGCTGTGATTTGGAAAAGAAAAAGGAATGAAAGGCGACCAATAGGTCCATTGTCTGAAGCTTTGCTTGTATTTTTTATGCTTTGATCGATATTAAAAGTGCTTGGTGGAATCTCAACTCCACTCGTGATATAAATACACTCTCCGTGTACCAGGCCCGACGCAAATAGGGTGGGGAGCGGCAAACCACCCTCACGCCACATGGTTACCTTTGTCGGAAACTTGGCCTCTTTTTACTGGAATTTATGTGCAAAATGTAGGTTTTATAGTCATTTTCCGTATTTTTAGAAATGTTGTCGGAAAATTTCAAAACTTCCCACCCACATAGAAAAAGTCTGGCTTCGGGCCTGCCATGTACTATAGTGCATCGAAGGTGGATTACTACATCTGTACATAATCTAATGACATTTGCCTGGACAATCTATTTTTTGATGTGCACACAAGTGACAAAGCGGGTCTGGCAATAAAGAGCTTACAGCGTAACCCGTTAGCAGATTATGCAACACAACATGGTGGAAACCTACAGGTGAAGGAAAATGTATTGTGATGCTTTTCTGGGTTCTCTGTTTCACAATGCCACTCATGCTTTGTCTTCACAGAATTTTCGCAAAAAATATACCAACAACTAACGCACGATCTCGCCAAAGCGAGATCGCGCGTTAGTTGTTGGTATTTATTTTAACAAAAATGCTATTGTGGAGTCAACGATAATGTCACTCGATTCATACATGTATTATGTGGGTGTATGTACATGTAATGTGCCTGGCAAAGTTAGGGCCATTTTCCAGGTGGGCTATACCTGTTAGGCAAAAAAAATAAATGATTGGTTTCTCAGACATTTTTTTTTATAGATTCAATGAGGGAGGGAGGACTTTATTTTTATTTTTTATTTCTGATAACCAAGGATGTCATTATGTAATTCCAGCCTGAAGCATCCCGAGTGCCAGGTTTGACATGCAAGACCACTATTTTGTGTTCTTAAATCAGTTTATTATCATAATTTTAAAAATAAAACTGTCCTCTAAAAACAAACTGAAGGTACTACAGTTCAAAGGCTTAATTTCTTTTGATGCTCTTCATATTATCTTTAAAGAAAAGTTATTTAATCTGCTAGTATGGGGATTTTCCTTGTTACAATTTATGGGAGAGTGCTATAGGCACTTTCCCATAAATTGTAACAAGGCAAATTCTATGGGGAATTGCCTCATTACAATTTATGAGAGATTGGTGTAGGCACCTTCCCATAAATTGCAATGAGGCAAAACCCCATAGAGGCAAACATATTGCAGACACAAATAAATAAATATTCATCAATCAAAAAACGTAAACTGTTTTGAGTCTCCTGAGTTTGTACTACATGTAATATTAGAAGGCAGTGAAAGGCATAAAAATGCCCAATGAGGGGGTTCAAATTCAATGAGGGAGTATCTGAGAAACAAACCACTTTTTGTGGCCTCAGCTTAACTTATTCACAATACACTCCCGAAAATTGCTAAGCATAAAATAAACAAATTTTTTTCTTGAACCTAATGTTGCTTTTAATAAGACAATGAAAGTTCTGTTTTTCAAATTTTATAAATTTTTGCTAGGCCTATTATTCGTTCATCATGAAGACGCCTTGACGCCACTCGACGATCATGGACAAGAATTTCAGGTTCAATCTGAGGTACACCTTTCAGCATGGTAGGAGCGTTAATATATACATCCGTGTTACAAAATAAATCTTGAACCATTATGCCTGTCTGTCATGAATCATGATTTCGGATAAAACTTTTGAAAAATATTGCTCACTATTTCTGTATAACTCGAAGCGTTCAATTATTTACCGATCACTTGTGGAACTACATGTACCACAACTGTCACAAACATATGACACCAATCCACACTGTGTGACACCAGTGTTGCAGTGCTTGCATGTCGAAAATGTGGTGGGTTGTGCATTAACTTTCTCATGTTTATGTATGAGAATTTCTGTTGCATTCAAAACTACCGGAGTATCTCCAAATTTTTGTTTATTAAAAGTCCCTTGTCATGTTCATCTCCACATTTTCTTTGCTTGGCCAAATATGATATCCAGCTTTTTGGTCTGAAAATACGGTAAATTTGTCCAGGTCACTATACGTTTACATACTGTTGATTTGCTTATATGGAACTATATAATGAGAAATGTGTCTTCCACGCCTGAGCGTAATTTCCGGAGAACTAAAAAAGTTGATCATTTGGTGGGAACAAAGAACAACGGTAACTGCGTTCAGCAAAAGAACAGAAATGTTCACAGTTATTGAATCCTGTGAAGTAAGAGATGGTCCTGCCATCATTCTCATAGCGATCAATGGAACATGCACTGTCAGTAAGCAAGTAGTTCACACTGTACTGATGCCGAAACTGAATTTTCCATGTGGTCACATGTATGTATCAATTCCTTTTGGCACAACCACTTCCACCTCATTTCCCAACATTGACATCCGCATATGCTAATAAACAAGTACTCGTCTGCCTGTCATCTTCAAATTTCAACTTCTTAGAGACTCGCTGCTGTCTACAAACAGCTGAAGGAGACAATGGTCTTTTGAAAAGAAATTGTGTTGGAATGGCTGTTGAATTAAATCGTTTTCTGGTTCCTAAAAATACAAATAAATACAAAACATCAAGAGCGGATTACCGCTAACTGCCCCTCCCTCTCACCACAATGCAACACCACTAATAATTTCCATCCTCCTCACCTTCCCTCAGGCTGCTCGAGAATATTTGTCAGAGCCTCAGAATTTGAACACAAATTCGGGGTGGGGGTAGTGGGCTGATCTCTTAATGGGAGGATGCCCCATTCCCATACCCCCCCCTGTCCCAGCCCCAGGACGTCTGGATATTCCTGCAGAATTCCATCTCACCCCTCTGGAAAACTTGGATCCCCCCCCCCAGACATTGGGATCCTCCCCTCCCTAAGTTGGTTCCTGGCTCCGCCACTGGTACCCAGAACAAATAGCCGTGTGGGTTAAAATTGTCTTGTCCACCTTTCCCAAATACACAATGACTTAACCCTTTACTTACCCATCGTGACGACCAAAATCCTACCGAGACCACTGGTACCTTGAATGCGTTTGATGTGATAGTATTTCGTTTGATTGCAGAGCTTAACCAAGGATTTTTTCCGAAATTGTTTCGAGAGTGAAAAATAGGTCTCACTATATCAAAGTTGTGCAACCTCTGCGTAACGCTTAACCTGAAAGATCGCTCCTGCAATTTTGGCAGGCCTGTTTTAATTTTTTGTCTCAAAAACAAAGCTTATGACCCCTAAATGAAACGAGCTGAGGGGTCATACGCTATGTTTTTGAGAAAAGGGTTAAAAGGAATTCAAAAATCAAAATATAGATAGACACTGGGGGGGGGGGGGGGGGGGGGGGGGGGGGGGGGGAGATCCCCAAAACAGGCGGTAAAACACTTTCATCGTTTCAGGCCGTTTCTGTAATTCGGCACATCGCAGATAAAACTTAGTTGAAAACTTCACCTTTCATAAAAATACGATCTGCATTCAAAAACAACGATGTTTGGCTGTAATTTGTGGGGCTGAACAGCCGACCATTTGTTGTTATCTTGGCATATTCTTGTTCTATTTATAAATGTCAGCTAGATGGGGTACGGTACCCGTCCTTTGGACAGGAAGTGAAAAATATTTTTTTAAATATATATCCTGATATTTATCTCGGCTAAATTTACCCCCACCTACACCCCGCCCCCCCCCCCCCCCCCAACCCCCATGTCCGTCCCAGTGACCCAAGGATCACGCATGCCGAATTTCATCCAAATCCATGCAGAGGGAAGTGAAAAAAAGTTTTTTAAATATATATCCTAATATTTATCCCGGATAAATTTACCCCCTCCCCCCCCCCCCGAAAGCCGCCCCCCCCCCCCCTCTCCTATGTCTGTCCCAGTGATCCAAGGATCACGCATGCCGAATTTCATCCAAATCCATGCAGCGGTAAAAAAATAATTTTAAAATATATCCTGATATTTATCACCGGTAAATTTAAAGCCCCCTATGTCCGTCCCAGTGACCCAAGGATCACTCATGCTGAATTTCATCCGAATCCATGCAGCGGTTTTTGCGTGATGAGAGGACATACAGGCAGGCAGACAAACAAACAGATTCTATTGCTTTCAATTTCATTGGATAGACTGTAGATTATTGTTTGCAGAATGCAGGTCACCAATGAACGTTCTGCAATGATGCAGCACTGCTACACTTACAGTGTTGGGCACGGCATCTATCACTCGCCTACGAAGCAAAATAAGTTCAAGATAACACATTCAAAACATATTGTCAAATAAGAAATTACTTTTTTATTAATATTTGACCACCTGGATCAATAATTGCTATTCATAATTTAATTTCTGGTGATTGACTGTGTGACCGAATAATTCCAGCTGCGCTGAAACCTGTGTTCTGCAAATCGACCTTCACTAGTTTCAGTTTCAATAACAACTTTCCAACAGTGTAATTAGTATTACAATAATTTACCGTTAAATATCTCTGTCAAACCTCACAAAATTCACGAGTCCAGCCACTCACAACCCGATACAATGACCAATGACCAGTCTCAACTGTAACATCCAACGCACACATTTTAACGTTTCACTTCAACATCAAAACAGACGACGTAAAATACCCGTATCACGCATGCGCCATAAATCAAGGAAAAAAATTTGGTTCCCAGGAATCCTCAGAACCAACTGGTTCTTTGAAGAACCACCAGGGTCTCTTTAGAGCCAACGGGTTCTGTGAAGAACCAAAATTTACAGGTTTTTTTTTAAGAGTGAATGTTTCAGCCAAATGACCTCCGGGTTTAACCCGGAGGTCCATTGGCTGAAACTTTGCTTGTGCTGGTTATGCTTTGCAACAAATCTGCAATAATTGTTTGGGTGGAATCTCCACTCTGCAGGTGATTTAGTGATAATACACTCTCCACGTACTGTACTATACAGGAAAATGCCTGAAGTTTGTAAGAGGAGCTCACGTCGATGATACAAATTTGCTAACATTTTGAAAATTTAAATTTGTATCTGAAATTCACATTTATATTTTTATTTATTTTATTTATTATTTATTGAGGTTTAACGACACTTTCGACATTCCGGGTCACGTCAGACGCCAAGCCGTACGAGCTCCGCACAGGCAGGGTTAGTATTGGTTGAATTCAAGTGCACCCCCATCGACGTGCAGTGCCGACTTAGTACACACCTCACGTGAGCAATCGGGATTAACTGTCAACCCGCTAAGTATTTTCTAGATATTTTTCATCAAATCTAGTCATGGCTGCTTTAAAGCAGCCATGACTAGATTTGATGAAAAATGAATCCAAATGTTATACAAGAAATCATTGGTGAAAAAATCTATTCCGGTTACAGGGAGACAATGTGATTAAATATGCACAAATTATACTTACTTCAGGTGCACCATCGACATGCAATACGCCTTTGTACACAGCGCCACCATGCCCCTAAGCAATTAAGTGCCTTGCCCAATGACACAACGCTGTTACCCCCAGCGAGGTTTGAACCCAGAACCTTTCGCCTTGAAGTCCAGTGCCGTGACCAGTGATCCACCGCGCTACATAAAATCCCAATACCCTTAGTGTTAAATTTACGGACGACTTTCGAAATTAAATCTCTTCTACTGATGATAATAGTCAGTCATGCACATATAGAGATAGCCCCGCAAGTTGAACTCCAATATTGTGGGAAGGTGCGTTTGCACCCGTCGTACCTGACCACCTCCCCCCCTCCACCCCACCCCACCACACACACACACACGCACACACACTCCCCGGCAATGTGCCTGGTGAGGATTTACTTCTATTATTAGTTTATTTATTTATATATTTATTTATTGGGGTTGAACGACGCTTTCGACAGCCAGGGCCACCTCGCGTCGGACAATTTTATAGGTGGAGGAAGCCGGTGCACCCGGAAAGAATCATCGAGCAACGGCGAGCAACTGTCAGGCTTCTCAACATAATAACTCAACACGAGTAGGGTTAGCATTGGTTGAAGTGCACCATCGATGAGCAGTACGGCTTAGTACACAACGCCACCGTGGCCCCACTTGGGCAATGGAGGTGAAGTGTCTTGCCCAAGGACACGACGCGGTTGCCGCAGGTGGGATTTGAACCAAGGATTTCTCGGCTTGCAGCCTGCACCTCTACCTACTGAACCACCGCGACTCCTATTATTAATTTAATCTGAGTAATAACTTTTTGGTAATGAATTTACAATACCATGTTAAGTTTACTTGAATGATACTCTATTGTGTGAAATAGTGAAGAGAAAATGTCAATCTCCAATGACACCAGTCTTATTCTCGGAATTAGACGCTCTTATGCACTGTTTGTTTACCCACTTTTCCTTGATTTTGTGGAAAGGTGACCACTGAGACAATGTGATGCCCCCCCCCCCCCCCGACTCACAAAGATGCACATATTCTTCCTAGCTCTAGTTATAGATATTCCAGTCAATATATATTTAATTCACCTCAATAACGTCAAGATGTCACTACAATTAGATTATAAAAATACAACTCTGGTAAGTTTTCATTCAGCATGGTAATGTCTTCAAATATTCCGTCAAATTATTATTATTATTATTTATTAGTTTTTAAGTTCACATACTTATGCACGATGGCTAATCGTGACCGTGACAGTTTTACGGGCGGAGGAAGCCGGAGTACCAAGAGAGAAGTACTGGGCATCGAGGAGCAACTGTCAGCTTCTCAACATTCTAATTCTGTTCAAGCTTCGCTCAAGCACGGTTACAGCGGTTGAAGACATGTGCGCCATCGACGTGCAGTACACCTTAGTACACGGCGTCATCGTGCCTACATGTTGGCAATCGGGATAAAGTGCCTTGCCCAAGGACACAACGCGGGTCGTCCCGGACGGGGATCGAATTCGGGACCTCTAGCATAGACGTCCAGCAGTCTACCACTGAGCCATCGCGCTCCCATTTGGTCAAATCATCTCTCGAATGTGAAACATTTTTTTGTGTTGATGGACAGAAAATGAATATCTATCAACTTTTTTACATTTATTCGCCTGGAATCTCACAGTTGGTTGGAAAAGAGAATCATTGGTGCCGGAAGCTTTGATTCTTCAGATTTCAGCTTGTGACAAAGTTGGAGATTAAGAGATGCAAAGATAGGTGACGAGAACCGGTTACCGCAACTCCACCGCGCCCCACACGACACTAACTGGTAATAAACTGCATTTCCGTGCCTTCTGTAGAACACAGTAATACAATGTCTGGGTGCTATCTGCAGTAACCTGTATAACATGCTCTAAAAGAGTAAAATAATTCAAACTATGTCAGTAGTCGGAGATGTGGTAACCGGGGCCCATAGAGGGGGAGGGGACCCCGGAGGTGACATCATGTCACGTGACTCAGTGGCTCCATGTTTGGCTGACAGAGTAACACGCGTGAGCGGTCATCTTGTGACGTCATCCCCATAGTGATTACGTGGTCCTAGTGCGCATGCGCAGCGCGTGTTGTTATGGCGATACGTGTTTCCATCGTCCATTTTGTATACTGGATGCCGCCATCTTGGTTTCTATCGTAGCACGTGGTTGCTTTGTTACGCAATGGCCTACAAGAAGACAGAGGTATGTTCGGAGGGTATGTTTATTTGTACAAGAGTAATTTCCCAATTCGTAGAATTACCACAAACAACCCAATAATCTCTCCAAATCACCAAAACGACTTTATTTGATATGGATTCCCCAGTTTATCGGTTTAGCACGTAGTGCTATGGTACCGGGGGGCCCCCTGGGTGAGTTCGATTGAACTACAGTGCATACAATTACCCAAATACACCAGACAAGGCCTCCAAATCACCCAAATCCACTTTTATTTGATATGAAACCCCATTTGATGCATATAAGAATAGCACGTAGTGCTATAGTACCGAGGGGTGCCCTTTGGATTAAAGCCAACTGATAGACAACCTCTATGAAAGCCTATATCATTCCTAAAACCACGAATCTATCGAGTAGTTACTGGTAAGTAATATTTTGAACGACTCGAACCCCATCGAGCAAAAAAAAAAGCCATAGAGTATTTCCTCGTTCGAGTGACTCGCCTCATTTCGGTATTTGAGGATAACTATGACGTAGTATTGTATTATTTGAGGATACCTATCGAGGATACCTTCTGGAGAATCCCTTCTTAGTCGTATGAGGCCATGAGGATTAATTGTATTATTTGAGGATACCTATCGAGGATATCTTCTGGAGAATCCCTTCTTAGTCGTATGAGGCCATGAGGATTAATTGTATTATTTGAGGATACCTATCGAGGATACCTTCTGGAGAATCCCTTCTTAGCCGTATGAGGCCATGAGGATTGATTGTATTATTTGAGGATACCTATCGAGGATACCTTCTGGAGAATCCCTTCTTAGTTGTATGAGGCCATGAGGATTAATTGTATTATTTGAGGACACCTATCGAGGATATCTTCTGGAGAATCCCTTCTTAGTCGTATGAGGCCATGAGGATTAATTGTATTATCTGAGGATACCTATCGAGGATATCTTCTGGAGAATCCCTTCTTAGTCGTATGAGGCCATGAGGATTAATTGTATTATTTGAGGACACCTATCGAGGATATCTTCTGGAGAATCCCTTCTTAGTCGTATGAGGCCATGAGGATTAATTGTATTGTTTGAGGATACCTATCGAGGATATCTTCTGGAGAATCCCTTCTTAGTCGTATGAGGCCATCAGGATTAATTGTATTATTTGAGGATACCTATCGAGGATACCTTCTGGAGAATCCCTTCTTAGTCGTATGAGGCCATGAGGATTAATTGTATTATTTGAGGATACCTATCGAGGATATCTTCTGGAGAATCCTTTCTTAGTCGTATGAGGCCATGAGGACTGATTGTATTATTTGAGGATACCTATCGGGGATACCTTCTGGAGAATCCCTTCTTAGTCGTATGAGGCCATGAGGATTAATTGTATTATTTGAGGATACCTATCGAGGATATCTTCTGGAGAATCCCTTCTTAGTCGTATGAGGCCATGAGGATTAATTGCATTATTTGAGGATACCTATCGAGGATACCTTCTGGAGAATCCCTTCTTAGTCGTATGAGGCCATGAGGATTAATTGTATTATTTGAGGATACCTATCGAGGATATCTTCTGGAGAATCCCTTCTTAGTCGTATGAGGCCATGAGGATTAATTGTATTATTTGAGGATACCTATCGAGGATATCTTCTGGAGAATCCCTTCTTAGTCGTATGAGGCCATGAGGATTAATTGTATTATTTGAGGATACCTATCGAGGATACCTTCTGGAGAATCCCTTCTTAGTCGTATGAGGCCATGAGTATTAATTGTATTATTTGAGTATACCTATCGAGGATATCTTCTGGAGAATCCCTTCTTAGTCGTATGAGGACATGAGTATTAATTGTATTATTTGAGGATACCTATCGAGGATACGTTCTGGAGAATCCCTTCTTAGTCGTATGAGGCCATGATGATTAATTGCATTATTTGAGGATACCTATCGCGGACACCTTCTGGAGAATCCCTTCTTAGTCGTATGAGGCCATGAGGATTAATTGTATTATTTGAGGATACCTATCGAGGATATCTTCTGGAGAATCCCTTCTTAGTCGTATGAGGCCATGAGGATTAATTGTATTATTTGAGGATACCTATCGAGGATATCTTCTGGATAATCGCTTCTTAGTCGTATGAGGCCATGAGGATTAATTGTATTATTTGAGGATACCTATCGAGGATATCTTCTGGAGAATCCCTTCTTAGTCGTATGAGGCCATGAGGATTAATTGTATTATTTGAGTATACCTATCGAGGATATCTTATGGAGATTCCCTTCTTAGTCGTATGAGGACATGAGGATTAATTGTATTATTTGAGTATACCTATCGAGGATATCTTCTGGAGAATCCCTTCTTAGTCGTATGAGGACATGAGGATTAATTGTATTATTTGAAGATACCTATCGAGGATACCTTCTGGAGAATCCCTTCTTAGTCGTATGAGGCCATGAGGAATAATTGTATTATTTGAGGATACATATCTTGGACACCTTCTGGAGAATCCCTTCTTAGTCGTATGAGGCCATGAGGATTAATTGTATTATTTGAGGATACCTATCGAGGATATCTTCTGGAGAATCCCTTCTTAGTCGTATGAGGCCATGAGGATTAATTGTATTATTTGAGGATACCTATCGAGGATATCTTCTGGATAATCCCTTCTTAGTCGTATGAGGCCATGAGGATTAATTGTATTATTTGAGGATACCTATCGAGGATATCTTCTGGAAAATCCCCTCTTAGTCGTATGAGGCCATGGGGATTAATTGTATTATTTGAGGATACCTATCGAGGATACCTTCTGGAGAATCCCTTCTTAGTCGTATGAGGCCATGAGGATTAATTGTACTATTTGAGGATACCTATCGAGGATACCTTCTGGAGAATCCCTTCTTAGTCGTATGAGGCCATGAGGATTAATTGTATTATTTGAGGATACCTATCGAGGATACCTTCTGGAGAATCCCTTCTTAGTCGTATGAGGCCATGAGGATTATGAGAATAGCCCTCAATGAGGTCTAATTTACTATCCCTCTTAGCCTCATTTCATTTGAGGCCATGAAGGCCATGAAAAAATCCCCCAATGAGGTCTAATTTACTGTCCGTCTTAATTTCATCCCGGTATCTAACAACCATATCCCCTGGGACCCCAATTTCAGTACCTCTTTTTTGGAAAAACGTGTGGCCTTCGGCACCCCTTTTTAGTCGTGTGAGGTCATGAGGGCTGTGAGAAAAGCTCTCAATGAGGTCTAATTTACTATCCCTCTTAGCCTCATTTCATTTGAGGCCATGAGGGCCATGAAAAAAACCCTCAATGAGGTCTAATTTACTCTCCCTCTTAACCTCATCCCGGTATCTAACAACCATATCCCCTGGGACCCCCAATTTCAGTACCTCTTTTTGGAAAACGTGTGGCCTTCGGCACTCCTTTTTAGTCGCATGAGGCCTTGAGGGCTATGAGAAAAACCCTCAGTGAGGTTTAATTTACAATCCCTCTTAACGTCAATTCGTTTGAGGCCATGAGGGCCATGAAAAAGTGACCATTTAGGTCTAATTTACTATCGCTCTTTGCCTCATCCCAGTATTTACCAACCATATCTCATAGGACCCCAATTTCCGTATCCCTTTTTGGAAAACGTCTGGCCTTCGGCACCCCTTTTCAGTCGTATGAGGTCATAAGGGCTATGAGAAAAGCCCTCAGTGAGGTCTAATTTACTATCCCTCTTAGCCTCATTTCATTTGAGGTCATGAGGGCCATGAAAAAATTCCTCAATAAGGTCTAATTTACTATCCCTCTTAGCCTCTTTTCAGTATTTAAGGATATCTATGACCCAGCTCATATACAGCTCCTATATGGATCCTTTACATATAGTTTTATCGACGGCTTCCATCTTATCTCCAAAGCTCCAAGGCCACTACTTGTCTATGGTTTATCTGTCCTATAATTAGCTTCTACGGCAGTCATCCAATACTATTGTCTTCTACCACTATTGCTGCCTTGAACCACTACTTCTGGTCACCCAATACAATAGTCTTCTATCACTGTTGCAGCTTTGAAGCATTACTACTGACTTGTAACACTACTTCCTAGCTACACCTTCACTCAGGTCTTCAAAATGTTCAATCATATTGCTTCATTTCTCCTGTATAACACGTATACATATAGACAAGCTATATTAGGCATTTCGAAAGTGGGATTCTTATCCGGTTCCGTAAAATTTGGATTTCGTAATTTGACATCAGCACTCGAGGGTATTCCCTTTCCCTATTGGAAAAAATACATTTTGTACATAATAATAATGACGATAATTTATATGTAAAAGTAGATTGTATATCCGTTGCGATATAAAGGAGGTGCTACGGGGCTTATTAATCTTGACCAATATCCAAACAGTCTAGTTTCCAAACCTATAATGACTGGATAATGATCGA
Organism: Pictodentalium vernedei; assembly: GCA_031216915.1. Lineage (NCBI taxonomy): Eukaryota > Metazoa > Mollusca > Scaphopoda > Dentaliida > Dentaliidae > Pictodentalium > Pictodentalium vernedei. The sequence continues at coordinate 777,667,347 of CM062295.1, forward strand.
GCCCTCATTACATGTACATCATATAACTGGGAGTACAGATTTTCACGTCAAGCAACGTTTTAAAAACTCTTAAGTTCACAGAACTTTTATTTTTCCTACCCGCCCCCCTCCCCGCCCCCCCCCCCCCCTCCCCCGTGCATGGCGTTCGTAGCTGTTCGAACTAGTTTCTTTATTTGATGGCAGAACTTTTCATTATAAAAAAATAAAACGCTCAGATATGTAAACTCAGATTTATATCATGATTACCTATTCTACTATATACGAAAAGCCTATGACATAAAGTTTTGCTTTATACACCAGCCGTGGTGAACACGCCAGCCATGGGATTTAAATAGTTAAAATTTACACCTACAGTGGAATTAGATCCAAGTTGACCTTTGTTGACGCCGAGCTTAATGCGAACTTGTTTAAATTTATCGCACGTCGCCTCGCGAAGAGTGAAATAAAAGTGGCAATTATTATTACGTTTTTAAATGAGTTTACCCTATAAAACACCAAAAATTAACAAACACGCATTGTCTTATGTTAATAAAGCATCCATAACTGGAAACAGTATGTTATTCTGTTATTAAAATGAAAAAGACCCTGTATCTTTTTCTATTTCGTTTCGGTGATAAAATTGACAAAAAAAAGTACCGCCCACCGATGTTCATGTAAACAAAAAAAAATTCGCACGTATGTACGGCTGCTGCTTAGTAAAATCTAGAAAAAATAATAGCGACTGACGATCGTGGTATCAATAACATATACCCAAAGTAGCTTGGTATACCAAATGTTCACCACTCGCGGTAAAGTGGTGTTGACCGCACGCCGAAGGCTCGCAGTTAGCACCACTTCACCACTCGTGGTGAACATTCAGTACACCGACCTACTATAGGAGAGAGCCACAGAGCAATGGCGAGCAGCTGTCAGCCTCTCCAACATACTAACTCCACACAACAGGATAGAATTGGTTGAAGACAAATGCATCATCGACGTGCCTTAGTACACAACGCCACCGTGCCCCCACGTGGGCAACGGGGGGGGGGGGGGGGTGTCTTTCCCAAGGACACAAGAGTCTATTGAACTGGAATCGCATAAAAACATTTATCATGTGAGTAGTGGGAGATGGTCATCTCATGCCTGTTTACCCGGACCCCGCATCCGGACCCCGCGCCCAAAACGCCCAGGCCTTTTTAGGCTCCCATCACCCCTCCCTGTGCCCAAGCCCGTTAGGCCCCTCACCCCCACTGCACTCAAAGCCCCTTAGGCACCCTTCCTGCGCCCAAACCCAGTTAGTCCCTGCTTCGTGCCAAAAAACCTGTTAGGCGCCCCTCCCCATGCCCAGAGCTCTTTTAGGCCAGTCCTACCCTCTTTGTGCCCAAGATGGCGATCCAAGATGGCGGCTTCCCCATGATATCTGTGACGTGGCTACCATAATACATAAAGTGGGAGGAATCCCACTCCCTGTACCCAAATCCTATTGGGACCCAAAATAGCGGCCCAAGTTGGCGGATAACAAGATGGCGGCTTTCCCCATGAAGTGGCTACCATAATACAGACAGTGGGAGGGCTCCCCCTCCTTCTACCCAAAGCCTATTGGGACCCAAGATGGCGCCCCAAGATGGCGGATGACAAGTTGGCGTCTTCACCCATGACATCTGTGACGTGTCTACCATAATACACACAGTGGGAGGGCTCCCCCTCCCTCCCTCCCTGTACCCAAAGCCTAGTGGGACCCAAGATGGCGGCCCAAGATGGCGGATGACAAGATGGCATCTTCCCCCATGATATCTGTGACGTAACCAAGCTACTCTGCCAGTGATTTAAATATTAAAATTCAAAATTCAAAAATTCAAAAATCTCGTTCCTGTTTTCCGAAATATACAATGTGTTTGGGTTAATATTGTACCGAGATATTTTCAAAGTACTCAGTTAAGAGGATTATCTTGTTTGTGTAAACACTTATTTTGATAAGTAGATTACCTAAGCTCCACAGGTGCACCTTCTTATCTTCAGGACGTGTCTGAACTTGTTTCTCGAAACAGCCTTTTATAAACGAGGGCAGAAAATATTCACTCACTATACGATTGTCATATCGAGAAGAAGTCATGGAAAAACTCTAGATCGGATTGAGAAATACTTTTGTCACCGTTGCTCCATTTCAAGGTAAACTGAAAATTCATATTCGGCGTTATACCAAAGAATTGACAACACCGACCAAGACGGGGATTGCAATGGATGTGAACGAATGGCGAGATTTGAAGAGAATTATTGATGTCATAGACAGGCAAATAGACGAGGAAGGACGGAAAATGCCCCAAAAAAGAAAAAAAAATGATGTACCCACCCTTTCAGCGCATGGGAAGAAAAACATTACGACAGAGCTGCGAAAAAGACAGATCGAGAAAGAATTATACAGAGCGTATTCGGATTTAATAGCAGAACAGATTCCAAAAGTGGCTGAAGAACTTTGTTATGGCTGTAGCGTGGACCATCCCTCCCACATACAGCATGACGTGTGCCTGATGATGATGGACTCGGATGAGCGCGTTGACAAGTGCTTCGGAGAGGCGCTTGCAAGAGTAGACACAGAGAAACGTATGGAGCTATGGCGGAAGAATGTGGATACCATGATCCCCTCACCACGGCCATATGAGTACAGCGGCATATCAGAAAGAGGGAGAAACTTGGACGCCCTAAAAAGGATGGTAAAAGAGAACATATCACCAAAATGGTAGAAAACTGCACGCTCTAGAACAACGACAACGGCCCTTTTAAGGGCCAACCCAAATATTTAAAAAGAGAAGCTTTCATCGTCCGTTTTGTTCACTTTAAAACATTTGATATTTTGTTTTCATATTAATCAGTGATAAATAAAGCCTTCCGTCAATTTCATTGGTCATTTTCAAAAATAGACAATTTGATTCGCTGAACAAGATACAACTGGGCCACATTTTCATAATCTGCATTATTAGAGTTGGAAGCTTTCATTGGTCAATTTCAAAACTGGACAAATAGATTGGCTAAACAAAATACAACTGGGTCACATTTGCATAATTTCAGTAGGGAGAATTTACGTTATCTGTCCTATTTTGGGTGGGCTATATTGTATTAATCTTTTACCTACAAGGAAAACGCCATTCATTTTTTTTTATATTTTCACTTTTTGCTTCCAAATCATAGGTCATGACCCCTGTTTTGGAAGCGAAAAATGAAAAGTTTTAGTTACACGAGGATGTTTTTTCCAAGTGTCGTCTGCAACTCAAGTTAGCTGATGGATTAAAACGTCCTACTAAGTGGCTAATTTGTGCGTGTGCGTGTCATATGATAAATAGAATATGAAATGAGAGTTTTTCTCATATAATATTTATGAAACTCGTCCGAAGTTTCCGTTTGGGCTCCCCAGAGGCTCGCCAAAACGGAAAATTCTTAGACTCGTTTCATAAATATTATATGAGAAAAACACTAATTCCATATCCTCTATATATGTGCAGTTCACGAATGAATATAGCACATAACCTCACATTTTGAAAAACTGATACAATGAGCACACAAGACCGTAAAAGAGATTTCTTACATGGGGATGTGTTTGCCAATTCCGTGAAATGGGAGATAATTTAGAAGATATCCGTAATAAAATAAAAAAACAAAAGAGTGGACCGCAATTCGAATGTTTACTTAAAAGTCAGTTATAATATTTCTTAAAGTTCAAAGTGTTTTTTTTTTAATTAAATTAACTATCTGTTCTGTTCAGCTCTTCATTCTTCTCATCAATCTTCTTCCTCTATAACCCTTTACCTAACCTGAAAAGCAGACGACACTTGCAAAAATAATTCTTGAATAACTAAATTTTTTCATTTTTTGTCTCAAAAACATAGGTTATGACCCCTCGTTGGAACGAGCTCGACGAGCTCGTTCCAACGAGGGGTCATAACCTATGTTTTTGAGACAAAAAATGAAAAAAATCATGAAAATTAATTGGCGATTTTTGAGAATAGCGCTGGCCGGTTTTGGCCGTTACGTTAGGTAAAGGGTTAAACCTCATTATTTATTTATTTCTTAAGGTTTAGCGACACTTTAACAGCCAAGGTCATATCGTGTCTGTGACAGTTTTACGAGTGGGGGAAGCCGGAGTACCCGGAGAGAACCACCGAGCAATGACAACCAGCTGCCAGCTTCCTAACATGGTAACTTCGCACTGCAGCACAGGCAGGGTTAGATTAGTTGAAGACATGCGCACCATCGACGTGCAGTATGCCTTAGTACTTAGCGTCATCGTGCCCTCATGTGGACAATCGGGGTCAAGTGCCTTGCCCAAGAACACAACACGGGAGTCCGAATCGATCGCTCAGACGGTCACTCATCCAAGGACTAACCGGGCTCGATATTGATTTACTTCGGTGATCTGACGAGATCACGCCACCGTGCCTCCTTCCTCGTTAGTTTAAGTTTTCTTCAATTTTCGTTCTGTTCAGTTTCATTCAGTCTTCTTTTCGATCTTCGTTGTGTTCAGTTCTCATTGACTCCGTCAACTTCGTTTTACCTTTGTCGTCATTGGCCCTTATCTTGGTCGTTATCCGTTGTGAAGCTTTGATGTTGAATTCACTGCATCTTTGTAAGACTGGATTGCACTGAAATATCTTTCCGTTCTTGTTCATGGTTCACGCTTCTGTGACCTCTCTTATTTGTCTGTCCAGATATGACACACACAGGTCGTGAGGGCCTTTGTTGATTGAACGTTCTTGTGAGCTTTCTATGGGTGGTTCTTCTCTTCAGGTTGTTGGTCTATACTGGTGTTCGTTTAGTCGTTTATTCTCTGTTTGTTGTATTGGCTTCATGCTTTATCCTGTCTGGTACGGCTCTGCGATTTCCGTCGATTCCATAGAAGAATGTGGTAGCTCCTTGTTGAATCAACTTTCTTGTGTCCTGTTAGATGGTGTCTCATTTTAAACATCTTTGCACACGATAAGCATTGGAACCTCTTATGTTCGTGGATGGTCCTTCTGTGAAGCAGGCGACATTTTACGCGATTGAAGGATATTCAATACTCTTCGCAGATGTGACGTTGATCCATCTCTGCTTAGAAAACAAATGACAACGTTTAGGATATGAATACCTTTTTATACCCTCGGGAGTTTATAGACAAACACGGAATCTTTTTTTCACGGAATCGGCTTGGGATCCCAATTATGGAACACAGGTATTCTCATTCTTGCGCAATCCGACCTTTGAGAAAGCTCTACTGACAGTTCTGTCTTTTCCTAGTGCGTATGAGACCTATGAATTTGATATACTGTGTCTTGAAATAAATATTAGTTATGTTTCTGTAAATATGAAAATGAAGCTGATGTAAACAAACACCAACCGTCTTTATCATGTTAATAACGTTTGTTTTCAAAAAGTATGGTAGACCGCATCAGGCGGTGATGATCTATGGTATCTTTTGGTCCCAGATATCCACGAAAAACTGATGCAGTTTCAAAGGTAGCCCATTCAGTATAATGTATGATCGCCTTTTCCGTTGTAACATGTAAGGACAAATCAGTCATTGTTTTCAGACAGCACTCCATATATCGTACAGTTATGATCGCATTGAGTGTTCATGTGATTCTATAGTATTCAGTCTTGTGGAACTTGGACTGAGGAAAAAAAAAACTCTCTTAGCAATCATGATTGAATTGACACACCATACTTTCGATCCAAAAATAAACATGGTAGTATTTTGGTTAACCCTAGTGTCAAACCGATTACCAAAAATGGTCGCTGACCGATTACCGGTTATTTGAGCCCACAATCGGCCGATTCTGATGCCGATTCCGATTGTAATACCGTGCACTACAAGACAAGTCGAGGCTCGAAAGAACTACAATAAACTGAACATTTTTCAAAGTGTTAAACTTCGTTGACTGGGGTCCCAGTAAAATTACCAGTCGCGCACACGTGGGCGGTAAACGTGGCTCTCTCCAAGTGCGCGCGACTGGTAATTGTACTGCGACCTGAGTCAATGGAGTGCATCCTTCACTTTTCCTGTATGAACTGGCGATTGCTGCAAGTGTTCTCAGTTGTAAGATTTATATGTCGTTTAACAAGTTTATCCCGTAAAGGGGCGTCTAGAGAGATTAAGAATACACATTGTGGTTGTTTCTCAACTTTATTGAATGGTATCATCGACATCATTTTACATTAACAATTGAACAATTGCAGAAGATAATAAAAAGCGATTCAGAAAAATCACAAATTGCTTGGCAACAATCGGTTGAACCGATGTTCCAGGGGCCGTTGCCGTGGTCATCCGATTGCCCATAATCGGCCGATTGTGGTGGACGGTTCGGATCATCGGTTGAACACTAGTTAACCCTTTACCTAACGCAACGGCCAAAACCGGCCAGCGCTATTCACAAAAATCGCCAATTAATTTTTATTATTTTTTTCATTTTTTGTCTCAGAAACATAGGTTATGACCCCTCTTTGGAACGAGCTCTCAAAGCTCGTTCCAATAAGGGTCATAACATATGCGTTTGAGAAAAAAGTGAAAAAAATTAGTTATTCAAGATTTTTTTTTTGCAAGTGTCGTCTGCTTTTCATGTTAGGTAAAGGGTTAAATCAGTTGCATTTGCATACGTTCAAAACTTCCACATTTTATTTATTTTTTTTTTTTGGGGAGGGGGGATCTATCAAATTTCCAGGTCTCACCTTATATATATCACACAAATACAAAAATGTTCACATTGGTTTGTAGAGATGGACCTCACGACAATGAGAATAAGTGCCAGACAAAAATTATCCTTAAAAGTAAGCTTATTAATAGATTATATGATATTGAATATTTAAATTATTAAATAAAAACTCTGTAGCTCTTAGCGAATGCTATTTATGAGAGAGAATGCACGCGAATTGAAAATTAATCATAAAATCGAATTAATATCCCTGTTGCAATGAAATTTGTTCATTCTCTTCATATTGTTTCCGTTCACATTCCACGCACAAAAAAACGTTTAATTAGATTTATTTCAACTCGAGTAAATAAATCTCACTATGAACTACATTTATAACTTTTGTTCACGCTTTAGTTGACATGGAGACAAGCTGGACCACAAGGGCAGTCCTTTTAGTGTAATGCAGATAAGCTGGACCACCAGGACAGTCCCATTAGAGTGTATGCAGACAAGCTGGACCACCAGTGCAGTCCCTTCAGTGTACATGCAGACAAGCTGGACCACCAGGGCAGTCCCTTTAGTGGACATGCAGACAAGCTGGGCCACCAGGGCAGTCACTTTAGTGTACATGCAGACAAGTTGGACCACCAGAGCAGTCCCTGTACTGTACATTCAGACAAGCTGGACCACCATGACAGTCCCTTTAGTGTACATGCAGACAAGCTGGACCACCATGGCAGTCCCTTTAGTGTACGTGAAGACAGGCTGGATCACCAGAGCAGAACAGTCCCTTTAGTGTACATGCAGACAAGCTGGATCACCAGGGCAGTCCCTTTAGTGTACATGCAGACAGACTGGACCATCAGGGCAGTCCCGTTAGTGTAAATGCAGACAAGTTGAACCACCAGGGCAGTCCCTTTAGTATACATGCAGACAGGCTGGAACACCAGACAAGAGCAGTCCATTTAGTGTACATGCAGACAAGCTGAACCACCAGGGCAGTTCCTTTATTGTACATACCGACAAGCTGGACCACCATGGCAGTCCCTTTAGTGTGCATGCATACGGCTGGATCACCAGAGCAGAACAGTCCCTTTAGTGTACATGCAAACAAGCTGGACCACCAGGGCTGTCCCTTTAGTGTACATGCAGACAAGCTGGACCACCAGGGCTGTCCCTTTAGTGGACATGCAAACAAGCTGGACCATCAGGACAGTCCTTATAGTGTACATACAGACAGGCTGGACCACCAGAGCAGTGCAATCCTTTTAGTGTGCATGCAGACAAGCTGGACCACCAGGGCAGTTCCTATGGTGTACATGCAGACAAACTGGACCACCAGAGCAGAGCAGTCCCTTTAATGTACATGCAGGCAAGCTGAACCACCAGGGCAGTCCCTTTACTGTACATGCAGACAAGTTGGACCACCGAGGCAGTCCCTTTCGTGCACATGCAGACAAGCTGGACCACCAGGGTAGTCCCTTTAGTGTACATGCAGACAAGCTGGACCACAAGGGCAGTCCCTTTAGTGTACATGCAGAAAAGTTTGACCACCAGGGCAGTCCCTTTAATGTACATGCAGACAAGTTGGACCACCAGGGCAGTCCCTTTAGTTATACATGCAGATATATAAGCTGGACCACCAGGGCAGTCCCTTTGGTGTACATACAGACAAGCTGGACCACCAGGGCAGTCAGCTTCAATCTGGAAACTGCCCGATACGATTTTATTCAATATCGAAATGAACAAATTGTTGCCGTTCACGGATATTATAATGTTTGACACATCCGACAATGCTCAAGATCATTACACGACTGTGGTCGCCTAAATTTATTTAACCCTTTATTTAAGACCACCATGGGGAGACAGTTGTGATACACCTTCCTGACAATTTAACATTTCCATTGCTCTCCTCTAAAATGGCTCAACGAGGCGGGGGTGGGGGGGGGGATAAGCTATATTTCGTTTTCTCAGGCAAACATTGCAAATATAACAGAGTGAGTATGAATGGAGATTTTTAGTAAATAGCGGTAACCATTTACAGCTGTTCGTTAGCCAAGGGTTAATTTAACTTCACTGAATAGTTTCGATTAAGACATACATGTGGGTGTCAAGGCTACATGGATCCCAAAGATCACATTCCGAGATGATGATCGGCGTGGGCAACATAACCACGTTGCTCGGTAACTTTCGACAACAGTAATGGATGTCAGCAGGTCTTCTGACGAAAACAACATGCATAACAGGAACAAAGAGATACGACTATTTTTTAAAGATGGATATATGTCATACTGTTAAACCTTTACATAAAGTGTAAACATGAAGATGCTAAATGTCTAGCGTTTTTCACAAGTCTCCATTGAAATTGTGTTACCTATTCATTTCCGTTTTCATTTTCTCTCAAAAACATAGCTTATGACCATAGGCTGCAATGAACTTGTCCAGCTCGTTCAAATGAGGTGTCATAAGCTATGTTTTCCCCGACAACCAGTTTGTGGATACCATCGAATTGCTTATTGTAGAGACAAAATCCACACAAGGTCTGTCTCTGGGCACTGCAGACTCATTTACGGACACAATTGCATCGAATTTTCCGGGTGTAATTGGTTTCCGGACACAACTGTCATTACTGATCTACTTGGTCCAAATATCCTTGCAATACGACAAAACATGAATTTCTACCAGTATTATCGTCTTTCTATCTATCTGCCTACCTCGGGGTGGTTTTATTTCTGTCTTCATTGCTAAATGGTGGGATCGGGTCTCGAAACTGGCAAATGCAATTAACCATTTACCCAACGTAACGGCCAAAACCGGCCAGCACTATACTCAAAAATCGCCAATTAATTTTCATTATTTTTTTCATTTTTTGTCTCAAAAACATAGGTTATGAGCTCGTTCCAATGAGGGGTCATAACCTATGTTTTTGAGACAAAAATGAAAAAAATTAGTTATTCAAGAATTTTTTTTGCATGTTTCGTCTGCTTTTCAGGTTAGGTAAAGGGTTAAATTGGCGATAAAAATTACGGTCTTCGCCATTCATCATTTTCCAAGCATTACACAATACAAACACATTGAAAATAATTTGAACAAAGGTATTTATTACTGGATAAATAAATATGTGTATAAAGTCCGGATATAATTATTTAAAATATGATTGCAATTTTTCCGGAGTGTGATATTCACATGTCATCAAACAATACTTCAGTCTTGATGGTCTATAATTTACTCTCTTTTTTCTGGGGATGATGAACTATTTGAGAAGGTCTGTAGTTAGGATTACTGATGGCTTCTCTGGTAATGTCAAAGGCTGACAAATCGTACTTTGTTTTATCATCTACAGCCATGTTGCAGAGAATTTTCCCCATAAGACTAGCGAATCTGAAACATATAAAAACAAAAACTCATTTAACACAACACACGTGAACTTAATTAAAAAACACTGAAGAAAAGATGTAAAGTTTACAAAGTACAGAAGGGGAGATATAAAGTTTACAAAGTACAGAAGGAGAGATATAAAGTTTACAAAGTACAGAAGGAGAGATAAAAAGTTTACAAACTACAGAAGGAGAGATATAAACTATACAAAGTACAGAAGGAGAGATATAAAGTTTACAAACTACAGAAGGAGAGATATAAAGTTTACAAAGTATAGAAGGAGAGATATAAAGTTTACAAAGTACAGAAGGAGAGATATTAAGTTTACAAAGTACAGAAGGAGAGATATAAAGTTTACAAAGTATAGAAGGAGAGATATAAAGTTTACAAAGTACAGAAGGAGAGATATAAAGTTTACAAAGAAGGAGAGATTTAAAGTTTACAAACTACAGAAGGAGAGATATAAAGTTTACAAAGTATAGAAGGAGAGATATAAAGTTTACAAAGTACAGAAGGAGAAATATAAAGTTTACAAAGTACAGAAGGAGAGATATAAAGTTTACAAAGTACAGAAGGAGAGATATAAAGTTTACAAAGTACAGAAGGAGAGATATAAAGTTTACAAACTACAGAAGGAGAGATATCAAGTTTACAAAGTATAGAAGGAGAGATATAAAGTTTACAAAGTACAGAAGGCGAGATATAAAGTTTACAAAGTACAGAAGGAGAAATATAAAGTTTACAAAGTACAGAAGGAGAGATATAAAGTTTACAAAGTACAGAAGGAGAGATATAAAGTTTACAAAGTACAGAAGGAGAGATATAAAGTTTACAAACTACAGAAGGAGAGATTTAACGTTTACAAACTACAGAAGGAGAGATATAAAGATTACAAAGTACAGAAGGAGAGATTTAAAGTTTACAAAGTACAGAAGGAGAGATATAAAGTTTACAAACTACAGAAGGAGAGATATAAAGTTTACAAAGTATAGAAGGAGAGATATAAAGTTTACAAAGTGCAGAAGGAGAGATTTAAAGTTTACAAAGTACAGAAGGAGAGATATAAAGTTTACAAAGTACAGAAGGAGAGATATAAAGTTTACAAAGTACAGAAGGAGAGATTTAAAGTTTACAAAGTACAGAAGGAGAGGTATTAAGTTTACAAAGTACAGAAGGAGAGATATAAAGTTTACAAAGTACAGAAGGAGAGATTTAAAGTTTACAAAGTACAGAAGGAGAGATATTAAGTTTACAAAGTACAGAAGGAGAGATATAAAGTTTACAAAGTGCAGAAGGGGAGATATGAAGTTTACAAAGTACAAAAGGAGAGATTTAAAGTTTACAAAGTACAGAAGGAGAGATATAAAGTTTACAAACTACAGAAGGAGAGATATAAAGTTTACAAAGTATAGAAGGAGAGATATAAAGTTTACAAAGTGTAGAAGGAGAGATATAAAGTTTACAAAGTACAGAAGGAGAGATATAAAGTTTACAAAGTACAGAAGGAGAGATATAAAGTTTACAAAGTACAGAAAGAGAGATTTAAAGTTTACAAAGTACAGAAGGAGAGATATTAAGTTTACAAAGTACAGAAGGAGAGATATAAAGTTTACAAAGTACAGAAGGAGAGATTTAAAGTTTACAAAGTACAGAAGGAGAGATATAAAGTTTACAAAGTACAGAAGGAGAGATATAAAGTTTACAAAGTACAGAAGAAGAAATTTAAAGTTTACAAAGTACAGAAGGAGAGATATAAAGTTTACAAAGTACAGAAGGAGAGATATAAAGTTTACAAAGTACAGAAGGAGAGATATAAAGTTTACAAACTACAGAAGGAGAGATTTAACGTTTACAAACTACAGAAGGAGAGATATAAAGATTACAAAGTACAGAAGGAGAGATTTAAAGTTTACAAAGTACAGAAGGAGAGATATAAAGTTTACAAACTACAGAAGGAGAGATATAAAGTTTACAAAGTATAGAAGGAGAGATATAAAGTTTACAAAGTGCAGAAGGAGAGATTTAAAGTTTACAAAGTACAGAAGGAGAGATATAAAGTTTACAAAGTACAGAAGGAGAGATATAAAGTTTACAAAGTACAGAAGGAGAGATTTAAAGTTTACAAAGTACAGAAGGAGAGGTATTAAGTTTACAAAGTACAGAAGGAGAGATATAAAGTTTACAAAGTACAGAAGGAGAGATTTAAAGTTTACAAAGTACAGAAGGAGAGATATTAAGTTTACAAAGTACAGAAGGAGAGATATAAAGTTTACAAAGTGCAGAAGGGGAGATATGAAGTTTACAAAGTACAAAAGGAGAGATTTAAAGTTTACAAAGTACAGAAGGAGAGATATAAAGTTTACAAACTACAGAAGGAGAGATATAAAGTTTACAAAGTATAGAAGGAGAGATATAAAGTTTACAAAGTGTAGAAGGAGAGATATAAAGTTTACAAAGTACAGAAGGAGAGATATAAAGTTTACAAAGTACAGAAGGAGAGATATAAAGTTTACAAAGTACAGAAAGAGAGATTTAAAGTTTACAAAGTACAGAAGGAGAGATATTAAGTTTACAAAGTACAGAAGGAGAGATATAAAGTTTACAAAGTACAGAAGGAGAGATTTAAAGTTTACAAAGTACAGAAGGAGAGATATAAAGTTTACAAAGTACAGAAGGAGAGATATAAAGTTTACAAAGTACAGAAGAAGAAATTTAAAGTTTACAAAGTACAGAAGGAGAGATATTAAGTTTACAAAGTACAGAAGGAGAGATATAAAGTTTACAAAGTACAGAAGGAGAGATTTAAAGGTCACAAAGTACAGAAGGAGAGATATTAAGTTTACAAAGTACAGAAGGAGAGATATAAAGTTTACAAAGTACAGAAGGAGAGATATAAAGTTTACAAAGTATAGAATGAGAGATATAAAGTTTACAAAGTGCAGAAGGAGAGATTTAAAGTTTACAATTTACAGAAGGAGAGATATAAAGTTTACAAAGTACAGAAGGAGAGATATAAAGTTTACAAAGTGCAGAAGGAGAGATTTAAAGTTTACAAAGTACAGAAGGAGAGATTTAAAGTTTACAATGTACAGAAGGAGAGATCTAATGTTTACAAAGTACAGAAGGAGAGACATAAATTTTACAAAGTACAGAAGGAGAGATATACATTTTACAAACTACAGAAGAAGAGATATAAAGTTTACAAATTGCATAAGGAGAGATTTAAAGTTTACAAAATACAGAAGGAGAGATGTAACGTTTACAAAGTACAGAAGGAGAGATCTAATGTTTACAAAGTACAGAAGGAGAGACATAAATTGTACAAAGTACAGAAGGAGAGATATAAATTTTACAAAGTACAGAAGGAGAGATATAAATTTTACAAAGTACAGAAGGAGAGATGTAAAGTTTACAAAGTACAGAAGGAGAGATATAAATTTTACAAAGTACAGAAGGAGAGATATAAAGTTTACAAAGTACAGAAGGAGAGATGTAAAGTTTACAAAGTACAGAAGGAGAGATCTAATGTTTACAAAGTACAGAAGGAGAGACATACATTTTACAAAGTACAGAAGGAGAGATATAAATTTTACAAAGTACAGAAGGAGAGATATAAAGTTTACAAAGTACAGAAGGAGCGATATAAATTTTACAAAGTACAGAAGGAGAGATATAAAGTTTACAAAGTACAGAAGTGGAGATATAAATTTTACAAAGTACAAAAGTAGAGATGTAAAATTTACAAAGTACAGAAGGAGAGATGTAAAATTTACAAAGTACAGAAGGAGAGATATAAAGTTTACGAAGTACAGAAGGAGAGATATAAATTTTACAAATTACAGAGGGAGAGATATAAAGTTCACAAAGTACAGAAGGAGAGATTTAAAGTTTACAAAGTATAGAAGGAGAGATGTAAACCTCACAAAGTACAGAAGGAGAGATATAATATTTACAAAGTACAGAATGGGAGATGTAAAGTTTACAAAGTACAAAAGGAGAGATTTAAAGTTTACAAAGTACAGAAGGATAGATGTAAAGTTCACAAAGTACAGAAGGAGAGATATAAAGTTTACAAAGTACAGAAGGAGAGATGTAAAGGTTACAAAGTACAGAAGGATAGATTTAAAGCTTACAAAGTACAGAAGGAGAGATGTAAAGTTTACAAAGTACAGAAGGAGAGATATAATGTTTACAAAGTACAGAAGGAGAGATGTAAAGTTCCCAAAGTACAGAAGGAGAGATTTAAAGTTTACAAAGTACAGAAGGTGAGATATTATGTTTACAAAGTACAGAAGGAGAGATATTAAGTTTACAAAGTACAGAAGAAGAGATATAAAGTTTACAAAGTACAAAAGGAGAGATATAAAGTTTACATGGCGATTCCAGATTCAAAAGAAAATAGCAGTGGGAAAAGGTTAACGGACACTCTAAGTAGTCTTTCAATTTTAAGGCAAGCTGTCGTTCTTGCGGACTACCACACCTGTATTTTTTACTTTTTTATGACTAGATAAAAGCGCGTCTCATTTTCATCTTGCGAGCGACAAACCCTTGTTTATGAATCGTCTACCTCTACCGCGTTATGTGCAAATTGTGCATTAGCGAAACATTTTTCCAAAATCTCAACAAAATCATATCATGTGCCCACTCATTGGAAAGAGCTCAATCTCGCATGATATGGTTTTGTTTTGGAAACCCCAATCATTGTGTACCAGTGAAGTGAACGGTGTTCAGATGTTCGTTGATGATTTTCTTGAAAAAAAAAAATTCTGATGCGTGGACTCAACAAAAGTGCGATTCACTTCAAATGGTAGCAAGTATACAGCACGCCTCCCATATTCAACATTCAAAGCCTGACTCTTGGGAGGAATCGGTTGTTAGGTTACTGTAGTAACAGCGTTCCATCTTATTCATTATTTCTGCTAAAACACAATGGAGGATTTCACCCTATAATAAGAAGAAAGCGCAAAACGCACTGGCAAATTTTCAGCGCACGTATCGCCGATTTGTCTCGGCCACCCATGAACTGACGATTTACTAATGATTTTGAGGTAGAAAATCAACTCCATAGCATATTAGCAGTTATCGAACCTCCATGTACTATCAATCGGTACTACGGGTAGAAAATCTCCCAAACGAAATTCTTCAATAACTATAAATTTTTAATTGTGTGCCTCCAAAATAGCGTATGACTTCTTCTAGGAATGAGCTCAACGAGCTCTTTTCGGTGGAGAAGTCATGGACCATGTTTTGTAGGCACAAAACTGAAAACATACGAAATTATTTGAAATGCGTTTGCTGTGAATAGCGCTGGCTGGATATTGCTATTACGTTACAAAAAGGGTGAAGATATGTATATTTCAATGAGCTAAGAGAGATTCCCTGTATTAATACCACATATGGTAAATATATATTAGTTAACCCTGAGAAAAAGAAAATAAAATCTACGCACGAGAGTATTTATATCGCCGACGAACAAATAACTAGAGTGCATGTCGAGGAAACCATATAAAACCTATATTTCGCAGATATGTTCAAAAATTGTACGTGCAAACTTTGCCCACCATAAAGTTAAAGCCATTCTTCCACACAATGCCTTGATGACTCTGTACCTTACACATGCACACAGTCACTTGATTTATGACATTCGAATATGGCGTTACTTAACCCTTTGAACTCCAGAAGTCGTTTTTCCGGCCGGGTTCACAAGCTATGTCATAATATCATTGAGGGGGATGACTGCAAGATAAATGTGTGGTGTAGACCAATCAATATTTTCAACGTGCAGCCCTAAGGCTGCATGTTGAAAATATTAATTGGTCTACCCCCAACTAGTAAATATGGACTCTTCCTATTGCTACCATGGAATTGGCATGGAAGCTACCACCAGTGTTCAAAGGGTTAAGAGCGATCAGCAAATTAGTGTTCATGCAAAAAAAGAACATTAAAGATCGTATCCTCAAAGTTAACGACTATATAAAGTCAATGCTGTTCTATTCATCTTTTAATGGACACAATCTAATCTCCCAGCCTCATTTTGACGATTTTGTCACCCGTGTCATTAGCCACCCCACAGAAATATCAGACAGTCAACACATCGGCGTGAAGGTAGAACAAGGACTCGAACCCCGGAGAAGTTCCCATTGTACTCGTTTCCAAAAATGTGGAACGATTGGGACAACAAAATTCGTCTCCTAGAAAATAGAAAATTGTTTTAAAAAACTCTGGCTTTTAAGTGGTTTGCTTCATACTCTGATAGCGTTGAATGTAACAACCGTTGCTGTCCTGGTTGTTTTTCTGAAGTTACTTTCACGACAGTGGACGAACTTGCCAGAGTTGATTAAAGTTTTAACCTGTCCATGGATGCTGTACTCTACAGTGTGAGGTTTGAAGGCCTTCCCGACTATGGAACGGGAGTATTCAATCGTAGATTGTTATTTTGACACAACGAATCGTGGCGTCAGAATTGTTGGCAGTGGGGGTTTCCTTGTAGTAGGTTTAACGTTGAACTCGTTGTATTCCGGTTGAGCTTCCAGGTCTTATATTTCGACGAGAATCTGAGAATCGATTCACGCAAATATTCGCGCAACAAAACCAGCGCGAATCCATGTTGATTCTTGTGCACAACTGCTCGGATTCGCGTGAAAGTCAATTTATCCCTTTAACATAGCGGCAGCAAATTGGCCAATGCAAGGCTTTCGAGGCCTGAAATATCCTTAAACCTGGTCAGGTTTTATTGGTAAAACAATTTTTTTTTTAATTATGGAATTCAGTTTATGATTTAAAAATTAAAAAGCTGTGTTGGATAAAGGGTTAATATGTATTATGTCTTCACTAGATTGTCTGGCGTAACCATACACTTCGCGTTCTTTTTTTACTCGAAATAAAAAGTGCGAAGCATCGCTCTTCTATTGTCACATCGCTCGCGTCGTGTCGTGTCCGGTGTGCAGGCACCTTTACACTCTGTTTTAAATCTGTTCCACTCGTGTTGTGTGACAAAGGTAAAGTGTAGTGAAGTAACTTTGTTATACGCCAATGAAAAAACTGAATTCTTCGGTGTCCTAAACACTTAAAACACCTTGGGGAAACATAGGGTCTATTCTCAACAAACACAATTAACTCTTATGATGTCAATATTGTTTATCAACAGCGGTATGAGTGTCACGTTGGTATCAGGACAGTATATCTCGCCTGCTGTCTTTTTCAGAGACGGTTTGGTGAACTACATACTCTGGCAGTTCTGGGTTTCGAGCTGGGGGAAGGGGTTCCCGACGCATTGAATACCTGCTGTCAGAGTTGTTTCGTTGAACATGAAGAGCGTTGCCTAAATCGCAGCTGTGGCCAACTCATTCTATTGTCACTGAAACCAAAGTCATAGCATTAACCTACTCCTCTTAGCATCATTGCTTCTGGTCTCCATTGGTTTGGAGGTTGGGGAGAGCCAAGTTTATTAGAATATATTTACTGCCCGGTCCACAAGACCATTCCCGTTCACCCTGCATCTATTTTTTCCAGTTCAGGTGTGAGAAGGTGTGATAATCATCAGCATCCAAGACTGGGCGACTATAGTTTTTTTTTTCTAATTAGTTGATTAGTTTAAACGAGAGTGAGTTCTGTTCATTTTTCAGATTTTAATTCAGACAAAGAAAATATAAATTTTAAAACTTCAAACAAATATACTTTATTGTTTTACAGCGTTTTTAAAAGAGTCAATTCTGTTAATTTTTCAGATTTTTATTCAGACAAAGAAAATATAAATTTGTGCCATTCGAACAACACAAACAAGCCAGTGCCAGTCTTCGTCTGAGGCCAATCACAGAACTTTCGTCGTACTGTAGCCAACGCGTTCCACACTTTCATGCTGCCGTCGAAAGGAAGATGAACCAAGTAATCATGAGCACTTCATCTAAAAACCTAGATTCCAGCCATCTTTTTTGACGGCGTGTAATAGTCTAGTGGTTTAGGTGTTGGCCTCCTGAATGCTAGACTGTGAATCATAAAACATTTTAAGTTCCCCTAAAACATGATTGTGTCATTCGAAAAACAAACACACACACTCTCACAGACACACACCCAAAAGCCCTTAAAAGGACTGTTAAATATTTATTCAACTGTTTTTTTTTTTAAATGTATACTGGTATACTGTTTCCAGACAGGCAAACTTGTTTCAATCCTTGCTTGATGTTTGGTAGTTTCTCGTGTATATTAAAAGAAAGGTGGGTTGTTCTAATTCGTCCTGCGCTTCGTCTACTATTTCCATGCGTCGTCTTGACAAGAGTGTGGCGAGAAAATTAGAGAGTGTTAACCCTTTACCCAACGTAACTGCCAAAACCGGCCAGCGCTATTCTCCAAAATCGCCAATTAATTTTCATTATTTATTCATTTTTTGTCTCACAAACATAGGTTATGACCCCTCGTTGGAACGAGCTCCTCGAGCTCGTTCCAATGAGGGGTCATAACTTATGTTTGTGAGACAAAAAATGAAAATATTAGTTATTCAAGAATTTTTTTTGGCAAGTGTCGTCTGCTTTTCATGTTAGGTAAAGTGTTAAGTTAAAGATATTATAGGTTTATTTATTATTTATTTATTAGTGTTTAAGGTCCCATATTTATGCACAATGGCTAATCATGACCGCATATTATAGGTAGACAGAGATAGGAATCCGTTATTGTATATTGTGACTCTTCTTTCTGTTGTGTGATTAGTGCTATGGATAGATTTCTTCGAAACCGACTCCCCTCGCGCGCAGAGTTGCGAAGAAGTCTCCACAGACTCAGTCCTAGATTTCTTAATGAGTTGCGAGGCAATCCTCACTGACTCAACTCCCATTTGAGTTTTGGTGGCTGGTTTGTTGAATGAATGAAAAGTTTCAGCGCCGTACGTGCAATCCGAATAACTTTATTTGCTTTTTAGCTTTATTTGCTTATGAAACCACGAGAGTCGGAAGCAAGAGCCAATAATATTATTTAGTTTGAGTATGCGCACTGGCAGTAGCGTAGTGGGCTGAGATCCCCGAGAACCTCGAACTGGAAGATGAAGTTTATTACAGATAATGTGTGTCACGCCACAGAAAAAAATATAATCTTTCGAAATATGGTGTGTATTTGTATTAATTTTGTCAAATCGAAATAAATTTATAGAAATTATAAATGCTGAGCATGACTCTAAACCAAAATAAATAAATGTACCACTCTGTAAATTGTTTGCGTTGTATAAACACACAGAATTTAAAGTGCATACTTTCAAACACATAATGTATCGTTTGTCAGAACGTTTTGTTGAACACAAAAAATTGCATGGACGCGCAAGAAACACACAAGGTATCATTTGTTTTCTAGTTCCACATTGACTCTACAAAATGGTCACACAATGCAATAGAAAAACAATGTATCGTTCGTTCGTACGCCCTTCCGTCGGTCCGTCCGTCCATCCATCCGTCCACCCCGGCAATAATACCGGACTTATGAGGTTTTTTTGCCCGGGCAGGCATTATGAGATTACTTCCAAGATTATGAGCTTACGTACACATATTATGAGGTTATTGTCTGAAATATGAGACTTAGGAGGGAAGAATCGATTTGTAGCGATTTTTCGGGGTTTGTGTGGAGGTTTATGGTCAATTAACGGCTTGGGGTAGCGTTGCCCCCTCTTCAGGTTTATCTTGGGGGATCTAACCATATCAATTCCTACCCACAAATTTCCGAAGAAACAACTTCTTAGCGGCTGTCCGAACGATTTAAAATGATCAGTTTTTCCACAAAAAATTAAGCACACAACTCCCGTTTTTAAGAATATGCGTCCGTCCGTCCGTCCGTCCGTCCGTCCATCCGTCCGTCCGTCCGTCCGTCCATCAGTTTCGTAGAGGAACCAGAAACACTACTTTGTAACCATTTTAAAACTCCACACATATAGTACCAATGTATTTTTAAGCCAAGTATACAAGAAAAGGAAGGAGTCGAAGTCGCTGCGAAGTCTACCGCCCAATCCATAAAAATTAAAAACTAGCTTGTCATAATGAATCACAAAAGCAGATTAACCATTTAACCCCGGTGGTATCTTCCATGTCAGTTCAATGACAGCAAGTGGATGAGCCCCTATTCTTTATTTGGGGGGTACACGTTAAAAATATTGATTGGTGTACCCCCCACACATTCACTAAGTAAGTAGCCACCCTACCCATTGAAATTATGACGAATGATGTCGCTGGGCTGGAAAAGCGTTCAAAAGGTTAAAACCTTAAGATTTATTCTCAGAAAAAAACTCAAAAAACAATCGTCCCCAAACCTTCCAATACCAATAACGCCATGTGCGACGAAAACTGGGACTTGAGCTGAGTATGGACATTTATAGCATTTGAAACACGTCGACATGAAATGCGGATGGATATTTATAACATCCAAAACAAGTTTTATTACGATGTGTCCACTGAGGCAAGTGAGAACACATTTCACAAAGTGGATACGAAGTTCTGTGCAGAGTGATATTTTCAGCAGCAATTGAAGATTTACCGTCTCAAGAAATACTTATGTTAGTATGTCACTCGTTTGTTGGTGGCCGACCGACGGTAGCGGTAGAGTGACATTCCGCCACTTGTTAGAGCAAAGGCATCCAGATAAAGTGACAATACGTTAGTGGTCGTGCGACGGCCGTGAAAGGGTGAAGTGAAGAGGCGACCAAAGAACAAACACCAATGAGAAGGAGGAAAAACCAGCGACAGCATAGTACGTGGGCCAGCAAGTGACGCAAAAACAGTATGCAATAGGGGGTGAGTGACGTTTTGATTTTCATATTCATTGGATTCCATGTAAGTCCCAAATTACCATATTTTATTTATAAGTACATGTATTAAAATTGTTGTTTTCAGTGAACCCCTGTTAATTCATGCTTTTGACGAAAAGTCACAGACCCCTTCGGGATAAGAACCACCCCGTCAAAAGTGAAACAGGCGGGTTCGTCACGATGAGACATACGTTCACGCACGGATTCGGGCGGCATTTCTTGAGTTTCGGCTGAATACGCGGCTTGAATCTATTTCTCACAGCAGCGACGCAGCCCGGTTTCCGAGAGAAGTTGCTGCGAAGTTTATCGCCCAATCCATAAAAAAAATTAAATACTAGCTTGTTATAATGAAACGCAAAAGCAGATTGTCCCTTTGCACACCGGTGATATCTTCCATGTCAGTTCAATGACAGGAATTGGATGAACCCCTATTTATCATTTGGGGATACACGTTGAAATTATTGATTGGTGTACCCCCACACATTCACTAAATAGCCAGCCTACTCATTTCAATTATGACGTATGATGTCGCTTGACAAAGGGTTGAAACCTTAAGATTTATTCTCAGATAAAAACTAAAAAAGCAATAGTTCCCAAACCCTCCAATGCATATTACGTCGTGTGCGACGAAAACACGTACACGAGCTGCGAATGGGCATTTATAACATTTGAAATAAGTAAACATTAGGTGCGGACGGCTATTTATAACATTTTAAACAAGTTTTATTACGATGTGTCCCCTGAGGCAGGTGAGAACGCATTTCGCAAAGTGGAGACGAATTTTTGTGCTGAGTGATGTCTTCAGCAGCAACTGAAGATTTACCATCTCTAGAAATACTTATGTTAGTATGTCCGCTTTAACTAGGAGTACACCACTGGTATATTCCAAGACTGGATATAAGAGGTCGGACACAAACAAAGTCCGACTCAGTTATGCGTTTGGCAGACGGCCAGTTGCTTGCGCCCGTCACTCTGTCCGAGGCCAAATGTTCATAGTTAAGTGGGCAGTGACGCGTGGGAATGGTGAGTGAATTATCGCTCACCTCTATTTTTGTTCATTGAAAGTACAAATCCATAACAGTTTATTTCCCGTCATCATAATACACGACAATCATTTACGAATTCCGTATACCACGTTAGGACAATTCACTACAAAACAAAAACATAAAACAAGGATTTTATAGATGGACACTTTCTCAGGGAATTACTATCGAACATGCAGTGTTTCCCTTGATTTGAATTTTCGTATTCACAGTTGTCAAAAGCAGCGCGAATGCAGTATTTTCCATTGAAGTACTGTCGTGACACGACTTATCAATGGTATGATATAAACTCTTCAGTGTATGTGTTATAGTTTCGTAATTATAATTAGAATGTCATACCCAGAGCTAATTTCAGTGGATGGCACCTATTCTTTGTCGGTAAGATTTTACCCCTGTCCGGCAGGGTCTCTAAATGTTCGACAGGAGTCAGTTTGTACCTGTCATTTTGTCCGGCACCCCCACCCCCCCCCCCCCCCAAGAAAAAAAAAAAAAAAAAAAAAAAATTATCCAGGCTTTGTATATTCAGTGTGTAAATTAGGGAAAGGGTAGTGGTGTGTGACACCTCCAAATAATCTTTGAGTCGGGGACACGTTCCTTTCGATTAGAGTCGGGGACATGTTCCTTTAGATTAGAGTCTAATATAAGATATCGATTTACTCTTGCTTGTACCCATATTTATTACATTCCTCAGTTCGTTTTGCATTGAATTTAATGTTGATTAAAAAGTGGTAATGTCACGAGTGAATTATGTCACTTCAATAGTAACTTTGGAACGACTGACGTATATAAGCCACGCCCCCACCGATTTGTTGATGTTTTGTTTTCCAGTTCCACATCAGTTAATTAAAATGAATTTTCCTTCTGAATATTTTTAAAAAAAACCTTTCTTTCCTCTATGAACAGGTTCGTTAGCACAGTTGACAAAATCCAAATAGAAATGTTTTATCTTATGGCTGAATGCCATTCCCCAAATATCATCTTTGTTTTACAGCAAAAAATTAATTTACCGCCACCCCTCTCCCTCCCCTCCCTTACAAAGACATAAAATGCCACAAGTGTGGGGGGGGGGGATTTTCAGGTATTTTCTTTGTTTTACTGCAGGGGTACGACTTATTTGAAAGCCTTTCCCATAAACAATTTTCATTCCAAATTTCATTGAAATCTCATAAGTAATGTTCAAGTTATAATGCAAACAGACGAACTGACGGACATATGGATAGATTTCAACACAAAAGATTGTACCAGAGGTGCTGACATACCAGTGCCAAGGATGAGGCTGTGTCAGATGACAAACAATGTATCTCACCCAATGGACCGACCCATCAACAAATCTCGATCAAGAGGAAAAAATTTTTATTGTGTAAAATACTTGAAGTGTTCACAAACCCATTTTAAAACTTAAAACACCAAAGTAACTCCACAGTGTCATGTAATTTTAAGAAGAGCATGCTAAGCATGGCATATGCACCCCCCTCCCCCCCCCCCCTCCAACCACTTCTTCTCTGAAAATGCTGAGATGGACATATTTTTAACACTTGGCAAACACACAGGGGTTTATTGTCTTCGTTTTACACCAGAGAGAAATCCAACCCAGTAGAAATTGTGAGATTTACGTATACCTGTTCCCAATAGTTTGTGTCAATCAGATCATCCATATTAAATTATTGTCTTTGTTTTACAACAAAGATTAATTCCCCCACCCAGTAGTAACTGTAAAGGCCAGAAACACCTGTTACTGAAGTCCAGTGATGCTCGGACCATCCACATAAGAGATAGAGAACAAAGACATAATGCTACATGTGGGGAGGTGATTTGCATGTATTTTCTTTGTTTACTGCAGGGACACGACTCATTTGAAAGCCTTTCCCATAAACAATCTTCATTCCAAATTTCATTGAAATCTAATAACCCAAACCTGAAATATTAGGAGAACAGACATAAAATTGGCTATTTTACGAGGCAAACAGCAAATTTTCAAAGTTAAAAAGGGGAATAAGTCTGAAAAGTGAAAAGTAAGAAACATGATTAGACTCATTTGAAAGCCATTCCCATTAACAATCTTCATTCCATATTTCATTGAGATTCGATAACCCAAACCGGAGATATGAGACAAACAGACAAAAAATAGGCTATTTCTGTATATTCAAAGGGTCATAACTCACAGAAAAAAATATTTCATCTCATGATAGTGAACATCTGTATGAAATTTCATCGAAATCTGAACAGCAATGTTCAAGTTGTAACGTGAACAATCATCTGAGTGTGGACAGAGAGATGTACACATGGACAGGTGCAATCCAGTATACCCCACGTTTTAAAGAAAAAAGTGGGCATATAGTTAAAATCAGAAGTCCTGTCATGAAATGCGCACAAATAGCACATTGATATGCGCGTTAATGTGTGCGTTATGGCCCAAGTAAAGCTATCAAATTCTGTCCATATGGCCTGTGCACAAGCAATGTTTCAGCCAATGGACCTCCGGGTAACCCGGAGGTCCATTGGCAGAAACAATGCATGTGTTTGCTATGAGTAACCAGGAGAACTGCCGTGCTTTGGATGCCATTCGATATGGCAATTGCACGCAATTCCAACGCGCAATTAAGCCTAGATAAGCGCACTATTCGTGACAGGACTTCTAGTTTTAACTGTATAATAACAAAGACTTTCAACTTACTATCAGTCTTCACAATGGCGGGTGACAATTGCACCAACAAAATTCAGTTGGCATCAAAAATACAGCATGTGACATCAAATTTTGGCACCCAAAATATACTTCAGGTATGTTTCAAAGACTTTCGCGGTTTATTATTTCAATGCGTTGCTTTCAATAAAATTGCTGTCTAGTGACACGGGCGAGATAGGATTCACGCTTGTCAAGTAATATATAGATAACAGGTGTAATCGTGGCCCTCTTATTACAGTACGGTCACCGAGGAATGGTCACTTTCCATGGGTGGGCAATATTTCCACGGATGCAATAATATTAGATTCCGAACACCAATTATAGGAATAATCATCAAAAATTTAATTAATGAAGCACCGGGTATAATTAATTAAATTTTGCTGCTGATGATTTTTATTACCTAGTAAATGCCTGTGTGAACATCACTGCCCACACATGGATTACAACCAGACCATGGTAGATGTACTGTTTGTTATATGTCAACTGAATAAACTGTGTTTCCAATTAATCAGATTCTTACTGAAATACTCCTTACTCAATCCTTTTTCAACTTGCGTAAATTTTTTGTAAGTCTTCTAGAAGATAATAATTTAATCATTTGCCCCGCCTCTGCGTTTGATTGGTTGAAAGCATACAGCGAGAAAGTCAAAATCGTATAAACCAAATCACGTCATGATTTGGAATGTCTCTACAAGTTCGCACATCCGATCCAACTTTGAAGACTCTGAAAGCCCCGGCCACTCAATCCAATTGTCACCGCGAGGGACTGATATATGGATAACAAGCTTGTAAACAAAGATCAATGATCGATTTTTCATCGCCACCAGTCAGCGAGAATATAATTATATTTTCTTGGGAACAATTGAATTTAATAAAATATACCGAAGTGGGAGACGAATAAAAGATCATACACCCAAACATGATTTTGGAGGAACTTAAAAAAAATGTTTTTAATGATATTGTTACGTGACTTGCTAAATATCTGTCGTCTGCGATAGAAAATCAAAACAACAAACAATTTGACAATGATTGATGTGACCTGTTTGTGGCACACTTTCCTGAGTTTGACTGTTGTCTTTTGCGAAAATTAAAAGTTTTTCGTTCACGTACACATAGCTTTTATATTTTAATATTACAGCCGGATTAAATTATAAGAAATAACTGTTGTTTTCCTTTGGTTTATGCGATATAAACCGAAAATTTTCAGCACAAGCTTAATCATAACTCGCTATGCGAGTTATGAAGCTTGTGCTGAAAATTTTCGGTTTATATCGCATAAACCGAAGGAAAACAACAGTTATTTCTTAATTAATTTGCTCTCATTTTCAATCAGATTCCATTTGGTACTAAAATCTTTCATTTGGCACCAAAAAGATTCATTTGGCATTAAAATCCCACTTGACACCAAATCATTTTGTACCAGTGTGAAGACTCCTTACTATCCCAGAACGGAGTTTGCATTGGTTAAAGGAAAGTTTATCATCAGAATGTTGTATTGTACGCCTCAGTATAGTGCCAATGAACACCTGGATTAAGTGCACTGTCCAATGTTGTTGTGCATATTTGAAGTCCATAACACTCACCAACAAGGCACCACATCAGCACTTAAGAAAAAATCAGAATCGATTCTTGCAAGTAAGGAAAACACTGAGATTCAACTATTATTCTCGCAAATGTTCATTTGATTCTTGTTCTGGATTCTAAAAGTGCCCTTAACTGGTATATTTCTGGAAGCCCATATTTGGGCTGTGTTCTGAAGTACATGTACCACAACATGAAGACATCATTTATTTATTTATTTATTGGTGTTTCAGGTCACATATTTTTGCGCAATGGCAAATCATGACCACAACATGAGTATCAACTCAAGACCAGGGCTAAGCGTTAATAAGCCATGTTGCCCATTTTAGAGAAGGTTTGCCCTCCCCAGCATTGGTGACTGGGTTCTATTTTACCAGTAAAACAGAGCCTCCCGCGGGGATAAAGACATTATACTTAGTGGGTTTATTTTGTATTATCTTTGAAGCAATATTATTGAGCCTGTAACAGGGCATTTAATTAGGGAAAATTTGCATTGTCAAATAAATTGCATAGGAAAATGATGTTTCTTTGGCAAAAAACACCATTTGCCAAGGCAATTTTGGTTTATATATTAATTCAAGAAACATTTAATCAACAAAATTGGGTTCAATGCAGGCCTTAAAATTCACCCCGATTTGCGAGAATCAGTTTGGATTCTCACAATCACCTGTGCGAGAATCAATTTTCAATTCTCAATTCAGAATTTGATAGTACTTATTCTTGTTCTTGTGAGTACAACCAGTCCATAATTCATAACAAAAAACAAGCCTCATATTTATATATAAAAATATTTACTGCAAGGGCATATTTCCAATTATTGTGTGACTCATGCCTTGTGTGTACTGTAGGAGCATCAACAAGCAACTGTCAGCCCCTCAACATTCTAACTCTGTTCAAGCTCCGCTCAAGCAGGGTTACAGCGGTTGAAGACATGTGCACTAACGATGTGCTGTACGCCTTAGAACATGGCGTCATCGTGCCCTCATGTAGGCAACCAGGATAAAGTGCCTTGCCCAAGGACACAACATGGGTCATCCCAGACAGGAATCAAACTTGGGACATCTAGCATAGAAGTCCAACAGTCTAAGACCAGAATCTGTCATCATTTTCTGGAAAGCTCTCAGTGATGTCAGATTCTGATCTTATCTGTGCAGGAGCAACAGTATACTTAGTTTATTTTGGTTATAGTACAACTTATTTTGACTTGTACTGTATATGTTTGTTTTTTACTGGGGATTATTATATCTGGTTTCACTCACAAGCCTGACAAGGATATAATATCACTCTCAAATTCTAAATTAAGAATTGAAAAGGAAAACAATTCTCACAGCAGGAGTTCACGTGAATCATAATTGATTCGCCCTAATTCACCACAAATTTTACGGCCTGCATATTACCTTTTCACACCACAATATTTTACTAAAATTTTATGGGTATGTAATAGAAATGTATGTAATAGATGAAAACACCTGCCAGTCTTGCTAATGAAACTTTGACAATAGTCAGGGACCGACCTGGACATGCGCCAGTGCGTATTTGGTTCTGAAACATCAGGACCTGGCTCTTAAATCTCAGAAATAGGCTTCTCAGTTGGCGCGTAACTTCTCAGATCATATTTTGATATTCTTTCGATGGATAATCGAGAGAGACACTCTTACATGTATTATATATATCATTATCATTTATCATTGTTGTAGAGTGCTTAAGTTAATACTTCAAGTCTTAATTACCAAGCATTAATCTTCACTGTGGTTTCTGATCAAGTCTTGGCTGCCTAAATAGGCAGCCAAGACTTGATCAGAAACCACAGTGAAGATTAATGTTTGCTATAGTGTAGTAAATGAAAATGATGAGAGCTATTACATACTTGCAGTGTGTGTTACAAACAGCAGTGTGACTCCGTAAATTGAAATCTGGCGCATGAATTGAAAAAATAGGCTCCTAGGTTAGAGCATATTTTAAATAGTCCTGATCGGTCCCTGAATAGTATTACCTGAAAAAAAGTTCTGTGTGAATAAAGTTATGTTATCAATTATGTAGGCCACATAAGTTTTTACCTGGGTGGGCTTATATGCTGAAGTTCATAGAGACTGTAAAAGAAAATCTCTATTTCCAATATTTGGTCCGCCAAGAAATACTTATGATTACAAAACGACAAAAGTTAAATAGAGCTGAGGGGAGTTCGGTGAATAAGTTATCAGATGAAGCCACGTTTTAATGGTGTTTTTGTTAAAATTGCAACGGTGCTTTAAGCCACAGTGAAGCAATGTTAATCCTCGGCTCACTGATATCGGAATACTGAGATTTCAAACAGCTATTTTAGCCATAATCCACTTTCGGACTTAACCAGTTCAATCTTGTTTGACAGAGCTCTGTGAGCTCTGTCAAACAAGATTGAATTGTTTAAATTCCTAGGATCATTGCGAGAAAAAAATCTGCAGCTTTAAATTTTGATAAACTTTGATCGGTGTGCAGAGAGTGTACATAGAATAGGAATACATATAAAGGGCAGTGTAAAAATCTTAACAAGATGGAGGGTGTCCATCCCCATTATCTCACCAACGCGGGACATGGTGGCTCGGTAGGTAGAGGTGCAGACTGCAAGCCAAGGGGTCCTCAGTTCGAATCCCACCTGCGGCAACCGCGTTGTGTCCTTGGGCAAGACACTTCACCCCCATTGTCCACGTGGGGGCACTGTGACGCTATGTACTAAGGCGTACTGCACGTCGATGGTGCACTTGTCTTCAACCAATGCTAACCCTGCTTGTGTGGAGTCAGTGCATTGGGGAGCTGACAGTTGCTTGCCGTTGCTCGGTGGTTCTCACAGGGGTACTCCGGCTTCCTCCACCCGTAAAACTGTCATGGTCACGATTAGCCATTGTGCAGAAGTATGTGACCTTAAACACCAATAAATAAATAAATAAATAATCTCACCAGCGCATGGCATGCAATAAACCTAGGCTTATTACAAATCTGCAAAAAATGTCAAGTCAAGGGTTAATGTTGACTTATATTGATGCATTTTACACATACATGAAATATAAAAGCCAAACCATACTGGTGGTAGCCTATATCTCATGTACTTACACATGTATAGCATAACAGGTCAGAATTTTTCTGTGGCCACACTTACAAATGAAAGTGTCAATGACACTGTAGCTCAACTTGACAAACTTGAACTTGGTAAGTTATAAGTGAAATGGCAAAATTGAAGATAATTGGTACCAATGTTATTTGGTGAAATTTCAACATAACAGCATTGTGTGGGCACAACGTCAGAGTAATCCATGCATTTTTAAATGTAAACTGTAAGATTGGCTAAAGGAAGAATGTTGATACACAAATGCAGTAAGTTCAGAGGTTATTATAAATGGCAGCTTTTTTCACAGAAATGAATGCTAATCAATAGCTCTTATCTAGAGGTCTCGCCTAATGAGCACACCAAGTTCAAAAACAATCCTAAGATAAATGTGCCCTGTAGGCCATGTCAGAGAAGAATGTTGATGCACAAATGCAATAAATTCAAAGATTGTTTCTAACAGCAACAGTTTTTGATGGAAATGAAAAGAAAATCGATAGCTCCTATCTTTGTAACCCTGCATAAGCATACAAAGTTTCAAAACAACCTGATAATGAATGCGCCCTCTGAGGCATGCCAAAGGAAGATGTCAATGCACAAGTTTGAAGGTCATTACTTGTGGTAATGTTTTTTTCTCTGTTTTTTATGGAAATTCATAAATATATCCTGCAGCGAGTGCAAAAGGGATAAGATGCTGCACAAATGCAGTAAGTTCAAAGGCTGGTGATAACGACAATACTTTTTTATGGAAATGAACACATGCACAGTTGTTGTATCTAGAGGTCAACCCGGACACACATACCAAGTTTCAAAGTAATCCAATCATAAATGTATCCTGAAGGGTGTGCCAAAGGGAAATATTGAAGCCTGACTAAACTAAGTTCAAAGGTCGTTGCCAGCAACAACATTTTTTGACACAAATGGAAGAAAATCGATAACTCCCATCTAGATATCACCCCAAACAAGCACACCAAGTTTCCAAGCATGTGTGTCAAAGGGAAATACTGATGCATAACTGCACTAAGTTTTTACTAAGTTCATCAGAGGGCATTGCCAATGGCAACTATTTTTGACGGAAATGGAAGACAATCGATAGTTCCCATCTAGAGGTCACCCCCAAAACAAGCACACCAAGTTTCAAAGCGATCCAGTCAAAAATGTGTACTGCAGGCTGCACAAGGGGTATATTGACGAATAACTGCACAAAGTTCATCGAAGGTTATTGCCAGCGTTGCCATTCTGATCATAAATGTGCCCTGTAGGGCATGCCAAAGGAATATATTGATGCCTGACTAAACTAAGTCCAGAGGCAACATTTTTTGATGGAAATGAAAGAAAATCGATAGCCCCATCTAGAAGTCACTCCAAACAAGCATGCCAGATTTCAAAGCAATCCGATCATAAATGTTCCCTGCAGGGTGTAACAAAGGGAAATACTGAGGTCTGACTAAACTAAGTTCTAAGAACGTTGCCAGCGGCAACATTTTTGATGGAAATGGAAGAAAATCGATAGCTCCCATCGGCAGGTCACCCCAAACAAGCATACCAAGTTTCAAAGCGATCGAATAATAAATGTGCCCTGCAGGGTGTGCCAACTGGAAATTTTGATGCAAAACTGCACTAAGTTCATCAAAGGTCATTGCCAGTGGCAACATTTCTTGGCAGATATCGAAGAAAATCGATAGCTCCCATCTAGAGGTAACCCCAAACAAGCATACCAAGTATCAAACCAATCAGATCAAAAATGTACCCTGTACGGCGTGTCAAAGGAATATATTGATGCCTGACTAAACTAAGTTCAAAGGTCGTTGCCAGCGGCAACATTTTTGAAGCCAATGGAAGAAAATCGATAGCTCCCATCTAGAGGTCACCCCAAACAAGTATACCAGGTTTCAAACAATCCGATCATAAATCTGCCCTGTAGGGTTTGCCAAAGGGAAATATTGAGGTCTGACTAAAGTAAGTTCTAAGAACATTGCGGCGGCAACATTTTTTGACGGAAATTGAAGAAAATCGATAGCTCCCATCTAGAGGTCATCCCAAACAAGCATACCAAGTTTCAAAGCGATCTCATCATAAATGCGATCTGTGAGGTGTGCCAAAGGAAATTGTGGACGTACATACCTACATATGCCGACGGATGAGAAGTAATGGCAATAGCTCAGCTTAACTTTGTCAAGTTGAGCTAAAATGTCTAACATTGCATTAAAAAAGTCCAAAATCTCTGAAAAATATCTGGCCAAGGTAGAGCTGTGCGGTATTGAAATTTCAGGTTCGGTATCGGTATTTTGGGGGTAAATACCTCGGTTTCGGTATATGCATAGAACACTGAAAATAGTTGCAAACTGACCCAATTTCCCAACATTCAACGAATATAGTAACTTAACAGGTTCAGCGCTTACATCTCATGAACTTGACAAGTTACTAACAAGTTATTTATTGAATCACTCGATTCATTGTGAATCATCACACTACATCGAGTGATTCATTAAATAACTTGCCAAGCTAATCAGTTGGCCTCTATGTTCCTCGTACATGTACCATGCCCCTCCCTCATTGAATCAGGTAGAAGAAACACATATATATGCTCTTCAACTTCAGGGCTTGTAGGTAAGTTTTCACTGGTAGTACACTCTTGGACAGTCCCCCCCCCCCCCCCCCCACTCCCCTATCTTTCAAAGTGGCAACAAGATTAATGTCCACTGTCCAGTGAATCCAGTGTCCAATATCCACACAAATATGCAAGTAAATTGAAGTAATTCAACTGTAATTAATCTCTCTGTGATAATCCCAGTTGTGAAAACATTGTGCAATCATGCAGTGTTTCAATGACAGGGTGTCATACAACTTTCATTATTTGGGTTCATCCATGAAAAACATAAAAAATAACATGTTTTTTTACATTCAACTACAGTTAAAACCAGAAGTCCTGTCATGAAATGCGCACAAATAGCATGTTGATATGTGCGTTAATGTGCGCGTTATGGCCCAAGTAAAGCTATCAAATTCTGTCCATATGGCCCGTGCACAAGCAATGTTTCAGCCAATGGACCTCCGGGTAACCCGGAGGTCCATTGGCAGAAACATTGCATGTGTTTGCTATGAGTAACCAGGAGAAGTTGCCGTGCTTTGGATGCCATTCGATATGGCAATTGCGCGTAATTCCCATGTGCAACTAAGCCTAGATAAGCGCATTATTCGTGACAGGACTTCTAGTTTTAACTGTAGTTGTAATTATAGGGAATTTTGAGTGTAATCACTCTATTAGTGCTCACTAACTTCACTTCTGGTTCTTGGCCTCATACACGTTTCGGGAAATTCCAGAGAATCCACGATTTTCCCTCACAAATCAGGGTAAATTTTCATTTTTCATGAAGAAAAAATGTACAAATCGATTATTTACTGTTAACAGCAAATCATTTTCAAAGCATTTGCTGTGCCTCGATCGACCAAATGAATTTCGATAATGCTAAATCCAAAGTCGCCTGTTGGCCTCCGTACATTGTTTTTAATATGACTTAATATTAAGGTCAATCACGTCTTTCGAGTGAGCGCTGGTGTGCAGTATAAATTATATATTCGAAAGAATATAAAGCGGATGATCGGGTATTAAAGTTTGGGGGCTTGTATTTTAATAAAATGATCAGTTGTTAAAAGTATCTGCAACTTAAAATGTTAACGCTGAATTGAAAGTAATGCTATAAAAAAAATTGCCGAGATGCGATAACCACTGGCAGTATTAACGTTTGTATGTCAAGTTGTCAACATACTGAATTTTCAAAACCAGTGGATTATTTCAACCAAATATCAACCAGTCAGCCACCCACCCCCTCCCAATATCCCCTGTGAATATAATGAATTAGCCAGACTGTTGGAAACACTTAACTGGAAGTGGGCCGTATTTCTTCAGAAACAGAAGTACCAAGTTAACAACTTGCCATTTTTCACTTTTCTGCCAACACTTTTTTATTTCTTTTTCCGACGTATTCGCAGTGTCTGTAGCCTACCTGTCGCTTACAAAGTTCACATTTGTGTTTTTTTATCAATTCGATCAAAATATGTGGCCCAGGGCTTTTAGATTTTCGGTCCACCCTGATGAGTTGACTTTCTGTCAATTTCACAGAAAAATATAAATACCGAAATAAGCGGTATTTTGATTTGGTTTCGGTATGGTTTTCGGTATCCCTATAATTCCGAAACCGTACCGTAAATTCAGTATACCACACAGCAGCAGGCCAAGGGTTAATGTCATCTTATATTGATTCATTTAACATATATATGAAATATAAAAGCCACAGCATACTGGTGGTAGCCTCCACTCATGTATAGCAATACAGGTCAGAAATTTTCCAAAGTCCACACCTACAAAAATGTCTAACATTGCAAAAACACTCTATACACTCACACCATAAACTAGTAAAATATCGAACGAAAGTCACAAAAATAAAACGGGGCCATTTCCAATCGAAGATTTGACACAGAAAGTGATGTATTCATAAGCGCTAATTTCAGAAGTATTTCTGAGTTGCATTTGCGAATATTTTGTGTTGAATTATTTTTAATGAAAGACATTTTGGTCTAAAATGTCATTTACTAAAGAGAGTGACACATTCTTACGGCAAGTTACGGTATATAATTCGCCTCGAGACAGGACTATTTCGTATTTCCTTCCTGCTAATTTTAGAAATGTTTCCGTGTTTACACTAAATTGGATTATATCTGCAAATAGTTTGGGTTGAATTATTATAGTAAAAGACCTCTTTATTCCAAATGTCATGTAATAAACAGAGTAATCAATTTGTTTTGAGCGTTACGGTAAATAATTCATCGAGAGACGGGACTGTTTCGTAAATCACTCGGGCTACGCCCTCGTGATTTACTCACGTCCCGTCTCTCGATGAATTATTTACCGTAACGCTCAAGCAGGGTTAGCATTGGTTGAAGACAGGTGCGCCATCGACGTGCAGTACGCCTTAGTACACAGCGTCACCGTGCCCCCACATGAGCAATGGGGGTTAAGTGTCTTGCCCAAGGACACAACGCGGTTGCCGCAGGTGGGATTCGAAACGAGGACCTCTCGGCTTGCAGCCTGCACCTCTACCAACTGAGCCACCGCGCCCCACGTACTGAATCCACACAAGCAGGGTTAGCATTGGTTGAAGATAAGTGCGTCATCGACGTGCTGTGCGCGTTAGTACACGGCGCCACTGTGTCGCCACGTTGGTAATCGATATTAAGTGTCTTGTCCCAGGACACAAAGCAGTTACTCGTAGCGGGAATCGAAGCGTTGAGCTTCCGGTTCAAAGTTCAATGCCATAATCATTGAACCACAGCTCTCCCTGACAGTTGAAATAGTGTGTGTACTTATTTATCGATGTCTGAGAGTTGAAATAGTGTGTGTACTTATTTATCGATTTGAAACAGTGCGTGTACTTATTTATCGATTTGAAATAGCGCGTGTACTTATTTATCGATTTGAAATAGTACGTGTACTTATTTATCGATTTGAAATAGTGTGTGTACTTATTTATCGATTTGAAATAGAGTGTGTACTTATGTATCGATGTCGGTGTCTCTCTTGAACCACCGCTCTCCCTGACAGTTGAAATAGTGTGTGTATTTATTTATCGATGTCTGACAGTTCAAATAGTGTGTGTACTTATTTATCGATGTCTGGCAGTTGAAATAGTGTGTGTACTTATTTATCGATGTCGGGCAGTTGAAATAGTGTGTGTACTTATTTATCGATGTCTGACAGTTGAAATAGTGTGTGTACTTATTTATCGATGTCTGACAGTTGAAATAGTGTGTGTACTTATTTATCGATGTCTGACAGTTGAAATAGTGTGTGTACTTATTTATCGATGTCTGACAGTTGAAATAGTGTGTGTACTTATTCATCGATGTCTGACAGTTGAAATAGTGTGTGTACTTATTTATCAATGTCTGACAGTTGAAATAGTGTGTGTACTTATGAATCGATGTCTGACAGTTGAAATAGTGTGTGTACTTATTTATCAATGTCTGACAGTTGAAATAGTGTGTGTACTTATGTATCGATATCAGTGTCTCTGTTGAACCACCGCTCTCCCTGATAGTTGAAATACTGTGTGTACTTATTTATCGATGTCTGACAGTTGAAATAGTGTGTGTACTTATGTATCGATGTCAGTGTCTCTGTTGAACCATCGCTCTCTCTGAGAGTTGAAATAGTGTGTGTACTTATTTATCGATGTCTGACAGTTGAAATAGTGTGTGTACTTATTTATCGATGTCTGACAGTTGAAATAGTGTGTGTACTGATGTATCGATGTCAGTGTCTCTGTTGAACCACCGCTCTCCCTGACAGTTGAAATAGTGTGTGTACTTATTTATCGATGTCTGACAGTTGAAATAGTGTGTGTACTTATTTATCGATGTCTGACAGTTGAAATAGTGTGTGTACTTATTTATCGATGTCTGACAGTTGAAATAGTGTGTGTACTTATGTACCGATGTCAGTGTCTCTGTTGAACCACCGCTCTCCCTGACAGTTGAAATAGTGTGTGTACTTTTTTATCGATGTCTGACAGTTGAAATAGTGTGTGTACTTATTTGTCGATGTCTGACAGTTGAAATAGTGTGTGTACTTATTTAAGAATTGAATGCAATTTTCATAATCTTTATTGGAGCATGAACGTGTGGGAATGGGTACAAATTGTATGAATTACATTCCGTAACTGTTTAAACTACTTCTTACCAAACAACAAAGCGGAAAGACGAAACAAAACAGGTACGAACGAACGAAGCGAAAAACCACCCTCACACAAAAGACAAAGCGCACAATTCTGATTTTTTATTTTCACAACTTTAGAAATGGAAACGAGTATTTTAGTAACGGGCTTCATGCCACAGTTTGGAAATGTCACCAAAGAAACAGCAGAGCTGATCACTGCGAGAGGCGCTACAAGTTGAAAACCCGCCCAAACACCGCCCGAATTACATTCCGTCAACCGCGGGTCAAAGTTCGACCAAATGTGTTCACTGGAAAATGAATTACATTTGGTCATGACGTTTTCATCCAGCTGAGCAATGGGAATTGAGTATTTGGACCCAAAACGTATAACTACATCAACAATGTCATTATTTATCGATGCCAATGTCTCTGCGCGAACATATATTCACTTGTGCTTGTGAACGTCTGTTGCAAACAACTGGGAAGGTGTTCAGTCTGCAGAACGACTATGTATGAATATATTTTATGTATTTTTGATTGTTGTTGAATAAAAGAAATGGAAATGTAAAATGCTTTTCTTATTTGTTATTGTTGACATACAGGAAAATTAATCCCTGACATATAATAACACCCCGTAGTAGCCCTCCAAAAGTCGACAAAGGTCCCAAAACTTGAAGTTGAATCTCACTGTAGGAAATGTCCTCATACAGGAAAACTGAATAGTAGTTCTCCAACAGGACCTAATCCTCCCTCCCCCTCTCCCCAATAATTTCCAGCAATGCCAACATCACCCACTGACTTCGGTCCCCATATACCCAGACGAGAATATGATGAATGACAGGTTTTACCTCATTGGAAGATTTCCGCATAGCCTTACACGACGAAAAGGGGTGCGGACGGCCAGTCTTTGTTGGACGTTGGTGCTATGGGACGCGGTGTTAAAATACCTAAATGAGAAAATAAGGGTCTTGAAGTTAGTTTAAACGTACATTTTTGCCAAGTTATACATGCAAAAGGGATTGGATAAAGTTATTTAAACCGTAAAATTCCACGTATTTAAAGTCCTCTCTAAGTAAATGATTATAAAAGAATGTATTTCTCGACAGAACAGATTTTGTACAAAAGAATTATTTTTTGAATATAGAAAGCAAGAAAAGGATATAGAACATTATACAAATCT
Source organism: Pictodentalium vernedei (assembly GCA_031216915.1). Classification (NCBI taxonomy): domain Eukaryota; kingdom Metazoa; phylum Mollusca; class Scaphopoda; order Dentaliida; family Dentaliidae; genus Pictodentalium; species Pictodentalium vernedei. The sequence goes on from CM062295.1 coordinate 777,704,421, forward strand.
CCATAATATTACCCGATTATCGTTTTAAGACTTCTCCACCACGGAATACCTTCATGACCCTCATGTACACATATGTGGAAAGCAAATTTGAACGAATGGGATTGCAAAAATCGCCATAAAACTGCGTGCTACTCTTAAAGAGAAAGTACTGGAAAGATCCGGGGCAGTAAACAAAAACTTTCATGCAACGGAATGGCCCCCTCACAGTCCTATAGCACTACGTGCTACTCTTATTAGCTGAAGATGGTGCTCTTAATAGGCAGAAACCGAAAAAGGATTCTGGAACAATGCGAACACAAAAAAACAGTTATTGAGTCTATTGGACACACCTTCCCTACATCAGACGCCTTGCAAGCCAATAGCAACCACGTGCCATCAAAGATGGTAGTCTGTATAGGCAAACAACGAGGATTCCTTAGGTTTTGGAACACTGACGGCTTCATTTGGGTAATTATATTTACTCCAATTCAATCAAGCACGCTCTTTGAAGATCCACTTCCTATTAAAATGATCGTAATCTTTTAGCAAACAAGTGCTACCACAAAAACCAAGATGGCGGTCGTCAGTAGACAAAATTGACGACGGGAACATGTAGCACGCACTCAGCATGCGCAGTGATTCCACACATCACTAGTGGCGTCACATCATTGCCGCTCACGCAGACAACTATGTCAACCTCCACACGACGTCACTTTATCACGTCACTATGATGTTCCATTAAATCCCCCCCCCCCCCCAATCAGGCTTTATCCGTCCCTGGCATACTACTGGCAGTTAATCCACATCACATTTAATGAAATTTAATGGTGTAATTGATGCTGCAAAATAAATGATTATTGTTATTACTATTATTATTACTATTATTATTATTAGTAGTAGTATTATTATTATTCTTCTTCTTATTATTATTAATATGACCCGTGGCGAAATACAAGACCATCAAGAGGCGCGGTGGCTCAGTAGGTAGAGGTGCACGCTGCAAGCCGAGAGGTCCTCGGTTCGAATCCCACCTGCGGCAACCGCGTTGTGTCCTTGGGCAAGACACTTCACCCCTATTGCCTGCGTGGGGTCACGGTGACGTTGTGTACTAAGGCGTACTGCGCGTCGTTGGTGCACCTGTCGTCAACCAATGCTAACCCTGCTTGTGTGGAGTTCGTAGTTGCTCGCCGTTGCTCGGTGATTCTCTCCGGGTACTCCGGCTTCCTCCACCAGTAAAACTGTCGCGGTCATGATTAGTCATTGTGCAGAAATATGTCCCCTTAAACACCAATAAATAAATAAATAAATTAGACCATCAAAACCACTGGCCTCGATATCTTTACAATTATATTTTTCCAAAATTGTAAATTCTACCTGTGAATATAAAAAAAGAAATTTCTCGTGAACGCTTTATTGGGCGAAGAAATTTACTAACCGATAAATTGTCACATCTTTTAATATGCCAATGATTCATTTCTACCATCAAACAGGCATCAAAACAGGCTTGTGATGCCATTCGAAGCATCTAGAGGATTGATCCGACATGCCATAATTTTTGGCAGATAACCCTTTCCCAAAAAACAGGGTTTCAAAATCTATATATTATTTTAATTATTTGTTTTTTTTTTTGGCTATTTATTTTTCAAACAAATCCATATGGAATTAGCTCCACGAGTTGTGTTCAACCGATGATCGCAACCGGCCACCACAATCGGCCGATTATGGGCAATCGGATGACAACGGCAACGGCTCCTGGAATATCGGTTCAACCGATTGTTGCCAAGCAATTTGAGATCATTCATTAACCGCATTTTGTTATATTCTGCAATTGTTCACAATGTTAATGTAAAATGATGCCAATGATACCATTCAATAAAGTTGAGAAACCACAATGTGTATTCTTAATCTCTCTAGAAGCCCATTTACGGAGCATACAAGTTAAACGATATGCAAAGCTTACAACTGAGCGAAATCGCTAGTTCATACCGGAAAATGACGGCTATACTCCATTGACTCAGGCAGAAGTAAATTTACCAGTCGCACGCACTTGGGCGGTAAACGTAACTCCGAGAGCCACGTTTACCGCCCAAGTGTGCGCGACTGGTAATTTTATTTCGATCCCAGGCAACGAAGTTTAACAATGAAAAATGTTCAGTTTAATGTAGTTCTTTCGAGCCTTGACTTGTCCTAGTGCACGGTATTACAATTGGAATCGGCATCGGAATTGGCCGATTGTGAGCTCAAATAACCGGTAATCGGTCAACGACCATTTTTGGTAATCGGTTGAACACTATCCACGAGCAAGTTCCAACGAAGAGCAACATGATTTGGTTTTATTGATTTTTTCTTCAGCTGATCATATTATAAACTGCGTGAGCGGGTGTGGCCGATTCCATATGTAAAGGGTTTAAAAGTCGGTTATCGAAAATACAACAGTAAGTATTTAATAATACTGGTTCGTAATTTCTCGAAACATTTGCGGAATTCCGTATCTTGCAGGAGATAAAACAAATCTATCATTATTTCTTAAGGTGAAGTTTTAGGCTTTTGTTGTTTAAAGCAAGGTACACGAGTATTCAAACTGTAACAGCTGTTTACTGTTCATAGAAGTACAAACAACAAAGCAGTGTCTTCGAAACACATCAGGTGTTTTTTTTTATAAGCTGCTTCCAAGGTAGGTCATCGTATTTGAATCTCTGAAGAGTTTGCTAAAGTATACGAGGTTTCCCTTTTCATACCAAGTATCAGTATGACGTCTCTTGTTGTGAGGCACTTTTCTTGTTGTACACACTAAAAATTAAAGTGTTAAAACTGACACTTTCAAGGTGTTAAACCCATTCTGTCTCTTATGGTTTGATTTTAACACTCAAAGTGCAATGCTTTAAGCACTTAGACATTACAATCGTCAGACATCTGAAACTTGAATGGATGGCACTTCCCATGTGTCTAGTATTGGTGGTTCTTCCAGAATCGTCCATAATTTGATTTGCGCTTTCTGGGTACATAATTGAAAGGACACAGCGCAGATGACGCGGATCAGGCTCGAGAGTTCGAGCCTGATCCGCATAATCTGCGTTGTTTCCTTTTAAGTGTCGCGACATTACACTTGTCAAGTGGTATTATTGTAACACCTGTCAAGTTCTGGGATATCTGCACTTGAACAAAGTGCTAGTTCGGCAATTAGTCAGTGTTAAATACATTTCTTCGAAATGAAACTGCTTGGTATGTATGAATTTGCCTTGATACAATTTATGGGGCACTCTCCAATAAATTGTAACAAGGCAAAGACACGTGAAAACATTGTGAGAATTCTCTCATTTAAGTTTGATCGCTGTTGTTATTAGTTCTGTGCATCGATGCAGCAGTCGGTAAAATATATTTGTTACACAGTTTGTTGGTGGCCTAATATGGTATATATGGTGTCAGTTAATTCCATATTGGACTCGAGCTTTGCTGTAGTCCAATATGGAATTAACTGACACCATATATTTAAGGAATAGTGCATGGCTTGGAGTTGACTACGCCCATATAGTGCCCAGTGAGGTGGTGTAGTTCCCGCCGCGAAGCGGAGGGAACTACACCACCACACTGGGCACTATATGGGCGTAGTCAACGACAAGACATGCACTAATCCTTATATTATATCGAACACCCATCAAGAAAAACATCTGTTCGATTTGGTAATCTATTACCAAGGTAGCAGCCCTACCAACCAGCGTTATATAGAAAACAATACCAAGTAGTTTTTAAAAAACATTTTCTTCTTCCAAAACACGGCTAACTTGGATTATTGATATGAGCAGAAGACAGATTTTGAATCGGTCGGCAAGGGTAAACAAAACATTTCCCCCAAACGGAACTGTGTATTCTAGAATCGCGCAACTCGCGAATGAAAACTAAAGTTTTCGAAATTTGACTACGCAGTTTGATAATTTCCACACATTTGTCACACATGTACATTACCGAATGGGTCAGCACGGGATACAAACTCCGAAGATTCAATTGAATTCCATTATTTATTCGTTTACTGCCCCAAACATACAATTAAATAGCGAAATAATATGAGCAGCGAAACAAACGATTTTTCCTATCCGGACGCGTTCTCATGAAAGTTGGACCCAGGTATGGATTATCTTCTCAAGGAATAAAATGAACGTCTCGAAAAATGTCACTTCAACAATGGAAAAGCGATACATTTTTTCTACAAAGATTTCTTTCCGGGTCGTTTTGTGGATGTTGTGCCTCTGTGAATCGATTTTTAAATTTAGCCTGATCAGTTTTATTCGCCCAGTATGAAAAGAAAACTGATATAGTAGTGTGCTAAAAATAGAAAACGTGTAGTGCCTGGGTGCAGTGCCTGGTCAGTTCTGTGGATGCAAACTGCACGAAATAGGGTATCATCTTTCAGCCAATCAGAATGCAAGGAAGTCACGTGAGATATAATATACCATATTAGACCACCAACAAACTGTGTAACTAATAATATTTCTTCATTTATCTCACTTTTATCAAATAGCCCACTCAAAATATACAGAACCGCACATACGTTTGAATGGGTTAAAAATTGCTTTGGCTTAAGATATGACGAGAGCATTTTAGCTCTATTCCTGTTGCATATTTTTACGCGGGTTCCAATGAGATTGCTTTGGCCCAGAATATCATTAGAGCCTTTCGGTTCCCGCGATATCCTGGGCCAAAGCAATCTCGTGCAATAACTCGTTACCCATTCAAACGTATGTGCGGTTCTGTATTTATCACACACCTCCCTTGTAACAGCCAGTCTACACGACAATTGAACTAAAAGCACTTTCTAAGTTGATAATTGCTGCTTTTCCTTCGTTATCAAGAAGACATCACTGTTAATGGGCGGGATACCAACCCTAATTTACTTTTTAATTTTTACGGTATTCGATTGGTCGAAACCAATTGACATCGATCAGTGTCACGGTCACGATGATCGAACTTAAATGTTGACCAAACTGAGGGGAATAACTCAACAAAACGTTTTTAAATACCTAATAAGTTTAGTACACTTCGTCATTATATAACCAGTTGTGGAAAGTATTTGTCATGAAACAAGCAGTCAGAATGTTAGTTTCATTTTTGATTTTTTTTACTCGAATCTGATTGTTTAAATATCCCGAGTAAACATGTGTAAATAAGGCACTTGATATTTCCAAGCGATCTCGACTCCGGTGCATTCGACCAATGATTGAGGTGTTTTATTTAGACGGGTTCCTTTTCTGTTTACATTGGAAACGAAATCGAACGTGTTCTTTATCACCACATGTGCGATACAACTTGATTTTTATCGTACAGGTAGAACAGTGGAACCCCCGTGTTTTACTTCAATAGGTGTATGATAAAATAAGGTTACAGAACATCAAAAAAAATCACCGCTTTCTTATATTTAGATGGGTTTCAACAGAAAATAATAGTCAAACATAGAAAATGATTGGAAAAAAATGTAAAAAGCCAGCTTCTGTATTTTTTATAGTAATCAGCGGGAAAATGCCCGACGTTTGTGAAATGATGCTCACATCGATGACAGGGCTCAAAATAAGCGGTGTCGCGTCACGTTTTGCTATGCAAAACTTGCAAAAAGCTACACAATGTTAAATTATGTATAGCATTTTGCGATACAAGGTAATCAAATGCAGCCTATTAGGCTGCAGTTGATTATCTTGTATCGCAAAATGTAAATGAAAATTTGCAAACAAATTTGAAAACTAGTTAACTGATGCTTTACTTCTGATTGTGGAACATTCCAGGCATAACTCAGATTAACTCTCCATCAAGCATCATTAGCAACTTCATATGTAAGATGAGTTCTGTTGGTTTAAATACTTCCTGTTTTTACAACATTTTGCATAAAATGTCCATTAAAAATAACTACAAGCCCATCAAATTAAAAATCCCAACTTCAATTTTGAGAACTCTATTAAACAACCAAGACGCCATTTATAACAGTATACAAGTCCATGCAACCCTTAAAGGCAGTTCAGTTAAAAAAAACATAGTAAATGTTTCATGTGTTGCAGATCATTTGGAAATGCCCAGAAATGGATGGAAACTATTCTATCTACTTAGAAGAATTCAATATAAAACAGCATAACATAACTCTGGTATACAAAAATAGCTATGTAATTTTTACAAAATGCTATTCATTTTTTTTGGAAATGCGTAGCATTTTGCTACGCAAAGGAAAAAAGTTATTTTGAGCACTGATCGATGAAAACAATTCGCTAACATTTCCAAACTTCATTTCTTATATGCAATTCCCGAACCCTTGGTGGTAAATTATTTGTCAGGTTGAGGAAATTAAGAGGCGACAACTTACGAAATGTTCCTATTTACAAAGCAACACTCCGAGACGGGGGATGCGTAAACAATAATTTTCATGTTGATACCCGTCGCCCACTTCGTGTCAGCAATACACTTAAAACTAGAAGTCCTGTCCTGAAATGCTCACAAATTGCACGTCGATCTGCGCGTTAATCTACGCGTTATGACCACGGTAAGCCTATCAAATTCTGTACATATGGCATGTGCACAAGCAATGTTTCAGCCAATGGACCTCCGGTTAACCCGGAGGTCCATTGGCAGAAACACTGCCTGTGTTTGCTATGAGTAACGAGGAGAACCTGCAGTGCTTTGGTTGCCATTCGATATGGCAATTGCGCGCAACTCCTACGCGCAATTAAGCCTAGATAAGCGCACCATTCGGGACAGGACTTCTAGTTTAACTGTAACCAAAAGAAATACTTTTAGACTCACTTGAAGATACGCCCGGTCCCAACGCATACCATTATATCTGGCCAGCCTGCGTGTTTACATGAATCCACGATGAACTGATCGTCTGGTGTCACTGCATACAGACATGTCTTGGTGTACAAAATTGGCCCAAGAGCCTGGAAAATGAAGATGCGATTGTCCAAGTTCTCTAATCTCTTTAAATATGTATAGACCGTCTCTATTTTAGCTATGTGAGAAGTATAAAATAAACATAGTGTGCCTGCGACGAGCAGGATTAACTTTTTTACGCAACGGAAATAGAGTGCAATACTTGCCAATACAAACAAAAAAGTGTTTATTCTATTATAACTAAAATGTTTACTTTTTTCCCCAAATGGGCGGTGTGGTGAACATTGTTTTAGAAACGCAAATCGAAAGACAATAACGTTTAAAAAATGCGATTTTTTAAAAATATAACGGACTATTTGTGTACCTTGCGTTAGATAAACTGTTAATTATTTAATCGGGAAATGTTGTTGTGTGTTTTAAATAAATAGTACTACGAGTGAAATAAAAATAATTTGACACACAATATATTTACATGTACATTATTTATCTCATAAAATATTTCTAGTGTCGGGTCAAAAGCGATCAGCGATTTGCCAAAAAAAAAAAAAAAGGAAGCATTCCGTCGTAACCTCTTAAAAATGTAATCGCGTTAGTGACGTCACAACTACTTGTATAAATTTCGTCCAGGAACATGATACGTCATAATTTCATTAAATAGGATAGGTGCTAAGTGCATGTGTGTGGTAGACCAGTCAATATTTTCAACGGGCAGATCCAAGGCTGCACTTTGAAAATATCCCTAAATAAAGAGAATGGACTCTTCCAGTTGCTGTCATTGAACTGATATGGAAGATACCACCGGGGTTCAAAAGAGTTAAGAACAAAACATTACAAAACGGGGGCAAGAGGTACGTAGGCATATAAATATGGGTCGTTGGGTGCAGATAACCGATACAAACAGTTAGCAACGATCGGTCGTGAGTATGCCGACACGGCAACAATCATGAACACAGTGTGATGATGAAGTAGAGACTGCGACAACAATCAGGGACACAGTGTGATGATGGTGTAGAGACTGAGACAACAATCAGGGACACAGTGTGACGATGGTTTAGATACTACGACCCTGCAAATATCGAATGTCGGGTCGAATCGAAACTTGTGTGATGTATTTTGCAACAGCTCATCCTTCGATCAAACATTCCAGCCTTGCGCGTTGGCGGAATTCGCGTAGAACAGTGCAGTTAGTGAACTGAAATTTTCCCTGGACGCTGATCCTCTCAATTGTGTGCAGTCACGTGTGCGCAGTAACGACTGACTTACCGAATCGCCACGGATTCCAGATTGTTTTGTATCATCGTTCAGTAACTTGACAATACATTATTGTCAACAAAGGATTTATTTCTGTTCCATGGTCATCTTTCGGCTGAACCTTACCCGAAATTCCGGTGAAAGGCCTTTACCATTTTACTTGTAATTTTCCCGGAAGTAAAGGTTCCAGTCCCGACCGTACATCACTTCGGAGGTATATCTGAGGAGGATTTCACAGTTGAATCTGATCAGACAGTTGATTTCCAATCAAATAGAATGTCGAACTAACTCTCCCTGCTCTTAAGTCTCCATATAACCGTGGAAAAATCGTAAATATTAGTTTCCAGTCATTTATCTTACATGTACAATCAACATGTATTTTGTCTGTATTAACTCCGCAACTGTCGTGTATCCGCCCCCACCCCCCCCCCCCCCTGATACAGATGTTTGTATCAGGGGGTCGGATACAAGCACGTTCCTTTCGCGTGAGTTCCATTTTTTTCTTTTTGTTCATCCGTACGAATAAATAGTTCGTTATATATTCGTCTACATTCTTGACTTATCCCCAATATATTGTAACATAAAATGATTATTACCATTATGTGGATCATTGGATGTACGAAATATGTATCCGAGAGCGAGACTCGGATACATATTTTGTACATCCGCTTAAGAAATAACCGTTGTTTTCCTTCGGTTTATCCGATATAAACCGAACATTTTCAGCACAAGTTTCATAACTCGCGTGGCGAGTTATGATTAAGCTTGTGCTAAAAATTTTCGGTTTATATCGCATAAACCGAAGGAAAACAACAGTTATTTCTTATAATTTAATCCGGCTGTAATATTAAAATATAAAAACTATGTGTACGTGAACGAAAAACTTTTAATTTTCTCATAAGACAACAGTCAAACTCAGGAAAGTGTGCCACAAACAGGTCACGTCAATCATTGTCAAATTGTTTGTTGTTTTGATTTTCGATCGCAGACGACAGATATTTAGCAAGTCACGTAACAATATCATTAAAAACATTTTTTTTAAGTTCCCCCCAAAATCATATTTGGGTATATGATCTCTTATTCGTTTCCCACTTCGGTATATTTTATGAAATTCAATTGTTCCTGAGAAATTATCACTATATTCTCGCTGACTGGAGGCGATGAAAAATCGATCATTGATCTTTGTTTACAAGCTTGTTATCCATCTATCAGTCTGCCGTCACGCCCTCACGGTGACAATTGGATTGAGTGGGCGGGGCTTCCATAGTCTTCAAAGTTGGGTCGGATGTGCGAACGTGTAGCGACATTCCAAATCATGACGTGATTTGGTTTATACGATTTTGACGACTTTCACGCTGTATGCTTTCAACCAATCAAACGCAGAGGCGGGGCAAATGATTAAATTATTCCCCAATATATTATAAGATAAAATGATTATTACCATTATGTGGATGTATAAAATATGTATCCGACAGCGAGACTGGGATACATATTTTGTACATCCACATAATGGTAATAATATCTATGTATCGTATCGAAAGTCAACTCATCTGCTTACAGTTAAAACTAGTGGAGAATATATGGCGCTGCGATTAAGTACAGTTAAAATTAGAAGTCCTGTCACGAACTGTGCGCTTATCTAGGCTTAATTGCGCGTAGGAATTACGCGCATTTGCCATATCCAATGGCATCCAAAGCACGTCACGTTCTCCTGGTTACTCATAGCAAACACAGGCAATGTTTCTGCCAGTGGACCTCCGGGTTACCCTGAGGTCCATTGGCTGAAACATTGCTTGTGCATAGGCCATATGTACAGAGTTTGATAGCCTTACTATGGTCATAACGCGTAGATTAGCGCGCAAATCGACGTGCTATTTGTGCGCATTTCATGACAGGACTTCTAGTTTTAACTGTAGGCAAGTGAATAAAAAACGCATAATACAGTACGTGGAGAGTGGGTTGTAACTAAATAACTCGTCGATTTGAGTAAAAAGCCAAAGTATCACTTTCGAATTATCTCCATATGGAAAAAAAAACAAAAGCAATGTTTCAGCCAAGGACATCCGGCCTTAATTTACAGGCCCATTGGCTGGAAACATGTTTGTGCTTGTTATACTTTGCAAAAGAATTTCAATTATTACATGGGTAGAATCTCCTCTCTGTGGGTGATTTAGTGATAATATACTCTCCACGTTCTGTATTCCAGAATCAGAATCAAATTTGTCTCGGAAGCGGAACCTCACGGAATCACTATTTTTGCATCAAGTCTAACGTAATGGAGATCTGAAGATAAAATAAAAATTCAAAAGGAGACACTTGGATGGATTTTGATAACATATCGACGATACGAAAATTTTCGAAACAGAGCGACTAAATTCGAAGCGAATTATCGAAACCGAATTTCAAACCAAATCGAATTTTGAAGCTTCGTGTGGTCTTACTAGATACAAACAAATATGTATAGAAAGGGGAGATGGAAGCTACAGATGGCCATATTGGATACCAACAAATCTGTACAGAAAGGGGAAAGGGAAGCTTCGAATGGCCTTATTGGATACAAACAAATCTGTATAGAAAGGGGAGAGGGAAGCTTCGTATGGCCTTATTGGATACAACAAATATTGGACACCAACAAAGCTGTATAGAAAGGAGAGAGGGACGCTTCGTATGGCCTTATTGGATACCAACAATTCTGTGTAGAAAGGGGAGAGGGAAGCTTCGTATGGCCTTATTGGATACAACAAATATTGGACACCAACAAAGCTGTATAGAAAAGGGAGAGGGAAGCTTCGTATGGCCTTATTGGATACAACAAATATTGGACACCAACAAAGCTGTATAGAAAGGAGAGAGGGACGCTTCGTATGGCCTTATTGGATACCAACCAATCTGTGTAGAAAGGGAAGATGGAAGCTTCAGATGGCCTTATTGGATACCAACAAATCTGTATAGAAAAGGAAGAGGGAAGCTTCAGATAGCTCTACTGGATATAAACATATATATAAAGTGTATAGAAAGGGGAGAGGGGACCTTAGTATGGCCCTATTGGATACCAACAAATCTGTATAGAAAGGGGAGAGGGAAGCTTCGTATGGCATTATTGGATACCAACAAATATGTACAGAAAGGGGAGAGGGAATTTTCAGATGGACCTACTGGATACCAACAAATCTGTATAGAATTGGGAGAGGGAAGCGTCGAATGGCCTTATTGGACCAACAAATCCGTATAGAAAGGGGAGAGGGAAGCTTCAGATGGCCCTACGGGATACCAACAAATCTGTATAGAATATGGACTTAATGGATACCAACAAATCTGTACAGAAAGTGGAGAGAGAAGACTCGGATGGCCCTTTAGAAAGTGAAGAGCGAAGCTTAGTATGGCCCTTCTGGATACCAACAAATCTGTATAGAAAGGGGAGAGGGAAGCTTCAGATGGCCATATTGTACACCAACAAACCTGCATAGAATTGGGAGAGGGAAGCGTCGAATGGCCTTATTGGATACCAACAAATCTGTATAGAAAGTGGAGAGAGAAGACTAAGATGGTCGTATTGTATACCAACAAATTTGTATAGAAAGGGGAAAGGGAAGGTTCAGATGGACTTATTGGATACCAACAAATCTGTATAGAAAGGGGAGAAGCTTCGTATGGCCTTATTGTATACCAACAAATTTGACTGGAAAGGGGAGAGGGAAGCTTCGTATGTCATTATTGGAAACCAACAAATCTGTATAGAAAGGGAAGAGGGAAGCTTCATACGGCCTTATTGGATACCAACAAATCTGTATAGAAAGGGGTGAGAGGAAGCTTCAGATGGCCCTATTGTATGCCAACAAACCTGTACAGAATTGGGAGAGGGGAGCGTCGAATGGCCTTTTTGGATACCAACAAATCTGTATAGAAAGGGGTGAGGGAAGCTTCAGATGGCCCTATTGTATACCAACAAACCTGTACAGAATTGGGAGAGAGGAGCGTCGAATGGCCTTATTGGATACCAACAAATATTGGACACCAACAAAGCTGTATAGAAAGGAGAGAGGGACGCTTCGTATGGCCTTATTGGATACCAACAATTCTGTGTAGAAAGGGGAGAGGGAAGCTTCGTATGGCCTTATTGGATACAACAAATATTGGACACCAACAAAGCTGTATAGAAAAGGGAGAGGGAAGCTTCGTATGGCCTTATTGGATACAACAAATATTGGACACCAACAAAGCTGTATAGAAAGGAGAGAGGGACGCTTCGTATGGCCTTATTGGATACCAACAATTCTGTGTAGAAAGGGGAGAGGGAAGCTTCGTATGGCCTTATTGGATACAACAAATATTGGACACCAAGAAAGCTGTATAGAAAAGGGAGAGGGAAGCTTCGTATGGCCTTATTGGATACAACAAATATTGGACACCAACAAAGCTGTATAGAAAGGAGAGAGGGACGCTTCGTATGGCCTTATTGGATACCAACCAATCTGTGTAGAAAGGGAAGATGGAAGCTTCAGATGGCCTTATTGGATACCAACAAATCTGTATAGAAAAGGAAGAGGGAAGCTTCAGATAGCTCTACTGGATATAAACATATATATAAAGTGTATAGAAAGGGGAGAGGGGACCTTAGTATGGCCCTATTGGATACCAACGAATCTGTATAGAAAGGGGAGAGGGAAGCTTCGTATGGCATTATTGGATACCAACAAATATGTACAGAAAGGGGAGAGGGAATTTTCAGATGGACCTACTGGATACCAACAAATCTGTATAGAATTGGGAGAGGGAAGCGTCGAATGGCCTTATTGGACCAACAAATCCGTATAGAAAGGGGAGAGGGAAGCTTCAGATGGCCCTACGGGATACCAACAAATCTGTATAGAATATGGACTTAATGGATACCAACAAATCTGTACAGAAAGTGGAGAGAGAAGACTCGGATGACCCTTTAGAAAGTGAAGAGCGAAGCTTAGTATGGCCCTTCTGGATACCAACAAATCTGTATAGAAAGGGGAGAGGGAAGCTTCAGATGGCCATATTGTACACCAACAAACCTGCATAGAATTGGGAGAGGGAAGCGTCGAATGGCCTTATTGGATACCAACAAATCTGAAAAGAAAGTGGAGAGAGAAGACTAAGATGGTCGTATTGTATACCAACAAATTTGTATAGAAAGGGGAAAGGGAAGGTTCAGATGGACTTATTGGATACCAACAAATCTGTATAGAAAGGGGAGAAGCTTCGTATGGCCTTATTGTATACCAACAAATTTGACTGGAAAGGGGAGAGGGAAGCTTCGTATGTCATTATTGGAAACCAACAAATCTGTATAGAAAGGGAAGAGGGAAGCTTCATACGGCCTTATTGGATACCAACAAATCTGTATAGAAAGGGGTGAGAGGAAGCTTCAGATGGCCCTATTGTATACCAACAAACCTGTACAGAATTGGGAGAGGGGAGCGTCGAATGGCCTTATTGGATACCAACAAATCTGTATAGAAAGGGGTGAGGGAAGCTTCAGATGGCCCTATTGTATACCAACAAACCTGTACAGAATTGGGAGAGAGGAGCGTCGAATGGCCTTATTGGATACCAACAAATCTGTATAGAAAGTGGAGAGAGAAGACTCGGATGGCCCTATTGTATACCAACAAATTTGTATACAAATGGGAGAGGGAAGCTTCAGATGGCCTTATTGGAAACCAACGAATCTCTATAGAAAGTGGAGAGCGATGTGGAGAGCGATGCTTAGTATGGCCCTACTGGATACCAACAAATCTGTATAGAAAGGAGAGTGGGAAGCTTCATATGGTCTTATTGGATACCAACAAATCTCGATAGAAAATGGAGAGAGAAGTCTCGGATGGCCCTATTGTATACCAACAAATTTGTATAGAAAGGGGAAAGGGAAAGGGAAGCTTCAGAAGGCCTTATTAGATAACAACAAATCTGTATAGAAAGGGGAGAGGGAAGCTTCATATGGACTTATTGGATAAAAAACAAATCTGTATAGAAAGTGGAGAGAGAAGTCTCGGGTGGCCCTATTGTATACCAACAAATTTGTATAGAAAGGGGAAAGGGAAGCTTCATGTGGCCTTATTGGATACCAACAAATCAGTATAGAAAGTGGAGAGAGAAGTCTCGGATGGCCCTATTGTATGCCAACAAATGTGTATAGAAATGGGAGAGGGAAGTTTCAGATGACCTTATTGGAAACCAACAAATATGTATAGAAAGTGGAGAGCGGAGCTTCATATGGCCCTACTGGATACCAACAAATCTGTATAGAAAGGGGAGAGGGAAGCTTCATATGGCCTTATTGGATACAAACAAATCTGTATAGAAATGGGAGAGGGAAGCTTCATATGGCATTATTGGATACCAACAAATCTGTATAGAAAGTGGATGTCTGAGATGGCCCTATTGTATACCAACAAATTTGTATAGAAAGGGGAAATGGAAGCTTCAGAAGGCCTTATTGGAAACCAACAAATCTGTATAGAAAGTGCAGAGCGAAGCTTTGTATGGCGCTAGTGTATACCAACAAATCTGTATAGAAAGTGCAGAGCGAAGCTTTGTATGGCGCTAGTGTATACCAACAATTCTGTATAGAAAGTGCAGAGCGAAGCTTTGTATGGCGCTAGTGTATACCAACAAATCTGTATAGAAATGGGAGAGGGAAGCTTCATATGGCATTATTGGATACCAACAAATCTGTATAGAAAGTGGAGAGAGAAGTCTGGGATGGCCCTATTGTATACCAACAAATTTGTATAGAAAGGGGAAATGGAAGCTTCAGAAGGCCTTATTGGATACCAGCAAATCTGTATAGAAAGGGGATTGGGAAGCTTCAGATGGCCTTATTGGATACCAACAAATCTGTATAGAATGTAGAGAGGGAAACTTCAGATGGCCTTCTTGGATACCAACAAATATGAATAGAAAGGGAATATGGAAGCTTCGTGTGGCCCTAATGGATAACAACAAATCTTTATAGAAAGGGGAGAGGGAAGCTTCGTATTGGCCCTATTGGATACCAACAAATCTGTATAGAAAGTGGAGAGAGAAGCTTCGGATGGCACTATTGTAAACTAACAAATCTTTATAGAAAAGGCAGTGGGTAGCTTCGTATGGCCTATTTGGAAACCAACAAATCTGCAAAGAAAGGGGAGAGGGAAGCTTCATATCGCCCTGCTGGATACCAACAAATGTGTATGCAAAGTGGAGAGGAACGCTTCATATGGCCTTATTGGATACCAAAATAATATGTATAGAAAAGGGGAGAGGAAAGCTTCGTATGGCCTTATTGGATACCAACAAATCTGTATAGAAAGGGGAAAGGGAAGCCTCGTATGGTCTTATTGGATACCAACAAATCTGTATAGGAAGGGGGGGAGAGAAGTTTCAGATGCCCCCCACCCCTGGAAACCAACAACTCTGTTAAGAAATTGGAGAGGAAGGTTTCGTATGGAACTATTGGATACCAACAAATGTGCATAGGAAATGGATCGGGAAGTTTCGCATGGCTCTACTGGAAACCAACAAATCGGAGTAGAAAGTGGAAACGGAAGCTTTGTACGACCTCATATGATACCAACAAATCTGTACAGACAGGAGAGAGGGAAGCTTCGTATGGCCTCATATGATACCAACACATCCGTACCGACAGGAAAGAGGGAAGCTTTGTACGGCCTCATATGATACCAACAAATCTGTACAGACAGGAGGGAGGAAAGCTTCGTATGGCCCAATTGGATACCAACAAATCTCTACAGAACGTGGAGAGAGAAGCTTCGTATGGTTTTATTGTGTACCAACAAACATGACTAGAAAGGGGGGGGGGAAGCTTCAGATGGCTCTATTGGATACCAACAAATCTGTATAGAAAGGGGAGAGGGAAGCTTCGTATGGCCTTATTGGATACCAACAAATCTGTATTGAAAGTGGAGAGAGAAAACTAGGATGGCCGTATTGTATACCAACAAATTTGTATAGAAAGGGGAAAGGGAAGCTTCAGATGGCCCTTTTGGATACCAATACATCTGTATAGAAAGGGGAGAGAGAAGCTTCATATGGCCTATTGGATACCAACAAATGTGCATAGAAAATGGAGAGGGAAGTCTGGGATGGCCGTATTGGATATAAACAAATCTTGATAGAACGTGGAGAAGGAAGCGTCGTAGTGACCTATTGTATACCAAGAAATCTGTATAGAGAATAGAGAGGGAAGCTTCGTATGGCCCAATTGGATACAAACAATTCTGTATAGAAGGTTGAGAAGGAAGCTTCGTGAGGCCATATTGGATACCTGGAAATCGGTAGAGAAAGTGGGGAGGGAAGCTTCTTATGGACTTATTGGATACCAGTATATCTGTATAGAAAGTGGAGAGGGAAGCTCCAGATGGCATTATTGGATACCAACAAATCTGTATAGAAAGGGGAAAGGGAAGCTTCAGATGGCCCTACTGTATACCAACAAATCTGTATAGAAAGGGGAAAAAGGAAGCTTCAGATGGCCCTATTGAACCAACAAATGTGTATAGAAAATGGAGAGGGAAACCTGGGATGGTCCTATTGGATACCAACACATCTTTATACAACGTGCAGAAGGAAGCGTCGTAGGGACCTATTTTCTACCAAGAAATCTGTATAGATAGTAGAGAGGGAAGCTTTGTACGGCCAAATTGGATACAAGCAATTATGTATAGAAGGTGTGGAAGGAAGCTTCGTGTTTCCCTATTGGATAGCAGCAAACCGGTTTTGTTGCTATCCAATAAGCACCCCCCCCCACCCCAAAGCGTCCCGCTCCACTTTCAATACAGATTTTTTGGTATCCAATAGTTTTGTTCCGAAGTTTCCCTCTCCACTATCTATACCGATTTGTTGGTATCCAATCAGGCCATCAAAAGCTTCCCTCTCAACTATCTACACGGATTTTTTGGTATCCAATAGCGCTATACGAGACAGAGAGTGGAGAGAGAAACTTCGTATGGATCTATTGGAAACCAACAAATATGTATAGACAGTCGAGAGGGAAACTTCGTATGGCCTTATTGGATACCAACAAATCTGTACAGAAAGCGGAGAGGGAAACTTCTTATGGCTCAATTGAATACCAACATCTCTGTACAGACAGCGGGGAGTGAACCTTCGGATGGCACAACTAGATACCAACAAATATGTATAGACAGTCGAGAGGGAAACTTCGTATGGCCTTATTGGATACCAACAAATCTGTACAGAAAGTGGAGAGGGAAATTTCGTATGGCTCAATTGAATACCAACATCTCTGTACAGAAAGTGGTGAGTGACCCTTCGGATGGCACAACTAGATACTAACAAAAACGAATCCGTATAGAAAGTCGAGAGGGAAGCTTCGTGTGGTTGTACTGGATACCAACAAATCTGTATCTGAAACCAACAAATATGTATAGAAAGTGGAGAGGGAAGTATGGCCCTATTGGTATCCAAACAAAACGGTGTAGAAAGTGGAAAGGGATGTTTGTGGATGACTCTATTGGATACCTACGAGTCTGTAAAGAAAGTGGAAAGGGTAGCCACGCATGGCGCTATTGGATACAGCACATCTATATAGTGAGTGGAGAGGGAAGCATCGTATGGCCATATTGGATACAAACAAATCGGTAGAGAAAGTGGAGAAGGACGATTCGTACAGGTCTATTGTATCCAAACAAATCGGTGCAGAAAGTGGAAAGGGATGTTTGTGGATGACTCTATTGGATACCTATGAGTCTGTAAAGAAAGTGGAAAGGGTAGCCACGCATGACGCTATTGAATACCAACAAATCCGTATCAAAAGTGGCTCTATTGGATACCGACAAATCTGTATATAAAGTGGAGAGGAAAGCTCCGTGTGGCCCTATTGGATACAAATAAATTTGTATAGAAAGTGGAAAAGGAAGCTTTGGATAGCCCTAATAGATACAAAACCATCTGTATAGAAAGTGGAGATAGAATCTTCGGGTGGCCCTATTGAATACCAACCATTTTTTAGAGAAACGGGAGAGGGGACCGTCGTATAGCGCTATTGGATACCAAAAATTCCGTATAGATAGTTGAGAGGGAAGCTTTGGATGGCCTAATTGGATACCAACAAATCGGTATAGATAGTGGAGAGGGAAACATCGGAACAGAACTATTGGACACCAACAAATCTGTATTGAAAGTGGAGCGGGACGCTTTGGGGGGCCTTATTGGATAGCAACAAAACCGTATAGAACGTGGAGAGGGAAACTCCGTGTGGCCCTATTGGATACCAAGAAATTGATATACAAGTGGAGAGAAGCTTCGGATGGCCCTATTGGTTACCTCCAAATTTGTATAGAAAGTGGATAGGAAAGCTCCGGGTGGCCATATTGGATACTAACAAATCGATATAGAATGCCGAGAAGGAAGCTTCGTATGACACAATTGGATACCAACAAATCTGTACAGAAAGTGTAGTGAAAAGCTTCCTGTAGACCCATTGAAAACCAACAAATATATACAGAAAGTGGAGCGGGAATCTTCGGATTACTCTATTGGATACCAACATATCTGTATAGAAAGTGGAGAGGGAATCTTCGGATGGCCCCATTGGATATCCACAAATCGGTATAAAAAGTGGAGAGGGAATCTTCGGATGGCCCCATTGGATATCCACAAATCGGTATAAAAAGTGGAGAGGGAATCTTCGGATGGCCCCATTGGATATCCACAAATCGGTATAAAAAGTGGAGAGGGAATCTTCGGATGGCCCCATTGGATATCCACAAATCGGTATAAAAAGTGGAGAGGGAATCTTCGGATGGCCCCATTGGATATCCACAAATCGGTATAAAAAGTGGAGAGGGAATCTTCGGAAGGCCCCATTGGATATCCACAAATCGGTATAAAAAGTGGAGAGGGAATCTTCGGATGGCCCCATTGGATATCCACAAATTGGTATAAAAAGTGGAGAGGGAATCTTCGGATGGCCCCATTGGATATCCACAAATCGGTATAAAAAGTGGAGAGGGAAGCTTCTGATGGCCCTATTGGATACCAAAATATTTGTATAGAAATTGGACAGGGAAGCTCCGGGTGGCCCTATTGGATGGTAACAAATCGATATAGAAAGTGGAGAGGGAAGTATCGTATTAGATCCCAACACATCTGTATAGAAAGTGTGGAAGGGAGCTTCTTATGGACCTATTGGAAACCAACAAATCTGTACAGAAAGTGGAGAGAGAAGCTTCAGATAGACAATCTGTATATAAAGTGGAGAGGAAAGCTTCGGATGTCCCGAATGGATACCAACAATTTTGTAGAGAAAGTGGAGAGGTAAGATTCGGTTGGCCCTATTGGATTCCAAGAAGCATAGAAAGTGTAGAGGGAAGCTTTGAAATAACCTATTGGATACCAACAAATCTGTATGGAAAGTGGAGAGGGAAGCTTCCAATGGCCCTATTCAATACCAACAAATCTGCATAGAAAGAGGAGAAGGAAGCTTCGGATGACAATATTGGATATCAAAACATCTCTCTAGAAAGTAGAGATGGAAGCTTCGTATCGCTATATTGGATACCAACAAATCGGTATAGAAAGTAGACCGGTAAGCTTCGGATGGCCCTATTGGATACCAACAAATCTGTATAGAAAGTGGATAGGGAAGCTTCGTATGGCCCTATTGTATACCAACAAATCTGTATAGAAAGTGGATAGGGAAGCTTCGTATGGCCCTATTGTATACCAACAAATCTGTACAGAAAGTGGATAGGGAAGCTTCGTATGGCCCTATTGTATACCAACAAATCTGTACAGAAAGTGGATAGGGAAGCTTCGTATGGCCCTATTGTATACCAACAAATCTGTATAGAAAGTGGATAGGGAAGCTTCGTATGGCCCTATTGTATACCAACAAATCTGTATAGAAAGTGGATAGGGAAGCTTTGTATGGCCCTATTGTATACCAACAAATCTGTATAGAAAGTGGATAGGGAAGCTTCGTATGGCCCTATTGTATACCAACAAATCTGTATAGAAAGTGGATAGGGAAGCTTCGTATGGCCCTATTGTATACCAACAAATCTGTATAGAAAGTGGATAGGGAAGCTTTGTATGGCCCTATTGTATACCAAAAAATCTGTATAGAAAGTGGAGAGGGAAGCTTCGTATGGCCCTATTGGATACCAACAAATCTGTATAGAAAGTGGATAGGGAAGCTTCGTATGGCCCTATTGTATACAAACAAATCTGTACAGAAAGTGGATAGGGAAGCTTCGTATGGCCCTATTGTATACCAACAAATCTGTATAGAAAGTGGATAGGGAAGCTTCGTATGGCCCTATTGTATACAAACAAATCTGTATAGAAAGTGAACAGGGAAACGTCCGATATTTCTACTGGATACCAGCAAATCGGTATTTAAAGTGAGAGGGAAGCTTCGTATGGCCGTATTGAATATAGCAACAAATCTATATAGAAAGTTGAGAAGGAAGCTTCAGACGGCTCTGTTGGGGCATCGTATACCAACAAATCTGTATAGGAAGTGCAGAGAAAAGTTTCGTGGGGCCCTATTGAATACGAATAAATATGTATAGAAAGTGGAGAGGCTAGCTTCGGATGGCCCTGTCGGGTACCAACAGATATGTATAGAAAGTGGAGAGCGAAGCTTTGGAAGGCCCTATTGGATACCGACAGATCTGTATAGCAAGAGTAGAGGATTTTATCTCAACCTGTACCAACTGAGATAGGAGAGTGTAGGATGGATACTAGGTTAGATAGACACAGCTAATCCACCACGGTAGTATAACGTCAGATCGTGTAAAATCGATGTCATGAGTTCTATCCGGACACATCTCGGACTTTTCGTCATCGTGTCAGAGCCTTCCTGCAGTTCTTTTTTCCACGTACAGTTAAAACCGGAAGTCCTGTCATGAAATGCGCACAAATAGCACGTTGATATGCGCGTTAATGTGCGCGTTATGGCCCAAGTAAAGCTATCAAATTCTGTCCATATGGCCTGTGCACAAGCAATGTTTCAGCCAATGGACCTCCGGGTAACCCGGAGGTCCATTGGCAGAAACATTTCATGTGTTTGCTATGAGTAACCAGGAGAACCTGCCGTGCTTTGATGCCATTCTATATGGCAATTGCGCGCAATTCCAACGCGCAATTAAGCCTAGATAAGCGCACTATTCGTGACAGGACTTATAGTTTTAACTGTACATACTATTGTTTATATATCGAACGTTTCCTCATATTTCAGAATATTTCGATTAGATATTTTCAAACGTCCACCCCCACTTTCATTTAGGTCACGTCACACATGGCCATCCTTCGCACTCAAATGATTCCCTACTCATATTTGGATGGGAGAAAATGTATTCACGATTAGTCATGGGTATAGGAAGTGGAAATCTCACTATTGGAGAACTAGTTTTGCGCCAGGCATTCGTCAATCTGCTGCTTGTCTGGCTCAAATATATATTCTCCTCAGGTGAGATTTCCCCGCCTCACAAACAAATATATCGTGGATAAATTAACCTTCTCTCGAGTATGTGTGCCCCGCCCCACGTCACCAATGAAACCCTGGCGTAGAAATTGGTCCACTTCTAGAGCCAAGAGGTATGTTGTTTCATATACGATTCGGTTTCGGTTCGGTTTCAGGAAAAAAACTAGGTTTCAGTTCAGTTTTTCTATGTGTTAAGAACTGGAACATGCTGTAAATACACACCGGAATGACACGCGTGTGTGAATGGGTTAATCGATATGACAGGAGTTCCAACGCGAAAGGTTAAAACGAGAGGCCGCTGGCTTCAAGTTTTATCCTTCCGCGATGCCACAAGTGCCACATCGATAAACCCATTCACACGCACATGTCGTTTTGTGTTTATTACACGCCTTCACGTTTATAAAAAAAAACAATTATTAGAAGGACACTCAGCAATTCATTTGACAACTATCAACACAAGGAACACATTTTATCGCCAACCAAATTTACGAGGGAAACCCGTGTTACTCTTTCGTCCCCGGTCTTTTATGTGTCTACTTGCACAAAGATCACATTGGAACCCAGGGGAAGATTTTTAGCTATTGCTAGGGATTCAAATTGTAATTGCGGTGCACGATTTGTAGAACAATCCTGTGAAATTTCGCTTCTATTTAAAAATAGACCGTCAACGATTTTCGTTCTACACACGTGTGCGGAACGGATTTTCATTTTCCACATGGTTTAGTGTTGCTGTAGATGGGGATTTCATAGAACAGGCGTGAAATATATAACACCTCTGTCTCCTCAACGCAGAA
Organism: Pictodentalium vernedei; assembly: GCA_031216915.1. Classification (NCBI taxonomy): domain Eukaryota; kingdom Metazoa; phylum Mollusca; class Scaphopoda; order Dentaliida; family Dentaliidae; genus Pictodentalium; species Pictodentalium vernedei. Next base: position 777,726,792 of record CM062295.1, read on the forward strand.
AAAAAACAGATGCAATAATTTATTCGACACCACTCACCACAAGACGCCCTGTCTGTAAATATCTTGATTGGGTTCAGCCTAACTTCGTTTTGATCATTCTTAGAAGTTCTCGGGGATCAGTTGCTACCCCTATTGAGGCTCAAAATCCCACTTAAACTGGGGCAACACATTAATAAAGTTTATCTAATCGATGTTGTGTTCTCATCGTTGGACGAGTCAATAAGGGAGAAAATTCGACAACGAGAACACGATTGATGACGACCCTTTGTCATATACAGTTAAAACTAGAAGTCCTGTCCCAAACTGTGCGCTTTTCTAGGCTTAATTGCGCGTGTGAATTGCGAGCAAATGCCATATCGAATGGCATCCAAAGCAGAACAGGTTCTCCTGGTTACTCATCACAAACACGGGCAATGTTTCTGCCAATGGACCTCCGGGTTACCCGGAGGTCCATTGGCAGAAACATTGCTTGTGCACAGCCCACTTGTACAGAATTTGATAGCCTTACTATGGTTATAACGCGTAGATTAACGCGCAGATTGACGTGCTATTTGCGCGCATTTCATGATAGGACTTCTAGTTTTAACTGTAGACTAAGTGATAAGAGTCCGTAGCGAACGCTAGTCTAATTTCCACTCAGAACGGTAGTTTAATTTTCACTCAGAACGCTAGTCGAATTTCCACCCAGAAAGGTAGTTTAATTACTTTATGCACAAGCACAGTTAAACCGATTGGGCAGTTTCTTCTATATCTTGCGATTCTGTTTTCCTGTTTGCCGTAAAATTCGGAACCGAACAGGAAAATAGAAACGAAAACCTGTCCAGCTCTATCATTGTCGACAACGAACTTCAAGTTACCCATTCCCGTAAATACTAATTATATCTGTATGAATTTACCCATTCCCTTAAATATTAATTGAAATTGTACGTATAGGAATTTATCCATTCCCGAAAATATTAATTGTACGTGCATGAATTTACCCATTCCCGTTAATATTAATTGCATGTACTTGAACTGACACATCCCCGTAAATACTAATTGTAATTGTACGTATAGGAATGTACCCATTGTCGTAAATACTAATTGCATGTGTATGAATTAACCCATTCCCATAATTATTAACTGTATGTGTATGCATTTACCAATTCCCGTAAATATTAACCGTATGTGTATGCATTTTCTCATTCCCGTAAATATTAACCATATGTGTATGCGTTTACTCATTCCCGTAAATATTAACTGTATGTGTATGCATTTACTCATTCCCGTAAATATTAACTCTATGTGTATGCATTTACTCATTCCCGTAAATATTAACTGTATGTGTATGCATTTACTCATTCCCGTAAATATTAACTGTATGTGCATGCATTTACTCATTCCCGTAAATATTAACTGTATGTGTATGCATTTACTCATTCCCGTAAATATTAACTGTATGTGTATGCATTTACTCATTCCCGTAAATATTAACTGTATGTGTATGCATTTACTCATTCCCGTAAATATTAACTGTATGTGTATGCATTTACTCATTCCCGTAAATATTAACTGTATGTGTATGCATTTACTCATTCCCGTAAATATTAACTGTATGTGCATGCATTTACTCATTCCCGTAAATATTAACTGTATGTGTATGCATTTACTCATTCCCGTAAATATTAACTGTATGGGTATGCATTTACCAATTCCCGTAAATATTAACTGTATGTGTATGCATTTACTCATTCCCGTAAATATTAACTGTATGTGTATGCATTTACTCATTCCCGTAAATATTAACTGTATGTGTATGCAGTTACTCATTCCCGTAAATATTTACTGTATGTGTATGAATTTTCCCATTCCCGTAAATTCTAATTGCACGTGTATGAATTTGCCCATTCCCGTAAATATTATTTGCATGTACTTTAATTTACTCATTCCCGTAAATACTAATTGTACGAACATGAATTCACTCGTTCCCGTAAATATTAATTGTATGTGTATGAATTTACCCATTCCCGTAAATATTAATTTTACGTATATGAACCGTTGGACAGATTCTTCTCAGAAAGTCAGCGCATTTCTCCTCTGTGTCTTTATCTGGAACAAACGTTCTTGTTTCTGCCGTAACAACCGGTCCTGCTAAATGTATTGCTACTTTGGTTCCTGTGTTACCATGTAGTGGAAAACCGTAGATTAAGCCTACTTTATCAAAATAAAACCATACTGGAAACCTAGAAAGAAAACAAAGTTTAAGCTGGATTTCACTCTGTCTCACTCTCTACCACTCTTCCTCCCCTCTTCCTAGCACCTACGCGCTCTCTCTTTCTCTCTCTTTCTCTCGCTCTTTCATTTGAACGCGCTCTCTCTTTCTCTCCCTCCCTGTCTGCCTGGAATGGCAACTGCAGCAAAATGCATCCAGATTTTAGAAATAGAGTTCCAAGAAGGACATAAATGTTCGGTGCCTACTGCGTGCACGAATGGGGAAAGAATGAATCGAGAACATAATACTGTGGGCAGTTGTTGCAGAGACTGGCATTATCTTTCAGGACGGAAAAAAATCACCAACTCTTGAACACCACCGCGATAAAACTCCCTGTCATCCTGTGTACATGGGAAATATCGACACAATCCTTCTGTGCGGTTACGCGTGGCGTGGAAATTGTATTTCCACTAAAACACGAATTTGTTGAAGTTGTTAACGGAAAAATAACTCGATTTTTATCACAAAAAGATGAGAGACACAAGATGTGTTTTAGCCAGTGGACCTGATGTTTCAATGGATTTGAAAGTATCTGGTAATTGTCTTCGTTATAACCCATCTCGGCTATTTTACTCGTAATCTGCAACCCAAGTACTGTTTCATGACAAATACCTAACTACTGAGCCGCAAAATACCGGGCAGGCTGTTCTTTGTTACATACACAGGCGATGGAAGTTATGATTTAGCCTGATAAATTGTTGTTTGCAATAGATATGAGGGCAATTGTCTGGGTCAGCTGGCTAAATCATAACCCTAACACTATTATCCAGCTCAGAATGCCAAAGCCGACGATGTAGATAACACTAGAACTGTAGCACAAAACGCCAAATGTGGGCTAAGTGGAAAACCCTAGAGAGAGAGCCAATAATCTTACTAAGTTTGAGTGTGCGACTGGCAGTACGGTAGTGGGTTGAGATCCCCGAGAACCTCGAACTGGAAGATGGCTGGGAAATTTGCTAACTACAATAGTTTTGCTCCGTATTTGCTTAGAGAAGTGGGCATATTTATGGTACTACTGAAACCGTACTTTGTTGGTTATTTTAGAAAAAAGAAAAAGAAACCCAAACAGTCGCTGGTTTGGGAGCAGCGCCAGCATATTATCCTTAACGGTTACAAAGAGGAAACAATCCACCAATATATGTTTTTGAAAGCTGGGAGTCATCCACAAGCCTATATGGGAGAGCATGCTGAGTCTTGGACATCTGATCTGCCGTCAGGGGAACAGGTGACGGGGTGTTTGGAGGAAAAAAAAAACAAAAGAAAAAAACAAAACACAAAAACAAAAAAAAAACCCCAAAAACATAACAAAAAAACACACACACACACACATACCCTCTCACAGACACACACCCAAAAACCCTTAAAAGGGCTGTTGAATCTTTATTGAAGTGTTTATTTATATAAAATGTACACTCGTCACAGCCAGGAAAGCTTGTTTCAATCCTTGCCTGGTATTTGGTGGTTTCCTGTGTTTGTTAATAGAAAGGTAGGTTGTACCAATTCCTCCTACGCTTCGTCTCCTATTTCCATGCGTATTCTTGATAAGGGTGTTGCAAGAAAATTTGAGAATGTTCAATTAGAAAAGTTATAGGTAGAGAGAAAGATAGATATCCGCTATTGTATATTGAGATTGTTGAGTGATTGTTGCTATGAGCGAGGAGTGGGTTTCTTCGGAGCCCACTCCCAACACTCAGAGTTGCGAGGCAATCGTCACAGAATCAATTAAAGTTCTCAATGAGTAGCGAGGTAATCCTCAATGACTCCATGCAGTTTAATTCTATTGGATAATTTCAATTTACTGTGGCTTATATTGTTTGTCTGTTAAGGGTTCTGTGTTCGTTCAGCTCTACCATTGATTCACAGTCCTTGAGTCTGTGGAAGGTTTTGTTATTTAAGTCTTATTAACCGCGTTTCAATCGTGCTTCAGCAGAGTTGCGAGGCAGTCCTCGCAGACTCAATCCTAAAGTTCTCAATGAGTAGCAATCCTCCCTGATTCCACGCAATTTAATCATTTTTGTATAATTTTTATTTTCTGAAAATTTATTTTGTTTTTCTGTTAAGGGGTCGGTGTTCGTTCAGCTCAACCATTAATTCACTATCTTGGAGTCTGTTGTGGATTTTGTTTTGTAGGTCTTTTAATCGAGTATTCATAGTTTCTATTTTTGCTAGCTCGTGAAATTCCTTTATCGGTGTCCATTTGGGTTTGCATAGTGCCACACGAACGCATAGTTTTGAAACCTCTGTAGCCTCTGAATATTGGTTTTGGTCAGGTCACTTGTTATTGTGGCACCGTATTCTAGTACCGGACGAATGAATGATTTGTAGATCTTGAGAAGCACATCTTTGTTTGTCCCCAATTTTTGCCTCGTATCGTCTTCAGAAAATTGATACGTTTAGTAGCTCTAACCGTAATGGAGTTTACGTGACTGTTTAGACTGAGATTGCTATCTAGTATAAATCCCGAAGATCTGACCTCTTTGCTTGCTTCTAATTTGTAATCGTATAACTGGAGATCGATTATGAACGTAACGTTTTGAGTTTTGGCGGCCTTGAGTTTGATGCGCCACAGGGCGGACCAGCTCTCAAGATCGCGAATGGTATCATGTAGACGATTTTTAATTATGTTTCGGTACATACTGGTCGTCCATATGCCTTTGGCGTCTGAGAACAGCGATAGTTCAACACAGTTTTCCCTACTTTTTTATGTCGTTTACATATATTATGAAAAGAAGAGGAGTTAGAACCGACCCTTATGGTGTTCCCGCTTCGGGTATTACTTCCTCTGACACCTCGCGGTTAACCCTCACCTTGATTTTTCGGCCAGTTAGAAATAATGATATGATCCCCAGAATGTTAGCGGTAATCCCATTTTCGCTAGTTTATATCTCATGCCATTTTGCAATACCGAATCGAACGCTTTTTGTACATCCACGAAAACGCTGTGCCGATTTCGTTTTGACTAAATGCTGTTTTCATATAATCGACCAGTCTATATACGTGCTTGATTCCCTCTTTCTGATGCCTATACGCTCTCTGCCATTTGTTGACACAGTTGATTGATTCGAGATAGCTGCGAATTCTTGTAGTGAGAATCCGCTCAAATAATTTTCCAACATAGCTAACCAAGCTAATTTGGGTGGTAGTTAGAAGGGTGGCAAGGTCTTGCCGGGTTTATGTATCCTGACTCCTGTGGCCACTTTCCATCATGCAGGGAAGTATCCACAGGAGAGACAGCAGTTTAGGAGTTTGGTAAGTCTACAGTAGAAGATGTTGGGGCACTGTTTCATTATTTTGTAAGAGACTTCGTCTTCTCCTGGGGACGAAGATGACTTGCATTTTCTGATTATACCCATGGCATCTTCTACGCTTATTGGTTCGGTTAATTCATGGTCGTCCCCGTCATCATGCCTTTAGTCGAAGTTCTGTTCTTTGAAAATTGAGTTGTTATCTTGGACAAATTTATATACTTTTACCTTAAAACCGTTGTCATATATGTTCCTTTTTTGCGGATGCGCTTTCTATAGAAGTTCGGCAAAAGCGCTGATTTTTGCCTTATTGTCCATGGCCATAGTTCCGTCGCTTGCCTTCAGCGCACTATTATTGGCACTTTTGCTCTTCTGGTCAGTAAGAGTTTTAAATGTATCCCAGAACCTCTTAGGTTCTCGCAGACCATTTAGGTTTTCTGTTGCTTTTTCCCATCTTACACGATTGTCGTTAGCTATGGCCTTTCTTACTTTTCCAAGTAAGCGATTGTGGAGCTAACACTTAATTATAAAGCTAACACTAGATCAGTAGCTCAGAATGTCTAAAGCGGACTAAATCGATAACATCAGATTTGTAGCTCAGAATGTCAAGAAACAGACTAAGTTAGTAAAGCTTACACTAGACCAGTTGCTCAGAATGTCAAAAGCGGACTAAATAGATAACACCAGATTTGTAGCTCAGAATGTCAAAAGCGGGCTAAGTAGATTAACACTAGATCTGTAGCGCAGAATGCAGGCATGTAGCTATGATTTACTATTGGGGGGGGGGGGGGGGGGGCATACATTTTGGGAAGTGCCAGATGGATATATGCCGCAGGCGTATCCGAGGGCCGTAAGCATGTGGTGGGGTGTGTATGGGGAGTTTACCCCCTCCCATTAGGGACTCATCCGAGAAAATTTTAAAAATCAAATCCTAAGAGTTAATATGTGGCCCTTTCCTGCTTTAATTTGATTTTTTTCGGTAGGTCAGGTTGACCCATTATTCACATACGAATCATTAACTTTATGGAAATGAATACTGTTCTCACTATCACATGCAAGAAGGCAGGTAGCGAGAAACGCGTACCACGTCTACTGCAGTATATGTCTATATGCCAAGAAGTTAAAAATTAACCCAAATCAATTGGGTTGAATAAATTTGAACCCAACTCCAGTTGGGTTCAAATCATCACTCGACCCAGTTGATTTGGGTTAATTTGTAACCCAACTGATTTTAGAGTGTAGGCATCCGAGAAACTTGCAAGCAATCTGGCGAAGTACTTATTTTGTCGTTTAGAAGCTAATGAGCCCGTTGATGTTTCTTGATGCTGCCGTGGGTATATTTTCACCTCAATAACGGTTATTACAATTTTCAGTATTTGCCTAAATTAAATGTTGCATTGTTTCAAAAGCATTAGACACAACATGGTTTGAAGCTTGACATATTTACTATTCTACAGTAAGATAAGTACGTTTATATTAAAAAGTACTAACCATCCAACAAAACGATAATTTACAAACATCGAGCTAATACAATTATTCGGATTTTTCCAAGAAATGACACTGCAGTATTCAAATTGTAAGTTTGATTGATTAACACTTAGAAATACCCTAACTTTGTCAATGCAAACGTGTATGTAAAATATTTATAATGTATATGTATTTGATGTGACTTTCACATATACACAACAACCCATGATAACTGAAGCTCCAAAATATGTTATTTGTTGTTAAGTTCGCTATTTCGTCCAACTTCTATCCATCATTGCAACATTTAAACTACGTTTTAGGAGAACTGGGATAAACTATCCAGTATAATGATATAATTTCGTCGATAATCACCACTATGCAGTCCGCAGGGTGACTTCTAGGGCATTATATCGTTCTGTGAGTGGAACAAGGTGACAACAGCAGCAAAGCTTCAGCATTGCAGATGACACCTTGTTCCCTTGAAGGAACGATATGTACCTTATGGCGCTCACTCGACAATATGTCAATGCTATGGAGTATCACATTGCGACTTATGATTCGCTTCTCGTGGTATTCTTGCGCCCAACCAAACTCGTGTGATGAACATTAACCCTTTTACCGCTTGTGTGGTTTTGTCTATTTATCACACACCTATTAATGTAAAACTTGGGATTTCCACTGTCCTGCCTGTACGATAAAAATAGAGTTGTATCGCACATGTGGTGATACAAAACACGTTGGATTACGTTTCCAACCTAAACAAACAAGAAACTCGTCTAAATAAATCACTTCAATCATTGGTCGACTGCACCGGAGTCGAGATGGCTTGGAAATTCCAAGTTCCCCATTTAGATTTGTTTACCCGGGATCTTATTTAAACAATCAGATTAGAAGCAAAAATAAAAAAAATAAAAATAACTTTCTGACTGCTCGTTCCTTGACAAATACTTTCCACAACTCATCATATGGTGATGGAGTGTGCTAAATTTATTAGCTATTTAAAAAAACTTTTTGTTGTGTTATTCCCCGAAGTTTAGTCAATATTTGAATTTCGATCATCGTGACCGAGACATTGATCGGCGTCAATTGGTTTCGACCAACTGAATGCCGTAAATATTAAAAAAAACTTTTAGGGTTGGTACCTCGCCAGCGAGCAGTGGTGTCTTGTTGGAGACGAAGGAAACATAGCAATTATCTACTTAAAACAGTGCTTTTAGTTCAATATTCTTGTAATCTGGTTGTCACACGGAAGGTGTGTGACAAACACAGAACCGCACATAAGTTTGAAGATTTAGGAATTCTCACATTCGATTGCTTTTGCCGGTACAACCTGGGGCTTCATTTATTAACCCTTTACATAACGAATCGCCCGCATCCGCCCGCGTAATATGCAAATTGAGCAGTTGAACAAATTTAATTTTTCAAAATATTTCATGTGACCCCTCATTCGAACGAGCTCATTGAGCTCGTTCCAATGAGGGGTCACATGATATGGTTTTGTTGAAATTTTTTGAAAAATTTAAAAAAAATTATATTTAATATAATAAATTTTGATATCGTCTGCGTTGGGTAAAGGGTTAAAATGTTGCCGATGATGATTTTTTTATTACCTGATATACGCATGCGTGGACATCATTTCCCACGCGTGGATTACGACTATTTCACAGCGACTGTACTGTACAGTGATACACTGAAAATAAGACTTTCAATGTCGTGTTATCCATGCAGTCTCGATTAGTCTTCTATTGTTCAGCACGGTGGTCAGCTACCCATACAGGATGCTATTGGGATAAGGTGTGGACTTATAACGTGGTTTGAAAGTTATTTGAATGATCGTGCACAAACATCTGTCATTAACAGTAAAGGTACTACCAAAAAATGCAATTCTCGTTGGAGTTCCCCAAGGATCTGTTTAGGACCTCTTCTTTTCAATATTTATATAAATTACATCATCCATAATATCCATTCGAATTGCAAATTGTTTGCAGACGACACGCGCTTAATTATTACTGTAGAGGATGAAAATGAGGCTGCAACTATAATGAACGATGACATAGAAAGATTTCGTTTATGAGCAGATACTTGGCAAGAGAATTTTAACCATAGAAAAACAGTAATCTCCAGCTTTACAAGAAAGAAAACCTAACCCAAATTCGAAGTCACCACTCTACTAAACGGGTGATAGATTGAAAATAAGACTGTCAATGTCGTGTTACTTCGTTTAGTCTCGACTCTTTTTCTATCATTCAGTTTTCATTATTTTCCGGATAGTGGGTGATGTAAAGATCCACAAAGTATTCCTAACAGCTAAATAAAAATGGAGAAATAGTAACAAACCTGTCCTTTGTAAAGTCCTTTATGTTAGGGGTTCCAAAATAGGTGACTTGTTCCTGTCGGACAGAAATTGGAATATTAACACCAATCGTTTTTAGCACATTGTTTGTCCAGGCGCCAGCTGCAACAGTCAAACGTCGGCATTGAAATTCCTCCTTTGTAGTATCGACCTGTAAAACAACACCTTGTTCAGTGATAGTAAAAGCTTGTGAGACCACTAAAAATAAATCACGGAAACATGAAAAATTCAATGACGTCATTAATATTGGTTCAGTCCTTCGAGCACAGTTCTGGACTTTAATAGATCCATCCTGTTGTTGGGAACGTCCAATACAATTTAATATATTATGACGTCTAGTTTTTTAATATTAAGAAGTTGCATTTCCAAAACATTTTCCAAATTGCTGTTGAAATATGATCTGATTTGGTCGAAATGATGTTGGATAGTCATATTAATATTCTAATTTTATTTCCTTCCTTTTTTCAACACATGAGTTTGAAAGGATTTGTCAAATAATATAAATTAGGTACCAGTGTTAAGCGAGGAAAGAACGATCCGAAATAATTTAATGTACTTAAGAACTGAATGCAATTTTTATAATCTTTATTGGAGTATGAAGGTGTGGGAATGGGTAGAAATTATGTATTAATCCCGAAGGAATTGCATTCAATTCTTATAATAACATTCCGCAACTATTTAAACTACCCTTTACCAAACAACAAAGCAGAAAGACGAAATAAAACATGTACGAACGAACGAGGCGAAAAAAATACCCACACACAAAAGACAAAGCTGCGCTCTACCGTAAATGCAGCGGAGTTGATCACTGCGAGAGGCGCTAAAAGTTAAAAACCCGCCCAAACACCACCATTCTGTCAACTGCGCTCTACCGAAAATGCGGGTCAAAGTTCGACCAAATGTATTCATTGGAAAATGAATTACATTTGGTCATGACGTTTGCATCCAGCTGACCAATGGGAATTGAGTATTTGCACCCAAAACGTATAACTACATTAACAATGTAATTGTATCGTCGTGAACAATAGACCAATCAGTGGTGTGTGTACGGAAATGTAACTTGTTGTATGCCTCGAAATGCTGATGCAAGGAGTTATAGTGTCTACCGGAAAGTAAGTTGTCGTTCTTGGACCAACTGCTATCGCTTGGTTTGCCATATTGCCAACATTACGAATCGAATTGAAGCAAATTTTCAAACTTTACTAACGGAAGAACACCCCTGATCCCCACTCTATCAGCCCATCCCACTCGGGTTGATTGGTGGAGGTGGGGTCCTGGGGTGATCAACCCTAGGAAGAATGTGCATGGCATTCAATATGACATAACAGTCAACATCGGATCGCACCCTGTTCATCACACAAGTTGACAAGTTTTTCGGAGTAATTACTAGTGACAGACAATTTGCAGAGGTAGACGTTTCCATTATAGTCCAGGCACATTAGACATAAAATGAGAAAGTAAGGAACAAAATCGGAGAAAGCTGTTTCCGGGACACACATTGCGGATAAAGTGTGAAAAGTCCCCCCCCGCGAATCCGAGTTGAGCTTTTTTAGTTATAGCGTTTTTTTGATGAAAAAAAAAAATTAAAACAAATTCGACCCAGCTCCATATTTCTCATTCTTATTCGCCTTAGTAGGGTGAGAATCATAAATATCGTGCTGAATTATATTGAGAATACATATCCCCAACAGAAAATGCCAACTTTGTACCAATCCTCACACTCAATGGTGAAATATTCACGAAAATGTACAAAATTACGAAAAAAAATTTATTGTTTTCATACACATAACGGTACACAACGTCCATTAAATCAAATCTACGACTACTTAGGGAGTTAAATTATATATCAAAAATTGCAAAAAAGCAGTGGCTTTATAATGATATATAACAATAGTCATTTATTCCATAATGAACTGGTGAAACGTGTGAAATATTAACCATACCGCCTAAACTCAAATTCAAACGGCATCGACTTTTCTCATTCAAATACCGTATTATAGCATCATTGTTTCAATTTCCATGTTCGATTAAATCACATAATGTGGTGTTCGCCTACACTCAAGATGCATTGGCATGTAATGTGTGCACGCCCTTGATGTGTACTCATAAACAAATTTGTATTGTACAGACAACGCTCTTTAATGTGGATGAACTTTGGGGGACTGTTTATGCTGGTGGGTCAATCCATCATTTGATCAGTGGTCATGCATATTCAAGAGCAGTTCGTGCCCATTTGCTAACACAAATTGCCATTACAAAAACTTGTGTTTGAAGAAAGCCGAACACTAGATAACATAGACTGCACAGAAGTCAATGAAATATTCTGTGGACTTGCCAGAGGTGACTGTACAGCAGCTGACGCTGTCAATCAAGAAAATGTCAACCATCTACTGTCAACATTACACGAACTGCTCCAGAATGCGTCCGTAGGACGCACAGGAAAGCTTTGGGTACAATACTACGAGCAAATAGGTCTTCTCCAGTTGTTCTTGAGAGCAGAGCGTACAGGCGACTGGGAACTCCACACATATTTTGTTCGCAATATGATTCCAGTATTTCACGCAGGTGGTCATTTTGCATACGCAAAAAGTTCTCATCTCTATTTGCAGCAGATGAATGAGCTAACAGAAATAATGCAACAGGATGATTTGAAGTTGTTCACAGAAAGGTTACTTTACCATAAGGCGCTCAGATAAATTCTGGGACGGGATATATTCTGATCAGACCATAAAGCAGTGTTTAATGAGAATGTTCGAGCTCCCTGGTGGTCTCACACATGGCAGGGGAATAACCGATAGCACTGTTGCGAAATGGGTACATGGACTACCTCTTTGCCTTCCGATATGTAATGCTCTCGAAAATTTTGTTCATGTTCACACTGGTCATGGCGAACAACATCGGGATCTCCGTCAAAGTTCACAATTGACTGATGCCAATGATATCACCAAATTATTGAACTGGCTCAGAGTGCATTCCCCCTTTCAGAATAGAGATCCACTACAATTAGTCTCTATAGCGACCGGGCTTGTGGCCGACGAAACTGTGAACTGTGACCAAGTTCGCAAAATTGGTGAATGTTGCGTATCGAATGTTGTAAGCAAAACGTTCAAACTACGACGTGTTGACACTGTGAAGTCTTTCGCAACGATGGCAAATAGCATCAAAGTCCGTGGAAGTAAGGTAGTGATTGACCCCACAATTCTGTTCAACCGCATCACATGTGTTATTCAGTCACAAGCAGAGATGGAAGAGTATCTCAAATATGAACTTGCCCCGAAACCACCAGCATTGTTTGATTCTGCTGGAATGAGGAAGACACAGAAAAGCACGCTCGGTAAGATCCTCAAAACATACGGTTCCGAGCAAACTAAAATCCCAGAACATTCTCTGTTTGTTGTAGATGGTGGATTTTTATTGAGGGCAGTTGTATGGCCTAAACAGTCGTCATATAAGGACATATGTACATCATATTCCAATTATATAGTGAGACATTTTGGGGCGAACGTCGTGGTTGCTTTTGATGGTTATGCTTGTACAATGTCGACAAAGGGCATGGAACAAGCCCGTAGATCTAAAGACAGGTATTCCATTGATATCAATATCTCACCCGAGTTACCAGCCACACACCCCAATCCGATTTCCTTACAAATGCCAAGAACAAAACCCAACTGATCGATCTTCTAATGCAGGAGCTATCTGCTATCAATATTCAGTCCAAGCAGGCCGAGGCTGATGCTGATGTACTGATAGCCGAAACTGCACTTGACATCGCTCAAGATGACAACAATGTTGTCGTTGTGGGAACAGACACAGACTTGTTAGTCATTCTTACCTCTCGAGTTCAACCGGGATGTAATATTCACATGATGTATTCCATTACCCCAAACTTACTAGTTTCAGTTAGTGAAATAGCAACCAAAATGGGTGACCATAGAAGCAACCTCCTTGTAGCACATTCTATAAGTGGTTGTGACACTACTTCTGCACTCTTTCGAGTTGGTAAGAAGAAAGTATTCAGTACAATTGTCTCCGATGTTACTAGCGACTCACAACAGTATGTCAACACAATTTTGGCGGATGACAGTACACCAAGTGCAGTAGCCGCTGCCGGGGAACAACTTCTCCTGATCTTATACGGGAGTAAAACTGTTTCCTCTCTCGACCAATATAGATATGTCACTTACAAGCGTTATGTAGCAACATCTAAACTGAATAAACCCATCGACCTAGCCTCACTCCCACCAAGCAGCGATGCTGCACAACAACATGTCTACAGATGTTATCTCCAGGTCCAACAATGGCTGGGCACTTCGCTTCCTCCGACGGATTGGGGGTGGTCGCTAGACAATGGACTTCTTGTACCGACTGCAGCCACAAAGCCATGTGCCCCCGATAACCTACTGAATCTGATCAGTTGTGGTTGCAAGAGTGCTTGTACAAAAAGGTGTGGGTGTAAGAAGGCAGGACTCTCTTGCTCAGGTTTGTGTAATTGCAGTTCGGATTCTTGTAACAACCACAGAAACACTGTCCTGTCGGAAATTTCTGAGTTCGATGAATAATATGTATATAGGTCATGTCATTTCTGTATATAGCGTTGATAATAGTCAATGTAACTTAATCCATGTTGATTGATTTGTACATTCTGTAAATATTATTTATTGATTTTTGTACATTCTGTAAATATTATATATTGATCTAATGCTGCCAGACACAGACGTGTCTGTTCGGTCCCAAGCCCGAAAATAGTTGAGTTCTCATGCTGACGAATTTTATGCCAAAAGGGGAACTCGGCCAGAAGCAGAGAGGGTCTTCCATAATGTCTATTTTGTAAGCAATGATAAAAGTCTTCAAATGGTGGTGGATTTTTTATCGTCTGTCCAACTAACATGCCGTTCTGTACTACGACCCTTTGGGCAACTCCGTTAGGAAAATCGTAATTTTTTGCGTAAATCCGATACTTTTTTGTGAATTTTCAATAATTTTTCGCAGAAATTGTCACAGAATGCACATTTTCCTCTAGGTAAATGTATATTAGACATTATGTAGCTCGAAATACGCGTAAACAAAAAATACAGTTGGATCAATTCGAGGTTACAAAGTTCGTGCGATTTTTTTTGGATTTTTTTCAAACGCGTTTTCGAAAAAAGGCTGTAGAAAAAAAGCTCAACTGGGATTTTAGGGGACTTTTGTCTAATCGTTCAGTGACATGTACTCGACATTCCCTGAAAACATTCAGCTTTCTCCGATTTTTTTCCCTAGTGAAACCTAATGTTCTTGGGCTATTATTGGGATCGCAGTTCATAATGCACTGTGCAGTCTCTATGGATTGGTCGTCGTAATCCACACATGGGCAGTGGTGTCCACGCATGCGGTTACCAGTTAATAAAAATCAATGTACCCGGTGCTTTATTAATTAAATTTTTGATGATTACTCCTATAATTAGTGATTGGAATCTAATGTTGCTGCTTCCGTGGAAATATTGGTCACTCGTGGAAATTGACCAGTCTGCGGTGACTATACTGTAAATCAACACACGCTCTGAAACAAAGAATTGCGCATACCAACCAGAAGCAATTCATATTTGTCTCCAACATGAAAAGCAGCGACAATTGTAAAAAAAAATTCTCGAACAACTACTTTTTTGTCTCAAAAACATAGGATGTGACCCCTCATTGGAACGAGCTCGACGAGCTCGTTCCAATGAGGGGGTCATAACCTATGTTTTTGAAACAAAAAATGAAAAAAATAATGAAAATTAATTGGCGATTTTTGAGAATAGCGCGGGCGGGTTTTGGCCGTTACGTTCGGTTCATGAAATCAGGCAGATATAACATATTTATCAGCAGAGCCTATAAATGTCGAATTCGTGTTTTCGGACAAACAAAGTGAGTTTATCTTGTTTCATTATGCCAGCGATCCATATTTCCTAGCTTAGAAATTCCGACAGCATTAAAAAAAGAGATTAGCCCAAAATAAGAGATTAGCTCAGTGAGCTTCTGTTCATGAGGGTTAATGAGGTCTGTTCAGAAACATCTAATAATCGTGTTAGATTTTCATGCTTAACATGCTTTGTCGGCTGTCGACTAAATAACGCCCGCAAGCGCGTAGCAAAGGTCCAATGAGTATTTATCTTAAGTGTGGGTAAGTTTTGTATATTTCAAGATTTAACCCTGTAGGAGTACTTATTGAATCGACCACATCCACCCGTGTAATTCATTAAATTGAGCAATTAAAAACAAATTCCAGAAATTTGCACGAAACCATATCATGTTTCGCCTCATGGTAGATCGTACCCAAACAGAGAACACATGGATAGGCTTTTGTTGAAATGCTTTGAAACATTTAAGAGATAATAAATTGAATAGCAAATTTTGATATCGTATGCGTTGGTGGGTAAATGGTACAGATAGCACTTAGCGCCATCTATATCGGTAAAGAGTTGAAACAGCGACAAAATTCTTATTTTGGTTCAGTCTGCACATTGGTATCAGTATTGGTCAGTATTCCTTTTGTTTTACAGCACGGCGTAAATCAGAGAATTAACATTATGTCAAAATTGAACTCTACGGGGAAAAATATATATATATATATATATCACTGCATCACAAGGTGTGCAACTGTCACATCCAACAAAGCGTTTAGCGATCTTGAAGAGGTAAACTACTTACATTTATTAGTCCTGAAGAATCTCGATAAATGTTTGTGACAGTACAGTTCTCCACGATAGTAGCACCTTGAGATCTTGCTAGCTGTATGTGCACTGCGGTCGCTATTGCAGCATCTACAAATCCTGCACTTTCTTCATAGACGCCTTGCGTGTTTGCATCCGTAGTAAACTGTGGAAATTTGTTTCTGATGTGAGTACCATCCATAGGCTCATGCCTACAAACATCATATTGTAAAGAGCTTTTAAAGGTTAGATTATTTCCTGTACGTCGATTTGTCATGTGTAAAAAAGTATGATTCTTGCGCGGCTGCTTGTGGTTATTAGACAGTGAATTGCAAACAATGCTAAACAACAGTTTAGTGTCACGCTGGAATGAGGCAGCCCATTGAATCCTATAACTTACTATCAAAAAAGAAGATAACATAATTTGCTTTGAGGTCTTTGTAGCGTAAAACAAAGTGTTGTAAAATGTCGATATTAATATTGTATAGGATACAAAGTTTACTTATATACTACTCAAAGTTTGCTAAGCACCAAATATTTGACACATCATTGTGAAATTTGCTTGTGACATATTTGCGATATTTTTGATATGATTGAGGAATGTAGTGAGATGGTCCACAGTGTTTACATTAGCTCTCTTGACAGGCAGGCTGTTCGTGACAGTCGTGGAAAGCAATGTACCCCTTGATTTTCATGATGTTTTCGTGTACTGTCTACACGTACATGACATGTGTAGGGTATTCAATCATTTCAACACAAACCCTTGTGATTTAATGACTGAATATGGCAAATGCAAATGTAAGAAGACATTTGTCTGAAGCAGAAATGAGGCAGGCTGTAGGGATGGTGGAGCAAGGAGCTGCCCATCGTCAGGTTGGTGAAGCCCTTGGTGTGCACCATACGGTGATCACTAGAGCCTGGGCAAGATTTCAGCAGTATGACACACAAGTAAGACGACATGGTGGTGGCAGAGACAAGGCAACATCTGCAGCTGAAGACCTGTTTTAGGAACCGTTTTGTAACGGCAACCCAGCTTCGCAGTGACTTTCAGAATGCATCCGGGGTAAATGTTTCGACGTAGATTACCCGGGGCAAGGTAGCACGAAGGTGGTCTCCGATCGAGAAGACCATGTATTCGCATTCAGCTGTCCCAGAACCACCGCCAGGCACGATATGAATGGGACATGGGCACGTTGGATGGACCAGAGAAGATTGACGACCTGTCCGTTTTACAGATGAGTCAAGGTACTGCCTACACCACACAGATATGCGTTCGAGGGTATGGAGAAGAACAGGAGAGAGCTTCCATGCAGCCAACATTGCCGAGCATGACCGCTATGGAGGGTCAGTCACGGCCTGGGGCGGCATCAGCAGGGATGGACATACAGAGCTCTGTATCCTTGAACGTGGCACATTGACTTTACAGCGGTATATTGATGAGATCCTGGATTTCTACGTCAAATTGTATGCAGGTGCAGTGGGTGATAAATTCATTCTGATGGACGATAATGCCCGTCCTCATGTTGCCCATGCTGTCGGAGAGTACAGACAGAGGGAGGGGATTGAGCGTATGGACTGGGCAGAAAGATCCCTTGACCTCAGTCCAATCGAACATGCGTGGAATGAGTTGCAGCTTGCAATTTCAGCCCGTCCAGTGCTGTCAAGAAGTGTCCAGGAGCTTGGTGCCATGTTGGTCCAAGAATGAACAACATCCCACAAAGAACCACCAGAAACCTGATTGGGAGCATGAGCAGGCGTTGTCAAGCTGTAATTAACAGTAATGGGTCTCATACCCGATATTGAACCCATACCAGTTCGCTCCGTGAACTTTTTGGCAAATTGAAAAATTTCCGCTTTTACCAATAATATCCATTTTCCATGGTTATCGTATTCAAAAGTTACAAAATAATGTCAAACACAAATAAAATCTTAATTTCTGTACTTAAATCATTAAAGATATAATTAAATAAAAAGTATATACACTTTTCATTACAATAGTTCAACTAAAATGTAAAACAAAAAGTTGGATGTACTTGTTGCTTAGCAAACTTTGAGTAGTATATGAGGACACTACTTATTTAATACTATCGCTAAAGTTTGCTCATCAATTCTGACTTTCCAGAAAAATTCCTAATCAATATCATGACTATCACAAACGAGGCACAAATGACGTCACAAACTTACAAACGTTTTCAAGGCGACGATTTCACAATTGCGAAGTACAATCTCAGGGTGCCTTTGCTTTGATCATTCATGACAAATATTCTACGATATCTATTTCTTTTTCACGTCAGGTGTTGTATTCAATTTTCACATATCAACTATCCTTTTATAAACAAATTATTACTACAGTCAGTCATTCTGAGTTATTACAGTCCTTCCTATTGACGAGACCAGATCGGCCTGAAGAAACAAGACGCCCGTGGCGTCTTGTTTGATCACGCTAATTTGTCTTGGGAGTGAGGCGGAATACGACAACCTTGATCAAATGACTACTGCAATAATCTGTATGTATCAATTTGTTGCCTACGTAATGTCTTCCAACTAGATGGAATTCAAATCGTATACAGTAAACATATAGTTTACATTTTGTGAGTGAATGACAGAAGTATTTTATTCAAGAGTGTTATGAAAAGGTAAATTTCTACGAGCAGTGAATGTTTGATTCCTCGTACCATCTCACAAGATAATTCCGAGGTCCATTCCAAAACTGTAGATACACTCAGGGACTTGAAATAAGTGTGGAATGGGACCCGACTACCTCCAATATTTTTTTTCTAACTGAAACATTTTCGTCTGGATTGAAGTATCAGGTATCGATTTGCTCTTGTGAATGATCACGTTGTTTTGTAGTCTCCTTCATTTTTGGGCGGCTGAAGATTGTTAGGCCGACCCGCTCTTTCGACCAGACAGCTCCGATTTGTGCACGTATATTAACCCTTTACCTAACGAATCGCCCGCATCCGCCCGCGTAATATGCAAATAGAGCAGCTGAAAAAATTATTTTTTTCAAAATACTCCAACAAAACCATATCATGTGACCCCTCATTGGAACGAGCTCAACGAGCTCGTTCCAATGAGAGGTCACATGATATGGTTTTGTTGACATTATTTGAAAAATTAAAGAAAATGATATTTAAAATAATAAATGTTGATATCGTCTACGTTGGGTAAAGGGTTTCATCAAACTGAAATAGAACTTGGGTAGAAGTGCCAATACACCCCGCCTTTTATCAGAAAATTGATGTCAGCCGCCATCTGTCATACAAATGGAGGTCTCTAGCACCCAAGTCGAGCTCCAGCATAACCAACATCGAGTAAAGTAAGTGCTCCTGAATAAGATGCCAGTAAATGTGAGCCGACTTCTAATTCATTATGGACACAACTCGGTTTTCAAGAACTCAAAGTCAAAATTATAATCCGAACTGTCCAATATCCCATCTAAGCCATCAAGGCATATCAACAGTTCCAAACTGGCCATTAGCATCCAGCGCCATATACATGCATCCATCGAGACTTGAGCCACCACTGCCTACAGGATGATTACTCAAAACGCCACATTATAACCTCTGATGTATGGAAACAACACTTCTTCGAACAATAAGAAAATACTTTGCAGGAGCGAACAATGGCGGCCCCGTTTGGTCCTTTACAAATTCAACTCTGCGTAATCGCTATTTACCAACCCTGTTAAATAGTCGCATTTTACACAGTCATCGCACACAAATTGTTAATACCCCATTATATAGAAATTAACTCCTCGGATGCAAGGAAATCGCACTTCAAGAGTACAATTCTCAAAACGTTCTGAAACGGGACTAACCATGATACCTGTATTTCACGCCCTGTCTATAAACATAGCAATATTAAGAACCAAACCTCGACTGCCTCCTCCTAAACATATTATACCCGATACTCTATCAATATTACGCACCTACAGTACGTGGAGAGTGTATTATCACTAAATCACCGGCAGAGTGGAGATTCAACCCGAGAAATAATTGCACATTTGTTGCAAAGCATAACCAGCACCAGCAAAGTTTCAGCCAATGGACCTCCGGGTTAAACCCGGAGGTCCATTGGCTGAAACATTGCTTGTGGTTTTTGTCGATATGTACAAAATTTGAAAGTTATAGTTTGGGTGATAACTCCACTCCGCGGGTGATTTAGTTACAATCCACTCTCCACGTACTGTACGAACACACTGCCCATAGAACTGCTATGTTCACGTACCCCTAGACAATCAGCGCCATCTTCGACGACTCGACTCGCTTTAATATTTACGCTAAATCCCCCCCCCCCCCCCCCCCCAAAAAAAAAAAAAAAAATCTATGTAGTCCGTGTCTTCCCTCTGCGGGTCATTGTTTTGGTTTTCAATCTAATTCAAATACATCTCCTAATTTAAATGATTGCCAGCTTGACTTCATCCAGTAACAACAAAACCCTCTATTGCAATTTTATAATTTTGCGCTTAAAATCACAAAGTTCAATGTAGGCCTTTTATACGTCAGCCCGAGAATTATAAAATCAGTAAGAAACACGACTCGGATTCAGAAAGTAATCTACACTGCAAAAAATATAGGTTCTCTTTAGAACCAAAACTGGTTCTAATCTTGTACCTAAGATGGAACCAGTTCTGTTTAAACAGTATTTATTTCCAATCAAATACATTTATAAAGATTAACATTAAATATTAACAGAATTAAACATAAATTGAGGGGGTTTCAGCCGTAAGTTTAGAGCTTATACGAGGTTGTCTCAAATCATTATTAAACAAAGGAGATATGAACAGTTGGCATATCGAACCAGTTTTGGTTCTATACAGAGCCAAAACTGGTCCGATATGCCAACTGTTCATATCTCCTTTGTTTCAAACTGTTTGGCGACTGTGTTGAATAAGCTCCAAATTTACTGCTGAATCTACTTCAGTTCATGTTATAGTCTGTTAAAATTGAATGCTAATCTTGGTAAATTTAATTGATTTGAAATAAATACTGTTTAAACAGAACTGGTTCCATCTCAGGGATAAGATTAGAACCAGTTTTGGTTCAAAAGAGAACCTATATTTTTTGCAGTGTAGTTATACCTTATTTATAACACTTCAAACATAAAACACACGGATTGAAAAGGTTTGTTACAAATGGCGATTGCAGTCTCGTTTGAACATTGAAAGAGATTTCACCCCATGATAAAAAAAATATCTTCAAATCGTAAACAACAAACTTATGATGTTGTGATTGTTTGGAAAGATGGATGTTAGTAGTATGTCACGAACCCGGACGAACACGATTTGCGGGAGGGGAAGAAGGAAGGCAGAAGTGATGCCATGCCACCTGACCCCGGTACGTCATGTTGGGTTGTGACACGATGCGTATTAGCACACATACACATTCCACCAACTTCCTACCCCACGTTCCATGTAATCCCATTTATGTATCCATCCATACTTCTAGAATCCCCTTTTCGGCGTATGCGTCCATGTGCTGCATGTGTTGAGCACACATTTTGCACAACCACACAAGCACATATCGACACAACCAGCATGTACCAATGTGATGCATGCGATGTCTACTGGTTGTGACACATTGTGTACTAGCACACGAAAACATTCAACCAACTTCTTGTAACAAGTTCCATGGAATCCTTTTCTAGTATCGAACCATACTTCTAGAATTCATCTTTCGTCGTATGTGCCCATGTGAGCGCATATTGTGCATAAGTACACAAACATATATCGGCACATCCAGCATGCGCCCGTGTGCTGCAGGTCATGTGTACACACTGGGACACACTGCATGGTAGTGAACGGACACATTCCACCAATTTCCTTTACCCCACGTTCCGTGTAACCCCTTTCTAGTATCCCAATACGCGTCTACAATGTCTTTCCATTGTATGTTTCGCTATACTGCATGTATTGTGCGCATATTGTACATTAGCACACAGACACACATGGGAAAATCGGAATGGTGGGGTGAGAACAGTTAGAATAAATTATGGAATAGGTAGTGGCAACTAGTGACTGAGAAGATTCGGGTGTAACATCTTTCTGAATGAAAGGTTATTTCATTCTACCAGAGTACCTCAGCGCCACAACAAAAGTAAGACAATGTTTAAAACAGACCAGAAAAGCTAAAAATGATAGCAATAGGCTGAAACTTCTTTACGTTATTGGACTATTCGTCGGAACAATCGAATATGGCCGGGTGTACAGAAACAATAACATAGATACATCGATAGAAGCAGAGAATTCCAAAGAAATTCGAACCAGAAAAAATAGATGTCGGATTCATTTTGGTAATTAGGTATATTTATTTATTTATTTATTTAAGAAATAACTGTTGTTTTCCTTCGGTTTATGCAATATAAACCGAAAATTTTCAGCACAAGCTTCATAATTCGCGTAGCGAGTTATGATTAATTTTGTGCTGAAAATTTTCGGTTTATATCGCATAAACCGAAGGAAAACAACAGTTATTTCTTATAATTTAATCCGGCTGTAATATTAAAATATAAACACTATGTGTACGTGAACGAAAAAAAAATTAATTTTCGCAAAAGACAACAGTCAAACTCAGGAAAGTATGCCACAAACAGGTCACGTCAGTCATTGTCAACTTGTTTGTCGTTTTGATTTTCGATCGCAGACGACAGATATTTAGCAAGTCACGTAACAATATCATTAAAAACATTTTTTTAAGTTCCCCCAAAATCATGTTTGGGTGTATGAACTTTTATTCGTCTCCCACTTCGGTATATTTTATTAAATTCAATTGTTCCCGAGAAATTATCATTATATTCTCGCTGAATGGAGGCGATGAAAAATCGATCATTGATCTTTGTTTACAAGCTTGTTATCCATCTATCAGTCCGCCGTCACGCCCTCGCGGTGACAATTGGATTGAGTGGGCGGGGCTTCCAGAGTCGTCAAAGTTGGATCGGATGTGCGAACGTGTAGCGACATTCCAAATCATGACGTGATTTGGTTTATACGATTTTGACGACTTTCACGCTGTATGCTTTCAACCAATCAAACGCAGAGGCGGGCCAAATGATTAAATTATTTATTTGTGTTTAAGGTCACATATATCTGCATAGTGGCTGGTCATGACCACGACAGTTTTACGGGTGGTGGAAGCCGGTGTACCCGTAGAGAACAACCGAGCAACGGCGGGAATTTGTCAGCTCCCCATCATACTAATTTCACACATGCAGAATTATCATTGGTTGAAGAGAGGTGCACCATTGACGTGCAGTACTCCTTAGTACACAATGCCACCGTGCATCCACGTGGGCAATTATTTATTTATTTATTTATTTATTGGGATTTAAGGTCACATACTTATGCACAATGGCTAATCGTGACCGTGACGGGTGGAGGAAGTCGGAGTACCCGGCGAGAACCACCGAGCAACGACGAGCAATTGGCAGCTCCTCAACAATATAACTCTGTTCAAGCTCCGCTCAAGCAGTGTTACAGCGGTTGAAGACATGTGCACCATCGACGTGCAGTACGCCTTAGTACACGGCGTCATCGTGCCCCCATGTGGGCAACCGGGATAAAGTGCCTTGCCCAAGGACACCACGAGGGTTGTCCCGGACGGGGATGGAACTCGGGACCTCTAGCATAGAAGTCCAACAGTCCACGACTGGGCCACCGTGCTCTCCACGTGGGTAAGGAGGTGAAGTGCCTTGCACAAAGACAGAAAGCGGTTGCCGCAGGTAGATTCGAACCAAGGACCTCTCGGCTTGCAGCCTGCACCTCTACCCACTGAGCCACTGCGCCCCCCCCCCCCCCCCTGGTAATTTTGTACAATCTAGTTCCATAAAACACCACTTTTGGAGACTTATCGGTGGTATAGTACAACGTAATACTTTTATAAAGAGGATTCCCCAGGAATTCTGACAAGTAAAGAGAGCTGTCGAGTAGTTTGTGTTAAATGTAAATGCTCTAGTTCAATCGATCACAACTTTTGGTGGTCCTATGGCATAACGTGCTACTGTTATTAACACAAGATGGATGCATCGCCAACTCCGTTTCGATTATTTCTGGTGTTTTTTTATTATCGGTTATTGCGGGTTGTTTATGGTAATTCGATATACTGCCATTCAATCGAACAAACTTCCAGTATACAAAATGGACGACAGAAGCACGGATCACCCTAACCACAAGCGGTAGGCATGCGTACTGACACCACGTATCACTCTGGTAATGACGTCACAGCATGACCGCCGACGCGGGTTATCATGACATTCCGACATGGCGTAACTGCGCCAAGTGACATGACGTCACTTCGGCCTCGTCCATTCCTTCCTCCAAATTGGGCCCGTCTAGGTACTTGACTCACTGCTCATCTTAAATGAAAATTAATTCATCACTCAAACCCACCTTTTCACAACATAATGTTTTCGAAAACTAAACTATGTAACTGTTTGCCACTATTAATAAACAGGCACCCCAGCTGGTCATCCCTCCATTTTATAAAGTTTTTACCTCTAAAACTAATGTTATATTGTCTTCGTCTGCACGAGCACATGGTGCTCGTTCTAACTAGGGGTTAAAAGCAATGCATATATAGCGAGCAGCAAAAAAATGGAACATATTCAATAAATTGTTTTGCACATGCCGTCTTCGAATAAAAATGCTCCTAAATATATTTATTTCGAAAAGTAACATATGTTTCACATTCTGCGAAATTTCATCGATACAACATTCAAAGTAAGCAGTAAAAGTGAAATTATTTCGTTATCTAGTTCAGATGCAAAACAATATATTATTTTTCAAAGTTTATATTTTATAAAATTTCTTTCTGAATCAAACTATTTTATCCAACCTTTTTTTGTCCTCACCATTTCAGCCACTATTACTATGATTAGTGATCAACCAATTACCAAAAATGGTTGTTGACCGATTACGGTTATTTGAGCTCACAATCGGCCAATTCCGATGCCGATTCCAATTGTAATACCGTGCACTAGGACAGGTCGAGGCTCGAAAGAACTACATTAAACTGAACATTTTTCATTGTTAAACTTCGTTGCCTGGGATCGAAATAAAATTACCAGTCGCGCACACTGGGGCGGTAACCGTGACTCTCAGAGCCACATTTACCGCCCAAGTGCGTGCGACTGGTAATTTTACTTCTGCCTGAGTCAGGGGAGTATAACCGTCATTTTTCCGGTATGAACTAGCGATTTCGCTCAGTTGTAAGCTTTGCATGTCGTTTAACTTGTATGCCCTGTAAATGGGTTTCTAGAGAGATTAAGAATACACGTTATGGTTGTTTCGCAACTTTATTGAATGGTATCATTGGCATCATCACAAATTGCTTGGCAACAATCGGTTGAACCGATATTCCAGGAGCCGTCGCCGTTGTCATCAGATTGCCCATAATCGGCCGATTGTGGTGGCCGGTTCCGATCATCGGTTGAACACTAACTATGATCATTACCATTTTCACGTAACAAAGTTAGATAACGAGTTATATAAAACATAAAATGTAATCTAACAGACTGATACAGAATGGGATCCACTTGGAAATCCTCCCCATAACAAGCGTCCATGTACAGTACGTGGATATTGTCTTATCACTAAATCACCCACAGAGTGGAGATTCCACCCGAGCAATAATTGCATATTTGTTGCAAAGCATAACCAGCACCAGCAAAGTTTCAGCCAATGGACCTCCGGGTTAAACTGAAACATTGCTTGTGTTTTTTGTCCATATCTACAAAATTTGTAATTTATAGCTTGGGTGATAACTCCACTCCTCGGGTGATTTAGTTACAATCCACTCTCCACGTACTGTATAATATCATTGATAAATACAGATTATCATGATAATGTGCGTGTCCTGTGATTTGTATCAGATTCAAGGTGATGTCCAGAACGGGATCTCAACGAGCCGGCTCTGTCGGCGAGTTGTGATCCCATTTTTGGACACTACCGAGAATTTGATGCAAATAACAGGACATGCACATCATCATGATAATTCATTTATCTAACAATTCTGTCCCATAAACAGATTAAATCTTAAATTACTAAAAAACTTTTGGGATATAATGTTGGGTCGATCACTGAAACGCACATATAATGTATTCATGCGCCTGTTATGATAGCCCGTCGCTTCACCAGAAATGAGCCGTGTATATGGTACGGAATCGGAATGAGTCGTCTATATGATACGGAGTCGGAACACATTATGTGATACATCCGCTTTTCGTATTTTTAAGGCCAAAATCAAAATTACTTTTAGATAAATGTCGGCATCATTAGCCTCTGCTTTTGTAAAAGATACCACAGACATGCGCTCTTATAAGATTTTGAGTAAATTTTGAGACAAACTTGATATGTAACTCGAAGTGTTATCGTTTCATTCAAGGAGAATAAACATTATTACATCTCTAAAGTGCACCCCTGTCTTATATTGTCATCAAAATCCACTTTTGATGAAGTTATCTCCCTTGAAAGTATTAGCTGGGGATGAAGGGCCAATTAGGAAGGAAGTAATTGTTAGGAAAATACCAATGACATCAGTAGAAAAAAAAACAACAAATTTTCATTTGTTGCGTTTAATAAACGAAAACAACAGTTAGTTTTCTGAATTATCTATTGGTTTTGTTTATGAAAAGTAACAAAACGAAACTTTGCTTTTTTATGGCAAGCTAATAAGAAGAAAATGATCAACAACAACAGATAATCCATCATTAAGAATATTCATCTGCATCACACGTTCAAACTCTAAGTGTTCAATTTGTTTTCTTCTTTATGGATTTCTTTTCATTGTGATTTGCAAGATTCTGTTCGTACAAGAGAAAAAGTAACAAATCCAATCTCCTACAGTTAAAACTAGAAGTCCTGTCATGAAATGCGCACAAATAGCACGTCGATCTGCGCGTTAATCTACACGTTATGGCCATAGCAAGGCTATCAAATTCTGTACACATGGCCTGTGCACAAGCAATGTGTCAGCCAATGGACCTCCGGGTATCCCAGAGGTCCATTGGCAGAAACATTGCCTGTGTTTGCTATGAGTAATCAGGAGAACCTGCCGAGCTTTGGATGCCATTCGATATGGCAATTGCGTGCAATTCCTACGCGCAATTAAGCCTAGATAAGCGCAATTCGGGACAGGACTTCTAGTTTTAACTGTAGATATTCATAGTAATAAAAAGGTGAGTGTCTGTATAATACTTAACGATGCGCACACTATTGGTACAATGGACAGGACAATGGAACAGAACACCAAAATATGGTCAAAATGTCGTTTTCTTGTTTTTAAGTGGGCTTCAACACAGACTAATAGCCAAACGTTCAAAGTGATTGGGGAAAAATAAAAAAGCCAGTTCTGTATATTTATACCAATCTATAAAAAAATGCGAAATGTTTGTGAAATAATGCGCACATCGATGTAAAATAATTCGCAAACATTTCGAAATTTTAATTTATATCTGGAATCCCTTTCCCCTTGGTGTTAAATTTACTGACAGCTTCAGGAAATTAAGAGAGCTAACTATTCTGTAATATCTTCCAATGACGAACATTGCCAGCTATGTATAAAGCAGAGGAATCAGAGGAATCAGGGGTCAAAAGCTGACACTTAATTTCAAATGACACTTACTCTGACAATATCAATGTTACACAAACTGACGGTTTGTAGGGAATCGGGAGCCCGGTGGCTCAGTGGTAGACTGTTCGGCTTCTATGCTAGATGTCCCGAGTTCGATCTCCGTCCTGGACGACCCGCTTTGTGTCCTTGGGCAAGGCACTTAATCCTCGTTGCCTACATGGGGGCACGCTGACGCCGTGTGCTAAAGCGTACTGCACGTCGATGGTGCACATATATTCATTCGCTGTAGCCCTGCTTGAGCGGAGCTTGAACAGATTTAGAATGTTGAGGTGCTGACAGTTGCTCGTCGATGATCGGTGGTTCTCTCCGGGTACTACGGCGTCCTCCACCCGTAAAACTGTCACAGTCAAGATTAGCTATTGTGCATAAGGATGTGACCTTAAACACCAATAAATAAATAAATAAATAAATATTTAATGTAGGGAACTGTATTCTGAATACAAAAATAAAATGTGTCTCTGAGTGGTTTTCAACATTCATACTGAAACAGGTAATTCGTAGTCTTACACCACGAGACATAGGGTCAAGTGCATAACTGAGCTGATCTGTTATGCCTGACATCTGGACATGCAGGAATATTTTCTGGTAGCATCACTTGACATCCGGACAAGTCGGAATATTTCTGGTAGTATCACTATGATGTAAATATTAAACTTCCATTGCCGTGAAAAAGGTGCAACCTGATTGCGAGGCGTTGGAAAACTGATACCCTTGAAGAACTGTTTTCCTATTCAGCATTGTAAAATAGCGGCGGTTGGGGCACATTGCTATATGTGACCAACGAACATTGCAGCGATACAGCTGCATAGCGATCAGTAAGATGCATTAATTGTGGAGTTAATGTTAATGAGGGGTCGTTAAAAGTCCTGCACTCTCTGCGGAGAGAGACGCACTCGGTGTAAGCCGAATATCCATTCCAAGTATTCGCGACGAACAAGCCATCGAAATTGGCGCTGCAAATGTCATTCCACAAGCCCGCTCTATTGGATCAAAGAGAGGCTCTTCTGTAAGTCGTACAACTTACTATCCAATCTTTGAAAAATGAATTAGCTAATTGCATTAAAGCGTCGTACCAAAGTCAGTGGCTATGACAGAAAATGTTTCAGTGGGACGGGGTGCAAAGAAGCGGCAGGTTCCCCATTACGCGGGGCGAGTTCGCAAGTGATCTTTTAGGATCACAGCATTGCATACGGATACCGTAGACATCTGGGCGGGTTCGAAACCCGCCCAGATGTCTACGGTATATGTATGCAATGAGTAGCCATAGGAGTTTTATTTGAAGGATTTTTTTCGGGGAGAGTGTTCTCCACCCAGAAAAAATAATTTGCATTCTCAAGATCGCTCAATTTTTATATGAAGATTTGTGTGAATGTATGAAGCAAAGCAGGGTTCCACGTCGGCCCAGTGGACACAATCAGCCGCATTGCATTTTGGATAACTGGTTAATGGTGCGATTTTAGAGGTTGTTTCTAACTGTTATGTCTTCATTTGGTATCCAGCTTGATGACCCTTTGGTAGGAGTGACGAGTCACCTACTAGTGGCGTCCATGGGCGTTATGCTGTACATTTCACTCTTGTATGAAGCAAGCACAGGATTGAAGTTTGATAAATTAAAGAGTTGTGAAGTTTTCGTGTTGGGGAGGGTGAGGGTGGGCATTTGTGTGGTAGACCGGGGCAAACTGGGTCAAGGTTTATCTCCCGATACCAACGGCAATACCTTACAGTGATTGGTCAATGCCTCGTTGATTTTATTTTATGCCGCCGGGCACGCACATATGTTTACTGTCAGCGATTCTTATGTCCACTGTCAAGGAAAGCGTCTCGTTGCCATGAGCAACGGTTCATCGCAAGTCTTCTTTTTCACTTGAAATCAACTGAGACAAATACATTTAACTGAATTAAAATACGCACAAAAGTACCGTTATCACGTACAAAAAGATTAGTTATGTAAACATGGGTAAATATTTATGAAACCGATTAGATTATAAGGTCTCTTTTCATTAATTTACTGTAACATAAACTGAAACGATGGTGTGTCTTTGTTATTTAAGATTACATTAAAATAAAAGATTTTTTTTTTCCAATTCAATTTTACTTGTGCTAGAACGGGACATATACGTTATTCTGTTTGTTAACATGGGACATGGTCTCACGTTCTCTGCAAGAAACATATATTCAACCTCGGCTGACGCCTCGGTTGAATATAGATTTTAAGCAGGGAACGTGAGACCATGTCCCCAAACAGAATAACTTGGCGCCGCCCCTGACCATGGCTGTAAAATAAGAAAGCTACGATTGGGAGTTTTACCAAGTGTACTCCACGGTGCATTACTATAAGTGTACTCCCGATCGCAAAACAAAATATACAAACACATACTTAATCTTATATTTTTCCATTCCATCAATGTAGCGTTCAATCATTTCGTAGCCGTAGCCGAAATCTTTTCTGCTCATCACGAGGCCTCCCGTTTTATACAAGATCTGTAGGCCGGACTCCAACTCAACTTCTTGCCAGCTAAAACAAAATAACAGAGCAATGAGTAGTTCAGAAGCAGAAAGCAATAAACCAATTTATTTTATTTTCAATCATTTTTCTTCCCGCAAAACAAATCGTATTCCAATCCGACTCGCCGAAAATGGTATGGCACTCTCAGAATGTTGGCCATTTTAGAGTACTTCCACCTCATGCGTTAGTCACTTGATCCTATTTTACCAGAAAATCAAAACGCTTGACGTCACTTGTCGGAGTCCCCAGGAGGGGATCGTCATCTATAGCATCGGCGCTGTTTGCAAAATTCTCCGTTCAGCTCTTATTAACATTTCAACTGGAGAGCTGTAGGTTAACGGAAACCGAACCGAGGTGTTTAGTTTTTTTTAAAAAACCGAAACCGAAACTGTCGACATCCCGTAATCTAAGGTTTTTCGTTTTTTTTATTAAATACTCTTTTGCCAGCTCTTGCTGCAGAACTTCACAGAATGTAGCCAACCCAGAGTAGTGAGAGTACTCAGACACTGCCAATGGCAGTGTATGGGTACTCTCACTACTCTGGGAAGGCTACAGTCTGTGAATTTCCAACATTTCAGTTTAGTTGTGTTTGCAGCTTTCCTCAAGTTGCGTGTAGGTGTCAGACCTCGAAAAATAGCCAAGCACAATAAAAGTTCTGTATATTTAGGTAATTATTATATTGGCCTTCCTGATTCTTCATGTAGTATAGCTTATTTCGGGCATTCATTGAGTTTCACTCAATTTCACTACCATTCAGTTATGACTCTGGACATAAGAATGAGTTTTATTGAATTTTACTTGGCCTCATGAACAAACCGAAAACCGAACCAAACCGATGTTTTTCTCCACCTGAAAAACCAAAACCGATACAGAACAAGAAATTTCAAAACCTACAGCTCTATTCAACTGTTGCCTCCAAAACATAAAATGTGAACCCTTTTTGGTGGGGTCACAAGCTATGAATTTGAGACAAAAATGTAAAGTTCCATCTATTCAAGACAACTTTTCCCAAGTGCCGTCCAATTGTTGTATTTTTTTATCATGTTCAATGGAAGCAATTGTTGAGAGTGAAATTTAAATCTGCACTCGACTTCCTGATTCATTGTTCCTTCACGATACCATTTTATCTTGCTTGTCAGTGAATGAGTTTGAGACTTTTTGACGTATTTATTTATTTATTTATTTATTTATTTATTTATTTATTTATTTATTTATTTATTTATTTATCTGGATTTTATCGACACTTTCGACAGCTAGGGCCATCTCGTGTTGAACCGTTTTACGGTTGAAGGAAGCCGCAGTAGTTGGAGAAACCTACGCGAGCAACGGCGAACAACATCCAGACCCCCCCCCCCCCCAATAACCTGTGTTACCTTTGGGTGAAGGCGGGTGCATCATCGGCGTGGAGTACGCCTTAATACACAGCGCCCGCTTGTCCCCACGAGAGCAAGCTGGATGAAGTTCCTTGCCCAAGGACACAACGCAGTTCACTCTGACGGGGAACGAACAGGGGAGATTTCGTTTTGAAGTTCAACGCCGTAACCACTGCGCCTCCACGCTCTCTGCGTACCATACTACGATTACAAAGGTAGCTTCTTTCTCGATCAGGTCTCATATTACCTTTACGGTAGGTGAAATTTAATAGTGTTGTGAAGAAGAAAAGATGATAAAAAATTTCAACCGGATCACGAGCAACACGAAACTCCTGTCCAGTTGTGTTAACACACGGAATGTCATGATGTGTAAATGCGTTCGTCAATAATGCTGCGACCCTCGTCCTATCCTTCCGCGAAGGCATGCGTGACGTGTTTTGTTTATTACACGCCTCTATGACATATAATCCATTAATTTAAAAATTCAAACATCACAGAATTCTGATGTCTGGTTGAAATAAAAAAAAAAGAAAAGAAAATTCAGGTGTAATTGGCAAACACGTAAATAGAAAAATACGCAATACGAATCGAAAACAGAAAAATATAAAAGATAATTGTGCCTAAAATTCTTCGTAGTTTTAAGAAATTTGTTGCCGCTCCCGTTATCTCAAAGATATTCGCTTCAAAACCCAAACTTGAGAGTTACAAAAACACGCCCCATTTATAATGGCATTAGGGGATTTGGCATGATATGTTGAACTGATCAATCCACTCAAATAATACCAGATGATGAGAAGATTCAGGAAGCCATACATTACTGTGTCCAATTCGTTGACAGTTAGTCTCAGTGTATATATAATACACGGACTATTAATCGCGGTAATGTTTTAATACTGAAATAATCTTGTCGCATCAACTGTTGGGTAAAAAGTTAAAAAGTTAAATAAATCTCTGCAACGAAAAAGTATTTCTTCAAACGGGGCATTAGTAGTTAGGGGAGCCACTATAGACCCAAACATTTTTAACACTGAGTTTTCCATAGGGTCCATTGCCTTAGTGTTAAATTGTGTAACTTATAGACCCAAGAATTTATAGTTGTGTAACTTATAGACCCAAGAACTTATAGACCCAACATGTATGCACTGGTGGCACAGTGCATACATGTTGGGTCTATAAGTTCTTGGGTCTATAAGTTACACAACTATAAATTCTTGGGTCTATAAGTTACACAATTTAACACTAAGGCAATGGACCCTATGGAAAACTCAGTGTTAAAAATGCTTGGGTCTATAGTGGCTCCGCATCATGCTTTATGACCAGATCCTATAGTACATTTCTGGCTTATAAGTTTTTTTCACTGGAGGATAAGGGAACTGGTTTTTTGTCTTTTTATAACAAAGACTTGATTGTGTACATGAGAAGATCTCTTTCTAATAGTGTGGATAGCCCTTAGAAGGGCTGTTTTAGTTTTGATGAAGTGCAAGTCACTCAACAGTTAGCAATATTTTTCATGTATCGCCCAAGACCATCGAATCGTACCCGTTTCTTTTTTTTAGGTTTAACAATATCATCAGATGATTCTTCCTCTGGAATAGGTTGTTGAATTATTGTATCTGTTTGTGTGGATGTAGTCACTAACTGATTCTGTGCTTGACGTCCCCTTTTTCTCTTAGGTTTAGGTGTCGGTTCTGCCAACTCATGTGGTACTGTTAAAGGAAGAGATGACACTTTGAATTCTATAGGAACTGTAATCTTATCAGCTGAGAGAACGATCTTTTGGTGAGATGATTTCATGTCTTGTAGAGTTTCCAAGATTTTCTGTAATAATGTTTCATTTTTTTCATCTTGTGAAAAAGTATTATTCACCCTCTTATTTGGTATGGTATCCTTTTGGTTTGGTATTCTCTGCTGTGTCATCAATGAGTTGTCAATACGAATTAAATCGTTAAAATCATCTAGTATATTGTATTCATCCATGATTGAATGCAGAACAGGCGATTGCTTTTTAGCAAATGAATTGTCTGGAATGTGTGTTAGATTTTATAGGCAATGCGAGGATCGGAAATGCACTGGAGAACGCTCACGCGACATTTTTGATCGAGTGCGGGAAAATATTGTTGATAACAGACGTTTACTATCACAGCCGTCCGATGTCAACAATTTTTTCCCGCACTCGATCAAAATTGTCGCGTGAGCGTTCTCCAGTGCATTTCCGATCCTCGCATTGTCTATAAAAAGAAGGTGAGTTGAGGATTTGGATACATTTCATCTGACTAAAGAAAAAATCATCTTTTGACAGAGAGGAAAAAGACATGGAGCCAACGAAGATCAATTACAGTTCCGTAGAGAGTTATGAGAGAACCAAGAAACAGAGAGCCGATGAAGAATTCGCCTTGGCTTTGAGAAAGTGGTGGTCGGCAACACTTTCGATGGAAGAACAACTTAAGAAGATTGAAGACCACCCTTTCGTCAAAGCCGCCACACGTCCGTTCGGGGAGATCCAGTACAAGAATCGACCTAAACACTGGTTTGATCTCCCCGTACATTTGCAGGAGGAAGCTCTTGTAGGACGAAGCTATGCATGGGAACAAGATTGCTTTACAGATGAAGAGATGCTAGCAACAACCATAGGCGTGTGGGAAGGTGAATTCTTCACCGAAGCAGAGATGGCTTTACCAAACAGCTCTCTACGGAACTGAAGATTTTTAAAAACGGCCCTTTTCAGGGCCAACCACACTATTAGAAAGAGATCTTCTCATGTACACAATCAAGTCTTTGTTATAAAAAGACAAAAAACAGTTCCCTCCCTAGAGTGTGACCCAATGTCTATATTAATTTAAAATCATTTTATATTAGGGGTTATCCATATGGTTTTGTCATCTCTCCACCCTGTGTATACAACTTCTATAACTGGGGAAATTTTGTGTGTCTTCTTGTGTTTTGTTGTAAGTATAAGAAAATTATGCTTAAAATAAAACACAAGAACACATGCACAAAATAAAAAAAACTTAGTGATTCGCGTTGTGGTCGAACTCTCTGTGATAGTTGTTTTTTCTATAGTAAGAATAGTATTCATTGTATGTTTAGCAATCAAAATTATCTCTACAGTATAAACTGTATATCAGGTTACACTATAAAAGTTTTCGATAAGTATGCATACAATATTAAAACCTAATACTCACAGTGAAAAAGAGAAGTGACTCTTAACTCTTTTTACTGGTGGGAAATAATAGGGACACGGTGATAAAAAAGGGATTATAGGACTAACCTAACAAATTCGACAAAACTATCACAGAGGTTTTAACAAAAGACAAAACTGTATTTAAAGTTGAATCATTATATTGAAATGAACTCTGAACATATATACACCGAGATCTGAGTTTGCCTATCCATGAGAAAACCTATTTACATCAAGATTCTTTTTTATGCTAGTTTTTTTATTTGATACCCAAGATTGTTTTTTGAAAACAATCTTGGGTATCAAATAAAAAACTGATATCACTCAAGTGATCTGATCTTGAAACAAATATAAAAAATAACTAAAAAACCCTATCTCTCTGTTACACAAATGTCTGGCGAAAATTATATAATAGATGATTGACTTTTAATAAAAAACTTAAAAAACTAAAAGATGTAAAAAATTACCTCTGTGGGATTGTTTTGACACCTGATATTTATTACAGTTATTTCAAATAATGTCTATAAGTTTGCTCAAACCATCGTCGAACATCTCTATCATTCTCTTGAAAATTTCTTGGATCAAATTTGATAGTAAGAACTGTCTCTAAATCATATCCTCTTGCAAGATGATCTAAAGCAAATATACAGTACATTCCACACACAACAGTAAATTCACTTTGTAGTCTCATTGTATTTATTGTCCAGGAATCTGTATTTTTCACTATGAAATTGTATATGTCTCTATCTAATGGTGGTAAACCATATGAATCAAAGTAGATAGCAGAATGATTGTCTTTAAAATATATTGCTATCCAATGTTCTCCTGGTTCTTTTGATGAATCTGTGTTCACAATATATGCTTGTCTGTGTTTAGGTTTTCGTTTTGGTAGCAAGTCTTTTGAACACACTTTTCCTTTTAAGGATGATAACCTTTGAGAACTGTCAAGTATAGTTTGTAATTGTATGGTTTCCATCTTCTTAGCCTTGAAAAAGGCTGGCACGGAGCCATTAATCAAGATATCCTGTATGATATGACCAGTCTCTTT
Organism: Pictodentalium vernedei; assembly: GCA_031216915.1. Classification (NCBI taxonomy): domain Eukaryota; kingdom Metazoa; phylum Mollusca; class Scaphopoda; order Dentaliida; family Dentaliidae; genus Pictodentalium; species Pictodentalium vernedei. Next base: position 777,762,514 of record CM062295.1, read on the forward strand.
TCACTAAATCTGCCCACTTTTGAATGTCTTTTTGGCAGTCTATTTCAAAGTCTATATGAGCACAATATTCTAATAAGTTTATTTTTCTTGCTCTCTTGTGTAGATTATATAGTATAGTCACTGGACACACTTTCTGTAAACACTCTGCAATGTTCATATCTATTAATGTTGTTGTGTTGGTTCGATTTTCTTCTTCACAGATATTTTTCATTTTCTGTTGAATGGATTTTGTCAGTTCTATCACTACACATTCTTGAAATAATGTTTGTATTTTTTCTTTACACATCTTGCAATGTTCACACTGACTCATCTTGTTTAATAGTCAAATATCACTTCTCTGAATTTGTTGATTTCTATCTCACTATCAAATTCTGCATAGACAACAACGTTGATCACCTCTGGAAGAGCTTGAGCAAACTGAAGTTCAAACCTAAGATTGCCAGACTTTATTGGGTGAGCCAAGGGCCCACTACTACTCTGATCAGGTGTCAAATCAATACCCCAAAGGGTATACCCTTTTGCATAATCCTGCAAAGATAAATTAAATGATTGATTTTGTCCAAAATAGCCCATAGCTTCAAACAATGATAAATATGAATTTAGATAAAGTCCACCTTCAAAATTCGGTTCAAAGGGACGTGCTTTAATGGAATGTCCATCTATTGTGATTTCCAACTTATTCAAATCGAAATGTTGAAAATTAAATGGATTACTGCCAACATCTCCATTTATATCTCTATTACTAACTAAACCAAGAATAATTCGTTTTGGCATCTGTTTATGAAACAGATAGTCTTCTATTTTTGAACGAAGACCACTTCCAATAGTAAAAGTTTTAATTTCACTACGTCTTATGGGCATTTTATAATTTGTTCGATCTATTTGTGCATTAAGATCATTCGCAAATTTTGGAAATAAATCCAATGCCGGTATTCTGAATATGGCTTTTTGAATTTCTATTTTTCCATGTTCACTACCAATCAAACAAAATTTAGTTGGAGCACGATGCAATTTAATTCTCATCTCAACTCCATTTGGTAAATACTTATCTTGCACAAACAGATCTAAATGCAGTTTTCCTCTTAGTTGTACATTTTTGCTACCACCAATTATTTTAGCTCGCTCAGTCAAACCTTTGTTCGACGAAGCTTTACTAGTTTCTGTGAGGTGTCCAGGAGTATCTCTATACCACAACTCACTAGCAGCTAGATGTGTTTTTTTCACATCTTTTGAATAACTAAGAAAATTCTCAAAATATGCTCTATAAGGATAAAGATCTGTATTGGTGGTGATAAGATTGCCATTCAGTGTAACATCAATTTTACTGAACATGCTATGAAAAAAATTATTGATAGGAGCAATTTGTGTATCTCCAGCCAAAACACTCCCATCTTGTTTTGTAATTTTAAATTGAACTTCAAGTGTAGATGCTGCAAGATCTAACCACTTGGTTGTTTGTCTTGGAATTAAAAATTCTATTGGTGAAGAATTATTTAAAGATGCAATAGGAAATTGTTCAATTTCACCAATATTTTCTATACCACTTGATGTTGGTGATACATTATCTGGATCAAAACTACTACCAAAATGTTCGCAAGATCCATGTAACATCATGATTTTTTTTCAATCAAATATATCAAGTGGTCTTGATTTTCGTTTTGAATAAGCTTGTCTTTGACGTGTCTTACCTCTACGAGAACGAACCACAGACTGACGTTTTTGTTCTTGTTTTTGTCTTTTTATACCTAAAGCAGATTCACCAACTGATTTCAAAAGATCTTTTCCATGAGTTAATAAAATGTCTTTAGGTGCTTTACGTTTTTTTATCAATTCATTTGCTATTTCTAAACCATGTCTTAATCCATCTCTCTTTAAGGTTTGAAATGCATTTCTTGCAATTGGTTTTATAAATGCTGCAGCTGTTCTTATTGCTGTGCGAAAAATAGACCCTAATCCATATCCATATTGCCGTGGTACACCTTGATACACCGGCATCATTTTTTACAAATTTAATTTATGTCTCTGTCTAAAATGCAACTTGACAACTGTCTTGCCACTTGCAAACTGAATGGGTTTACCAGTGTTCCCATTTATATTTATACTAATCTGATCAAAATAAGATTTTGATACTGGTACATAATGTACATTATCAAATTCTATATGAGTATGTAGAGACTCTTTATGTGATTCAAATGGAATCACACGTAAAATAGGTGCTTCAATATCACCTAAAAATGTATAATCTGCTATGTCAGAATAAATAAAGATTTGATTGAAATCCACATTTAAGTCCACATTATATTTAAATGCACCTTTTGATGTGTTAGGAAAAATGACAGGAAAAATATTGTCTTTACATCCCAATTTTTGTAATAAACTTTCTGACATTTCAATACCCACTTTCCCAATACTATTTCCTACTATTTTTACACGCCCTTGGAGAGTTGAAAATCCAACATGAAATAATACATCAAATGATTTAAATATGTCTCCAAGTTTTTCTTGAATTTCTGTTTGCATTGCATCTATGACATGAGCGCCATTTGAATATGCACCTGATAAAATATTTAATTCAACAACAGCAACACCTTTGTGTAATGTATGTTTCAAATTCGTTTTATTAATACGATTTGATATTTTGCTATCTGTCACAATGATTTTAAAAACAGATTCTTCATCTGTAATATTTTTTGCTTCCGAAGGTAAAATTACTTCAACTAATCCCACCTCCCAATGTTCTTTATCAACATGAATGGGTTTAGATAATTGTGTTTGAAAACAACATTGGCTATTACTTGGAAACATATCCATAGAACTATCACTGAGAAGTGTTACGTAAAATGAATTCATTTTTCTTATCTTGTGGTTGTTTCAAATATTTTAAACCTGGACTTGGAAGAATATATCCTAATGAACTACTTAATAACACTAACCACAATTCTTTATCAGGGCTTTGTAAACTCAAATGTGCAATGGCAGTAATTATAATACCATAAATGATAATAATCTGTGTGAAATAAGTGACTTGATTTTTTGCAACACGATTTCCACAAATTTTAAATTGTTGACTTTGTTGACTTTGTACATCAACACTTGTGGTTTCATTAGGTAATGAAGTTTCATTTAATGACATATTCTTTTTATATCAAATCTGATTCTGCTATCCAACTATCAAATTTCTTTGGATAACCTTCCCAATGTACTTTAAGTTCTTTAATAATTTTCTTTCCCACACGTCTTGACCGTCTATTAAGAATTGATTCAATTATATATTTTTTATCATCTTTTATACTTTGAATTTCTTGTGGATAAAATGTCCCTTGTATATTTTCACCACCCATATCTTCAAGTTTATAAGTGGGTGGTATTGTATGTTTTACATGAGTAATTTTAAATAACTCTTTTGTCCAATTTGGTAAATACCCTTTTTCAAATGTACGTTTGGTTTTATTAATACGTACTATATCACCAACTTTAAATTGTATTTTTTTCTTTTTAGACTTTTTTTTACCATACAAATGTTGAGATACTTCTACTTCATTTTCTAATGATACTGAAGCAGGAGTTCTCTGAATACTTCGATGAAAACTATGATTATATCCATCAACTAAATTTTCCAACACATCAATGTACCTTAATGTACGTTTGTGTGTAAAATATTTCCACATTCGTGTTTTCAATGTACGTTGAAAACGTTCAACAATACTAGCTTTGGTTTCAGGATTTTCTGTTGTGAAGAAATGAATGTTTTGTTTCTTTAAAAATTTTTGCACGTCTTTATTTTTAAATTCAGAACCTTTATCAGATTGTAATGATAATGGTTTACGTCCAGAAGTTTTCAAAATACTCTGAAAAGATTTTGTTAATGTCTCTCCTGTTTTATTGTGAATGGGTATTACCCATGCATATTTGGAAAATACATCAATAACACAAACTAAATAACGAAATTGGTCATTGTAAGATTGTAAACTTTGTAAGTCTGCTAAATCAATCTGCCATTGATGATCAATACCACCCACTATAGTCTTACGTCTTGAAAATTTTTTACGGATGGGTTTATGTTAAGTATAAGTTCTTTCTCCTTTCAACCATTTTTTCACTTGATCAATTGTGATGGAATTATCTTTACTATGAGCTGCTTTGTACAATTTTTGTATACCACCATAACCAGCAGGATGTTTTGTATTGTAATATATTTCAGATAATAAATCATTCAATAAGCTTCCCATTTTTCAGATAATCTACGTTTTGTCAATTTACGCTTTAGTGCTGACTTTGGTGTGTCTTCACTCCACTGCACTCTATGACCTCGACGAACTTTACGTTTTGGAGGGGAGGATTGAGGAGTTTCAGACCAACTATCTTCTGGAGAACTTTGATATTTACTGGGTTTGGGTATAGGTTGTCTATTCATCCATAACCAACGTTCACGATTACCAACAAAATCTTGAGGGATATTTATATCTTTTAATCCACAACTAAACATTTCCCATCCACTCGGTTTAAAACCTTTTCGGTGTCTAAGAACATCATTGACTAAATCTATGATATTTGAACCTTTTATGACTTCTCCATCGTAATTTAATACACCCTGATCATCCCAACTCATGTGTGGATGAGATGATAAAGCAGATAATAATGAAGTTGCTTTACGTCTCATTGTAACAGGGACACTTTCTATAATACGATCTCGTAAAAATAATGATTTTTCTCCTGACTCAGGCAATGGAACCAATGTTGGTTGTAATGCCTTCTTATGTGACATTTGAAATTTTTGTAAAGTTTCCCCATACTTTTGTTCTTTCTCACTTTCGGACAACTCTGAATTTCCTAACACAGATGATAAATCATTTTGAAGTTGTGCAGTATTTGTAACTTGTGGGTTAGGGGGTAATCTTGGTCTTTGAGCTTTTTCATTTCTAAAACGTTGCATATCTTCTAACATTTGATAAGGTACAATAGCCATCTTTTTCATATTTTATCGACTAATTTATTTGCAAGATTTGTTGCAACTCCTATAGCAGGTCCAAGTAAACCAAGTAATGGTAAAAAACCACCTTTTTGATTTAAAATTTGTTTTTTCTTTTTAAGAGTTATTGATTTACTAGCGAGTGCTCGTAGTTGTTGACGCTTTGGATGTAATTTTTGTTTCTGACTTTTTGTTAGATGTATGTTGCCTTTTAAAAGATTATGACAACATTCTGACACACAATTAATTAATTCTTTAGGTGCATTTTTCATAATTTGTTTTTGAAATGCTGGAGGAGTTTGACTTAAACCTATTAACATACCACCATATTTTTTAACTAAAGGAATTTTTTGTTTCTTATTTTGTCTCACCATCTTGATCTTATAGAATCTAATGATTAAATGAAACAAATATAAAAATGTAATGCTATTTATACATGTGCAAACTTTATATTATTTAAAGTAAGACCTTATCCCTTTAACAGGTTTAGGTGTATTTAAAGCTGTAAAACGTGCCATTGTGGGAATCTTTTCTTTTAATGGTACATGTTGTGTATTTTGTACAGAATACATTGGGTCATGATTTTTAACACCATCTTTTGTTATTGACACTACACGTGTTAACTTAAGTGGTGATACTTTTCTTTGTCTTTGAAGATTTTTCACAAGTAATGCTTTTGTTTTTGTAGATGGAGATCTATGAAGTGCAATTTCAAAATTTGTGTACATATATTTTGGTCCTACCTTTCGTTGATTTTTTATCTCTCTAGAACTTGATGAATTATTTAATCTTTTCTTAGGGGATTTTCGTTTCCTTTTAGGTGACTTTTGTTTCTTACTCTTTGTTTTTTTGAATGGTGAATAGAATGATCTACTTGTCTTATGACCATCCCATCGAATTAAATTACGAATGATAACACCACCAAAAAACCCACCACCTCCTGGTTTTAAAATAATGTTTCGTTTTGTTGCAAGATCAACTCTGGGATTTCCAAGTTGTTCAAGATCTTGTTTATGTTTATCCATATAAGTTAAAGTTTGTTTTGGCAATTTAATTTTCTTATTCAGTATGATTCTACTTGCTAATGTAAACCATTTTAAAATTTTCTTAAAACCTTTCTTAAGTAATTTTTGTCTTGCAAATGGACTTGTTTCTTGACCAAGTTGTTCCAAAGATTGTATGAATGATACCATGATGATGTGTAGTCGTTGACAAACTTTGACTAACTAACATCAACTCGTTAGAACATGGGGAATTTATAGTTTTGTATAAATGATGGGACCACGTTCATTTTGTGTTACCCAAGGATGAAAAATATCAGTTCTTAATCTCAAAGACTCAGGAGTTCTAGGATGAAAATCAATTAATAAATAACCATGATCAATACTTGTTGCATCTTGATAACATGCATTTAAATGTGGTAATTGAACTTGATTTGCCAATACTTTAATTTGCCCTTTATCTCTGGTATTTTGAAATAAAATCATATAATGTGCATTTAAACTTATGGTACGACTAGATTTAGATTGTTGAAACATATTTTGTGTAATGTAAATGACACTTGCATTTCTATGATGTCCTTTTCGTGTGAACCATAATTTAATTTTTTCTTCATCTTTATCTCCTAACATATCATCAAAAACTACAAGATGGGGAATAGTGACATCACTGACAATTTCATATTCATCATCAGGGATACCATCTATGAATTTAATATCTTCACTTTCTTTAAGTAAAGTATATGTATTTTGCCATTCTTTATAACACCAAATGATTTTTTGTGGGGGAATTTGAAATAAGTCATGTTTCATATCAATAAGCTTTTTGACAAATTCTGTTTTTCCTGAACCACTAGGTCCCGAAATAAAGATATTACAAGGGTGTTGAAACAATAAACATTCACTCGATGCCATAATTGTATTTGTGTGAATAAGAGTTGTCAAATCATTCACTTATATACTTTCTGTTTCCATACCTTCTTCATGTCTTTTAGTAGGTATTCGTTTTAAGGGTGCTTTTAACTCAAATACAGTTTCTGAAGAATCTATTCTTCTATCTATTTGTGGTACACATTGTCTATACAAGTAATTAATGATTTCTTTATCATAAATTATATTACCCCACACAACTCTTGTCCAAATATTTTCTATATTATCTTTGTAAAAAGCATTCATGATTTGTAATGCATTACAAAATTCCCCATACATTTCATCTTTTCCCAATTGATTATGAATAAACTCTTTTGTTATTGTTAGATAACCAGGAGTGATCAATTGAAATGCATATAATAATGCCTTACGTGTAATCTTGTTGTCTAACATACGTCTTACTGGTTCCATGGTTGAAATCAAAGTGATGATTCTTTTGTCTCTTCTGATGTATTTTGTCCATCAGGTACTATATTACCTGATGCACAAAATACATCAGGACGGTCAGGAAAATCATTTCCTGCATTATCTGAAAACATTTTATCAAACTTAGTTTTGAATTGTCCTGCAGCTTGTCTTGCAATTATGGTACTAAATGATGTACTTTGATCATTTAGCACCATGAGTGCAAATAAAGACTTAGAATCTGGAAAATCATCTAAACACTTGTCATATTTTTTCATTGTTGAAAATATTTGATTTAAAGTGAATCCATAATCCATCACTGATAATATTTTATCTGGGGGTGTTTGCATACTTGTTGGTGGTTTGTATAATTGACAATTTCTTATCAATTGAATATAAGAACAATTTGGTGACCACTTAACATGTTCTTGCAAAGGAATATCTTTTTCTTCCCAATTCATTAAACCTTGTCCACATACAAAACATTTTACTTTACCATCTCCTATATAGAAAAATCCAGCTTTAGCTAAGTCTTCTTTCTTGGATTTTAAAATAGGGTTTGTAGTCATACTAAAACTCGAAAGTCTTCTTAACTCTGACAAGTATATAGGATAAGTAGGATTGAGTGGTAGAGACATCTTGCCTGCTCAGTGTTCAAAGTTGAAATGAGAAATCCGAAGGGTTCTTTTATACCTTAGGCCCATAAGGTTTTGTGTCATATTTATCCACTACAAAATGGTTTGTGTACACAGATCTGAATGTTTTGGTTTGTAATTCAATTGTGACATGTCTGGTCTTGTTCAAACTTGAAATGAGAATTCTGAAGAGTAATTTTTATACCTTAAACCCATAAGGTCTTGTATCATATTTATCCACTACAAAACGTTTTGTGTACACAGATCTGAATGTTTTGGTTTGTCTTTCACTTGTAACTTGTCTGTTCTTGTTGCGTTTAATTCTATGTGTGTATTCAATGTTCATTTTATAATTGTGTCTGTCTTGTACACATTCCACCATGGATTCAAAATTGACTTTTTGTGATGTATTGTAATCTAATGTGATTCCTTTAACTTTACATGATGTGTGTATTTGACCATCTTTAATGTATTTGTAACCATAATTTTTTGGACCTAAACCTACATATTCAATATTTTTTGCATCTGGATGTTCATCTGTCCATTGACCTAACCTACTGTTTATAATTTGTGGATTCCAAAGTGTGGGGTTATGGATGTAAATACAACTGTCTGTGTCAAAGTATAATACCCGTCTACCCAATCGTCCTATTACTTTATATAATTCCATTCGTGCATAAGCTGTGACAAAAGATGCAACTGCAACATTAGCTGATTTGTGAGGTTCATAAACATCTGTAGATTTTGTGTAATTGATTAAAATACATTTATCATGATCAAACAATTCAACATTTTTAATAATGATGTCTTTATCTTGTATCAGGTCAAAATATTTTGATGGGTCTTGTATATATTCTGTTTTTGTTTTTAAATTGTTTTGTGCACTTTTCCCCCATAAACAGTTTAACATGGTTTTAGCAAATGATCTTTGTCCTGGATTTTTTTCAATATTTTCCAAATGTATGTTTTCAATTTGTGCATAGTCTTTCTTAAATGTATCTTTGTCTGTTTCTGTTTTCACCCAATCTGGATATCCACTGGCTTCTTGTTTCATTTTTAAATATTTGTTCACATAATGTTTGTAAATTTCTGAAGACCATTCTTCCCAATGCCAAATCTGATAAGTGTCAAGTAATGTGTATCCCATTCCCAATGCTTTTAAAAGTTCAACAGATGTCCATGTACCTGTAATACTGCGTTGATCTGGTGTGTGTTCACATTTGTCTAATTCTTGTTCTGCACATGTATTGCAAAGTGTAAAAACCATTTTCTTGTTGCAATGAATTGGTAATACTGGCATGTGTAGAGATTGTGGTGGTAAAACTTTACATTTGATAAGCCCCCTGTACTGTCTTATATTATTCATGTCTATGTTTTCTTTTGTGAGTATATTTGGATGACCTACTGGATATTCTCTGTGTTTATTGACATAAGGATAGAGTGAACAGATGTCTATGTATTTTATTTCATTGCCTGTGTTTTGGTCTATTTTGTGATGTAATTTAATGGCATTTGTTCTCCCACCAAATAATGCTTCACGTGGTTTAATAGGATCCATGTTTGGAAAAAATGAATTTAATGTTGATTTTACTTCAGGGTTTGATTTGCAAAAATCATCAAGTTCATGTTCCCATGTTATTCTCATGTTATACCCTAATGATTCTAAATGGTGTATGCGTTCTTGTGTATTGTTGTATAGAGTTTGGTAACTTAGCAAATTGATTGGATTTTTCTCATGTGTATTGTCTTTGTAACATGTCTTGCACCCATGCCACATACATCCATAAAATTCAAAGATTGTATTTGTGTCTTTGTGAAACCCATCAACATAATATCCCCCTATTTTAACTTCCCCACCATTGAGTGCATGTTGAATATGTATGTTTTCTTCCTGTGCAACTGTCTGTAAAAATCTAATGGCTTTAATGGAGTATTTGACTTTAGCAGGGTAACCTATGTCTGAAATGATTGCCATTTTGTTTTCTGGAAGTGAATTTTTTCTCCAAGCTTTTGTACATGCATCGGCTAAGGTAAATGCTTCTCTCAAGGGATCTATGCCATCACTATCTATAAATTTTTGTCTGAATTCCCCACACCCCCTACGCAAGATATCTACATCTGATTTACAGTATAATTCCATTTCTTTTTGAAAATCAAATCTGGCATTACTAGTAAATTTTTGGTTGTACCACTTGATAAAATCTTCCCTATCTGATAGAGACATTGAATCTGGCATATACAATGATGGATCTAAATAAGGACCAATATAATTTTGATAAGCTTGTGTGTTTGCCAAATGGGGGAAATAACCTTTTGCTAATTCTGTCAAGCCAAATGTTTTGGGAAATTGTGCCAATCTCATTGAAAGAAAATTTAAAGAATCTATAAGTCTAATACCACAAGCTTTAAGTGAAAGAATTTTGTTCCCATTCATAATTACATCAGGAGTTGTTGTACCAGTTTCAATGAGGTGTCTTAAAATAAACTGTCCATCAAAACCTCTTAAATTGTGAGCAATAGCTGTTGTCCCTTTATGTTCCTTACTGAAAAGCCAATCACAAAAATCTGATAAAGTAGATTCCCCTTTAAATATTGATTGCCTATATCCAAATTTGTCACAGGAAATACATTCTTGATCTATAGATTTGCAAATACATTCCCCACATGCACGATGAGCAACACAGAAATTTGGGATATGAACTCCTGAGTCTTGTGTGGTTTCAAAATCAAAAAACACAAATGGAATGTTTGGTATTTTTTCATCCTCGGGTGAAGTGTATTTTGGAATGAAACATTGGTGATCAGAATTAACTACTTGTTGACAATATTTGCATTTTTTGAATCCTTCACAGATGTGCTTTCCTTTTGTTGGATATATTAGTGAATTGCATGTTTTACATTTTTGAACTAATTGACAAATTGTTTTTTCTTCTTTCCCCTTTCTAGTGATATGGTTATTATAGCATAATGGACTTCTAAATTGTCTATTGCAACTGTAACAGGTAGTGGGATGTTCAGGAATACATTTTGTTGGAGCATAGCAAATACAACCAAACGGGCACATGTGACATTCTCTCTGTTGGACCCCTTTACTGCAAAGTTCACAATAGTAGTGACATCCTAAAAACCCTGTAATTGTAGTGATGGTATCAAAATGCTGGTCATGGTGGTAAATATGAATAACTTTACTATCAGTGGTGGTAACTGGAGGTTTGAATAAAAATTCACTTTTTGCATACTGTGGATGAATTTTGATGACATACTCTGGGTAAAGCAGGTCTTGTATTTTATAATATTCTTCATATCCGCAAGGAATATTATAATCAAGACCTGCTTTGTCCATCAATGCCTTAGCTTCCAACTCTTGTGTCGGTCTATCAGAACGTTTAATATTTTTCCATTTCTTTTGCCAAAGTTCAGAATTATCTCTATCAACATGACACTTTCCCACTACAATGGCCCGTGCGAGACACATTGAATCATGAACATTTTTAATTTCAATAATACTTCTCTTGTTTCCAACCATTTTATCAACAGATGAAAATGAAATTGGTGCGTGTCGCCCAGACCCTTGTGGTAGAGAAGTGTGTGTTATTTCTAAAGATAATTGCCCATCATGGATAGTAAAGTTATCATTTGATTGTACAACCTTTTCTATTTCATCTAATATGGTGTTACCAGTGATACCTGAAGCCTTAGTAAATGGAATAAATATACCTATTTCTAATCCTGGGTGGTCAACTGATATTCTCATTGGATCGTTGTCTTCTACTCCACATTCTTCTTTAATATCATCTACCAAACTGTCAAATACTTTTCCAAGGGTGTCAAATGGATTCTTTTGATTAAATTGTTTGAATGTTATTCTGCATACATGGGATTTAGAATGGAATTTTCTTGATGTTTTTTGTAGAAGTGGGTGGATGGTGTATAAGTCTCTTGCTGATTCTACTCTCTGCTTCTTGTTATCTACTTCACTCTCCGTCTCACTATATTCTTCAATGGCTCTCTTCATCTTTTCTTCTATCGTCTTCTAGCTTTTGAAAATATGTCTTGTCTTCTTGAAGTCAAAAACCCAAGTGTGAAACATCCTAAGATTCCCCCACTTTTATACTTCCCTTTAATGTACATTTAAATGTGCATTTAAATGTACATTTAATACCCCACTGAATTATACTGTTAATAAATGTTTCTTATACACATTTGAAAAGTCATAAAATGTAATCCATTCACTCTATGGGAAATATTCCTATGGTAAAACTATTTTATAGCTTTTATTTGTTAAGTGTATCTTTCAGTCAATATTTAACAACAGCAATATAGTATCCAGAGATTATTGAGTGTAAGAGATAGCATAACTGTTTGTAACCAAATGAATGCATATTTAAACAATTGTGTGCAAATGCACGTTATGGAACATTTAAGTGTACAATTAAATGTACATTTAATACCCACTGAATTATACTGTTAATAAATGTTTCTTATACACATTTGAAAAGTCATAAAATGTAATCCATTCACTCTATGGGAAAATTCCTATGGTAAAAATATTTTATAGCTTTTATTTGTTAAGTGTATCTTTCAGTCAATATTTAACAACAGCAATATAGTATCCAGAGATTATTGAGTGTAAGAGATAGCATAACTGTTTGTAACCAAATGAATGCATATTTAAACAATTGTGTGCAAATGCACGTTATGGAACATTTAAGTGTACAATTAAATGTACATTAAAAAAGTATAAAAGGAGGAAGAATCTTAGGATGTTTCACACTTGGTTTTTTGACTTCAAGAAGACAAGACATAATTTTGAAACGCTCCAAAAGTTAAAGATGGATAAAGTTACAGATCCAAGATTAGAAAAAGCAAGTGATGCTAAAAGTATTTACTATAAACCATCTAAATGGGGAGAAGTTAGAAGACTTGTGAATGAACTTTATAATTTGATATCAACACCTAATTGTTCCATTTGTCATCAGAAAGGACATTGGGCGAGTACATGTTCAGACAAAGGGCCATGTTTTTATTGCAATGAGAGAGGACATTGGATTAATGAATGTAGATTGAGAAAGCTATCGAATAACTCTGTGTCTCAACCAAGATGGGGTTCACCAGCTGTTGATCAACGAGGACCGGTAAAAGTTTATCCATGGTCAGAATACATAAAGCATACAGAAGATAAATTACCGATTACAGGTTTCAACTTACAACTTGATGAAAAAGACATTGACAACCACACTTTACAGGGGATGAGCATGATACCAATATCACCACTTCCCCATACAAATGAGAAAGTTGACTTAGCAGAACCTGTGTTACCAGAGTTTGATGATAATGATGATACATTATTATATAATATGGATATACCCAAAGAAACAAAAATGGAAATCGATGATGAGTTAGAAGTATTATTTCCAGAGAAAGAGGAGCCACCAAAGAAAGTTACAAGAAAACGAAAAGCTAAAGACAATAATTCTAAAATAGGAAAACTTGCCAAGAAACATTGAAAACAGTTTTTGAAAGTGACATTTTCATAAAAGACATTTACAAATCTGTAAATATTCATGGAATAAATTTTTCGGATTTGAAAAAAGGTAATATTATTTTGTTGTTATTTAAACAGGGGAAATTTTTTTCCAACTCAAGATTTTTTAAAAATAAAAAACATTTTTCATAACATTATTTTGCAAGCACAAAAAATATTTTTGTGTTTGCAAATGAATGTTATGAAAAAGTTTTTTTCATAACATTCATTTGCAAACACGAAAATATTTTTCTTATAAAATAAAAAACTTGCAAGACAGAAAATAATTTGCAAACAGAAAAAAATATTTTTTGTGTTTGTAAATTGAATGTTATGAAAAAGTTTTTTTCATAACATTCATTTTACAAACACAAAAAATATTTTTCTTACAAAATAAAAAACTTGCAAGACAAAAAATAATTTGCAAACAGAAAAAATATTTTTTGTGTTTGTAAATTGAAAGTTATGAAAAAGTTTTTTTCATAACATTCATTTTACAAACACAAAAAATATTTTTCTTATAAAATAAAAAAACTTGCAAGACAGAAAAATAATTTGCAAACACAAAAATATTTTTATGTTTGCAAATTATTTTTGTTTTTTACCTAAATGTTTTCACACAAAAACATTTAGGTAAAAACAAAAATAATTTGCAAACATAAAAAATATGCCATGACAGGGAAATCTAGTGTGGGAGCTATGAGGTTAACCTCTTTTGAATTGAGTAATGAAATTACAATTGAACAAAAAGTTCAATTCATTCCATTGTGGTAGCACTGAAATGTGCCACTCAAGTGTGTAAACGTGATATCTCTTTTTAAGAATATGGTGGCCCTTATAAGGGCCGTTTTTTACTAAACAAATCATGTTTAGTTCACCAACTTTATTCCATTTCTCTTTGCGGCTCTCTTGACATCCTTTTGATTAACGAGATGTTGTGATCCTCTTCCCCTAATTGTTGCATAATGATAGGTATCTCTTATCAATTTTCGAACAAAACAGTGTAAGGCTTCTTCAGCTTCATCAAGTGACAATGGTGAGATATTATTCACCCCAGCTTTTCTTGCCAATCTTCGCAAATTACTCCTTGGAATAGTATTACGCTCCTCTCTCTCCATCTTCACCTCTTGTGGTGGAATAGTATTGCACTCCTCTCTCTCCTTCTTCACTTCTCGTGGCCCACATTCACCTTCTAGTGATGGAATCTTTACCTCGATGGATAGCTCAACTCTCATGATTGATGATAAGAAGAAAAATGACATTATGATATCTCCAGCAGTGTTTTTATAGACAATGCGAGGATCGAAAATGCACTGAAGAACCCTCACGCGACAATTCGATCGAGTGCGGGAAAAAACTGTTGATAACAGACGTTTACTATCACAGCCGTCCAAAATTTTTGAGTGACTTGCACTTCATCAAAACTAAAACAGCCCTTCTAAGGGCTACCCATACTATTAGAAAGAGATCTTCTCATGTACACAATCAAGTCTTTGTTATAAAAAGACAAAAAACCAGTTCCCTTATCCTCCAGTGAAAAAAACTTATAAGCCAGAAATGTACTATAGGATCTGGTCATAAAGCATGATGCGGAGCCACTATAGACCCAAGCATTTTTAACACTGAGTTTTCCATAGGGTCCATTGCCTTAGTGTTAAATTGTGTAACTTATAGACCCAAGAATTTATAGTTGTGTAACTTATAGACCCAAGAACTTATAGACCCAACATGTATGCACTGGTGGCACAGTGCATACATGTTGGGTCTATAAGTTCTTGGGTCTATAAGTTACACAACTATAAATTCTTGGGTCTATAAGTTACACAATTTAACACTAAGGCAATGGACCCTATGGAAAACTCAGTGTTAAAAATGCTTGGGTCTATAGTGGCTCCCCTAACTACTGGCATTCGACAAACTGTTTATAATTATTTGCCCTTTACAGGAGTTAACACACATATCGGAGGGGGGGGGGGGGGCAGTGTTTTCCTCCCCATCCAGTGGCGGCGCCAGAGTTACAGAAGTGAGGGGGTACAGTTGGGTATTGCCCGTCGCGCGTAACATTTTTAAAACTTACGTTGTACGGTTCTCTGGAGCATTCTCAGACAATTAAATTAAAACAGTTTTATCCTTTTGAAACTTACTGGTTAGGTCTTTCAGTTATAGAAAACTTCGAACATGGTGACATTTTAACGGAAGAACGCTGTTGTAAAGTGCGAGCACAAAGCACCAAACGACACTCAAATCGAAAATGAAAGTAGGCTGCATTCCAAACGGATGTGTTGCACGCTCTCGATTCTAGCATTCCTCGAATACTCTTAAGCGGTATGTTTCAGACCGTTTGAACTCGGCACGCCTTGTTGCAATTTGAGCGACTCTTGTTTGTTGTTTGCAGCTAATGTGTGTGTGTGTGGGGAGGGGAGGGGGGGCACACAAACATCATTTAAAAACTTCTCTGATTTAGTGTATTTGGGAATATGGAATTAAGCATACCCACCATTACACCGCAACGTTCAATACAAACATTAAAATAGTAGTATTTTTTTTACTACGCTTGGCGAAAAAAGTGGAGGGTTAAGTACCCCCCGCCCCCAACCCCCCCCCCCCCCCCCATGGCATACATATCGGGGCCGTGTTATTCACAAATATTTCCATTCAAAGTATATAATTTTGTCACGCACTGCCTACAAAATGTAGATCACGACTACCCCATGAGAACAAGCTCGGCCTTTGAAGCATAAAACGAAAACTTTCAGACATTGAAAAGAACAATTCTCTAGTGTCGTCTGATACTTTTGTTCGGAAAGGATTTAACCCTTTACCCAACGTATCGGCCAAAACCGGCCAGCGCTATTCTCAAAAATCGCCAATTAATTTTCATTATTTGTTTCATTTTTTGTCTCAAAAACATAGATTATGACCCCTCGTTGGAACGAGCTCGAAGAGCTCGTTCCAACGAGGGGTCATAACCTATGTTTTTGAGACAAAAAATGAAAAAAAATTAGTTATTCAAGAATTATTTTTGCAAGTGTCGTCTGCTTTTCATGTTAGGTAAAGGGTTAAACATTAGCAATTTAGCAGTCTATTGTTGTTATTTTACTTTAACATCTAATTTCCAAACTTATCTAATTCTATATCTGTGCTGCGCGGATGGTTTCAGAGAGAAACTACAAAACGCACCCGTGGCTGGTCTCTTCTCAGATCTGTTACAGTTTTATGACGGTATTATTGCTTCTTATTCCTTTCACAGAGTCTGGAGTTTCCTCTTCCAGTCCAGCTATCCGAACGCCGCGACGTACGGACAAACGGACATCCTCTTCTCCCACTTCTACAAATTCCCGCTTAAGACTCTGACTTTTAGTGTGCGATGAAGTTTTTCTACAAATTTTTTCTTTCTTCTTTTCATTCACCTAATCATCCCTTAATGGCATCTTTAATTCCTCATCATACACAACTCTGTTTTAACCCTTTACCCAACGCATACGATATCAAAATTTATTATTTTAAATATAATTTTTTCAAATTTTTCAAAACAGTTCAACAAAACCATACCATACGAGCTCGTTCCAACGAGGGGTCACTTGATATGGTTTTGTTGAACTTTTTTAAAAAATAATAATTGTTCAACTGCTGAAGTTGAATATTACGCAGGAGGGGGGGAGAGGAGGATGCGGCCGATTCGTTGGGTAAAGAGTTGAACAAACATACGTATTCCTATGCTTCATGCACCATTTATGTCCTATCCATGAACAACGATACCGTCCCATGAAAGTATAAAGGTGCCATTTAAATATTTACAGAAAATCATTTGAAAAACTGCCAATGAGATCATTAGAACATCTTTTAAACTAATAACGCTTTAGTCTAACAACCTATACTTTTTGTAAAATTCCTGATGAATATTAGGAGCTAAGAATTCTGTTTCTCAGATTACTCCGCGCCAAAAGAGTTGAACCACTACACCGTGCTTAGTAACGCTAATTTTCCTGCTTGCGTTCAATGACTAACTTGGTACGATTTCCCGGTAAACAAACTGGTCGCGCCCAGTAAAGCATCTGGAAGGGAAACTCTAACTTGGTTCATATCGGTCGAGATCGGCATTACATCAGCCGAGTTTCAAAACACATCGGTCGAGTTTTATAATTGGTAATTCGGGGAAAGACAATCACATCTTATAAATAATGATAAATACATGTAATGTTCGTTGTCAACAAGACAGTAATCGTACTTACGTTTTGTAGGCATCTGGAAGCAATGCTTGATCGCTTTCTCGGTTGGATGACAATCGTCTGAAACAATTGTATAACAAATATTTCTGAACAACAAACCTGGAAGTGAGCAATCTGTCATTTGCAGAATGGGGTCCCCAGAGGGTGATTTTGCTGAGAACCTTGATTCAGACAGAGGTTCTGAGAGAGTAAAGTTATTATTTTTGTAGTGCAGGGTAACATCACCATATTCACCCTCTGGGAACCCCATTCTGCAGATGAATATCTGCTTATTTAGAAACTTGCTTAACAAACCTTTACTTCACTAACCACACTCGTTCGTTAGTCCTGAGAGTACACATGGGATTCCCCGCGGGTACCCCTGGAAGTGAAGCAGCGACTGTTCACTGCGGTAAACAGGCTCTGTTTTACTGGTAAAATAGGATCCAGTCACCAACGCTTGGGAGGTGCAAACCCTCTCTAAAAATGGCAACATGGCTAATAAACGCCTACCCCTGGTCTTGAGATGATACTCATGCTGTGGTAGTGATTAGCCATTGTGCAAAAATATGTCACCTTAAACACCAATAAATAAATAAATAAATAAATAAATAAATAAATAAATAAATAAATAAATAAATAAATAAATAAATAAATAAGTGCACGCGGTGTTTGATGTAGGTGTACTGGTTGATAAAATCCGAGGGTTCCATCCACCACTAAATAAAACCGTAGTGTTTTGATTTGAATACACTTATAAATATTTATTTATTTATTTGTTTATTGGAGTTTAAGGTCACATACTTATGCACAATGGTTAATCGTGACGGTGACAGATTTACGGGTGGAGGAAGCCGGAGTACCGGAGAGAACCACCGAGCATCGACAAGCAATTGTCAGCTCCCCAACATTCTAACTCTGTTCAAGCTCCGTTCAAGCAGGGTTACAGCGGTTGAAGACATGTGCACCATCGACGTGCTGAACGCCTTAGTGTCCCCATGCAGGCAGCTGGGATAAAGAGACTTGCCTAAGAACACAACGCGGGTAGTCTCGGACAGATACCGAACTCGGGACCTCTAGCAAAGAAGTCCAACAGCCTACCACAGAGACACCGCGCTCCCCACTTATAAATCATCCTTGCATGTGTGCTAAATGGCAAGATGGGAAGAATTCATACCTGTGGTTTCTGAGTAGAAGAATGTATTTTTTAGCGTTTTTCCCATTGCGATCTGTTTTGAAATGAGCCTCTCCCACCGCTGACTTATATTGTCATGAACGTCGACTTTCGATTAAGTTATCTCCCTTGATATTATTGGACGAGCGAGAACGGTCTAATCAAGTAGTAAGTAATTGTTGAGAAAAGTCAGAAAAACCCTTGTCACATCAGTAGTATCATGAATGTGTTGGCATTTTAGTTACTAGAATCAATTATATGCCCCCTTTCATTGTCTCATTTTCAAAATCATTCTCGGTAGTGAATTTCCAACTACGGGGAGGGACCGGGAGGGGGTCCCCCTCCCGCTCGTTCCTACCTAATTGGCAATTCACTACCCAACACCCCCAATCGGCAACCTCTAGCCACGTCCCGGAAGTCAGAAAACACCTGTGACATCAGTTGAGAATAAAGGAAAATTTCATTTTGTTACTGTTAATAAACGAAATATTTAGCCGATGATTGTTTTTGTCTTTTGAAAGTAAGAAATGAAAACTGCTTTTTATGGCAAGCTAATTAGTTCACAGATGATCCGTCATTAAGCATATCTATCAATATTTCACCTGCTAACGCTAAAGTGCTACTTTGGCTGTTTGTTCGGCGAATGCGTTTTTTCAGTAATTTGCAAGTTTTTTATTTTTCCCCAGTCAACAAAATTAGCAAATCTCATCTCCTTGTCTTCTATACTAATTGAAAGAACCGTGTTTCCATAATACGTCACGATATGCATACTGTTGATACAATGAATACTATTTAATATTAATAATACCGATCACAGTTTATTTGCCCTGTTTGGTTATGCACCCCTCCATACTAAGTTTATTCTTATCAAGCCCGTCGGGTCATGTTTAGAGGCACCATGAGGACCTCATATTTTGACATGTTTGGCAATGTTTTGGAAACAATATAAACAAATCGTTGCCTGGGTGCTAGAATGTTCTATGTCCCCTATGGGACATAGAACATTCTAGCACTCAGCCGACGAAATGTATTCTTCATGTGTTTCTCTGACTGATATATACAGTACGTGGAGAGTGGATTGTAGGTAAATCACCCGCGGAGTGACGTTATCACCCAAGCTATAACTTTCAAATTTTGTTCATATCGACAAAAAACACAAGCAATGTTTCAGGCAATGGACCTCCGGGTTTAGCCCGGAGGTCCATTGGCTGAAACATTGCTGGTGCTGGTTGTGCTTTGCAACAAATTCGCAATTATTGCTTGGGTTGGAATCTCCACTCTGCGGGTGATTTAGTGATAATACACTCTCCACGTACTGTAACAGCTTTGTTGGGATGATTGAAAGTATGTTCCAAAAGCTCCTTTCGCATTAAATCTAGAGCGCCACGTCATATCCATATTCTACCTTCGTCCTTGTTCTCGCCGCATCCGCCATTCAAGGATACAGTGGTTTCGTGACTGTAATTGGCCATCATTGATATTCGATATTTCTAAAACAGACCTTAGCTTATTATAATCCTTGAGTGATGTGAGGGTGGTGGGATGGATACATTTCACTCGAGGGGATACAGAGACGGGAGCGAGGCTTGCCGAGTACCTGAATCAAATATGTTTTTATTTGTAGAATATTGTGAGAAAAACAATTGAACTTTCACGAACTGCTAGAAACAGCACTTTCTTCAAAGAAGGATATACAGAGACATCGAATAAGAGCAGTTTTCTGGTTCGGATACCCAGTTGACTTCGTAGAATTACCCAAATAGACAGGAGAAACCCTCCAAAATTTCCGAAACGGACTCTAATCAAATCATCTTTTTCCAATAATAGGCGCGTTCTTTTATATAAGAGTAACTATTGGCCCGGATTCCTGCCCAATGCTCGTTTTTCTGCATATCCCGATCTACTCTGTGCCCGGCAATGTTTTTGCCTACTATTAATCATATTCTGAGCAGTCCATCTAGTCTTAGCTTCTATTCTACCTATCCCTGGGCCTGCCCTGACCTCTGCCATGGCCCACGTTTTATAATCACAAGTTCTTCATTTCCCGTAACCGGTATATATCCACACAGAACTATCTCCCCTGTATGGTTGTTAAGGACAAGAGGAAATAAAGCGGGGATAAATCTCATCGAACAATTAAGTTAACGAACAATTGCTCAAACGAAGAACTCCTCTTACGAGTCTTATCCTCATCTAGGTATTGAAGGATGCCTATGACATGATGATGCAGGTCTAGAGGATATCTGTGGATGATACCATTTTGAGAATCCCATTTTGGAAAACGTCAGTGGTCACATAATCACCTTTTTATCAGATGAAGCCTTGAGGTCCATGAGAAAATACTTTAATGAGATCATATCTCAAACCTCACTTATCTTCATTTGGGTAATCAACGACCACGCTCAGTAGAATCTCTTCCTGTGGTCTATCTTTGCCTATAGAATCCCCCTTTTTGACGATGGAGACCATAAGGAAACATTTGATAGACTGCTAGTATAGTCAGAATAAGCTCAGCAATAGGCAAAACATGTCATGGAATAAAAGAACAGGCCACGGCGTAGATCGAGATATGCAGAAAGCCTAAAATTTTGCAGGAATCCGAACCAATAAAGTTACTCGTATTTAAAGGAACGCGCAGATTATTAAAAAAAGATGATTCTAGGGGAGTCTGTTTCGGTGAAGTTGGGTGGTTTGGAGGAATTGTTGGATCTATGTCAGTAATTCTACGAAATAAACGAGGAATCCGAACCAGCAAACTGCTCTTATTCAATCGAACGCACACTATAAATATACCCATATTGGGTCACTTAGCAACCACGTACTACCATAGAAACCAAGATGGTGGCCTCCAGTATACAACATGGACGGCGGAAACTCGTGTCACCCTAACAACACTTACTACGCATGTGCACTACGACTACGTATCACTATGGGAATGGAATCAATAAATAACAGCTCACGCGGGGTACCATGTCAACTAAACATGAAGAAACTAGGTCACGATTATGACGTCACATGAGACTCGGCCAAACAGTCTCGTTCACCTCATGTCCGATTACTAATATCCACACCTTATCACATTCACCAGCAACGACTAGATGATGGGTATTTATACATTTTACTGACACAACACAACATGTTGAGTGACAGTGAAGTACGCTGAAAGATTGAAAGATATATCGAAACTATAATGTATTAATCCAGTCTCACCACACACACAGACACACACTTTTTACTCTTCCGTCGCATGTGTCATGCGCGATCCCCCCCCCCCCCCCCCCGCCCCACCCTCAGAAAACCGATGCCGAACTTAAAATTCCAATACCGACTCTCCATATTGCCATCCTTACACGAGTTAAACTGGTTGTATTCTTCCACGCCTATCTTCGTATTGCAAGACATCATCCCCAATGCAATGTAGACCCTATTACATGGAATGAAATAAACAAACACACAAATTGACAAAGACAATCAAAGAAAACAATTAATGTTTATAGACTATTTCAATACTTACATTAATCTGGAATGATCTTGAGATCCTCCCTTGTCATGTCCAAGTTTGAACTGCTCCAATCCCAGAACACCTTAAAATAAATGGAGATATCAGAACGAGGACCAGCATGTGGTCACAAGTTAAGTTTCGATTTAGTTCGACATCGTAGCGAAGGTTGTATTCTATTCGATTACATTAATGTAGATTATTCTTTTTACCCTGCTGTGGCAGCCAGTACGTGGAGAGTGTATTATCACTAAATCACCCGCAGAGTGGAGATTTCACCTGAGCAATAATTGCAAATTTGTTGCAAAGCATAACCAGAACCAGCAAAGTTTCAGCCAATGGACCTCCGGGTTAAACCCGGAGGTCCATTGGCTGAAACATTGCTTGTGTTTATTGTCGATATATACAAAATGTGAAAGTTATAGCTTGGGTGGTAACTCCACTCAGCGGGTGATTTAGTTACAATCCACTCTCCACGTACTGTACCTGACAATATTTGTTATTGGGAGAGATTTACGAGACAGTTAGATCCCCTTAAATTCCGAAAACTCTCAGTAAATTCAAAACTGAGGAAATGTGAATTTCATTTAACAATTGAATTACAAGATGTTAGGGAATTTATATAATCGAGGAGAACAAAATTTCAGAAGCTGGCTTTTTACAATTTTTTGTTCCGATCAGTTTGAAGCTTTGACTATTATTCTGTGTTAAAGCCTATTCAAACATAAGGGAACGACATTTTCGTCATCGTTTGATGTGCTGTAATTTTTTTATTGTTCATTAAATCAACAGTGTGCGCATCGTGACATATAATACAGGCATTGTCCTTTCCATTAATTGTTCTCACTGTTGATTTGTGTCGTACGATTTTTCCAGTAAACGACAAAGTTGGTGTCGATCGACAAAAATCTTTTGTGAGAACACACAAGACGGTTGACCTTCGTTCGATGATTGACTGATGACAACAAACAAACGTGTTTGATTTCAACTTCGTTTATCGGAAGACTTCTTCGATTTGTCGAAGGGGTTACGGCTGATCAGCCTCCAGAGATAAATCATACGACAATTATTGTCTATAGTGAGAAAAGCCTTCAGATGTTTTTCGTTCGACAAAAATCAATCCACAAAAGATATTCGATAAAAAGACGTAGGATAAAAATCTATGATGAGAACATAGCGAAAGACTCAAGGTGCGCTTTACTATTTTTTTTCCAGAAAAGAATAAACGCGTGCCAATTATGTAATAACACATTCGCTAAACAGAGAGTCAAAATGTCGTTAACCACTTCGCTGCTGTGCAATTTGGAAATATCCTGTGCTGAACCATATATTGGAGAGAATGGGGTTAAAGTGAAGAAAATGAAATCGCCAATAACGTTCACGTATTTGTAAATTTAAAACTGTTATTATACAGTACGTGGATAGTGTATTATCACTAAATCATCCCTGAGGTGGCGATTCCACCCAAGCAATAATTGCAGATTTGTTGCGAACCATAACAAGCACAAGCAAAGTTCCAGCCAATGGACCTCCGAGTTATACCCGGAGGTCCTTTGGCTGAAAAAGTGTTTGTGATTTTTGTCCATATGTGCAGAATTTGAAAGTGATATTTGGGTGATACCTCCACTCTACGGGCGACTTTTTTACAAGCCATTCTCCACGTCCTGTATAGACTGAGTTCAACAATGTTTCCAAAATTTCTCCCAGCCACACCCCATAAATCTCAAAAGAAAAGACGTCTAGGCGACTTGAATTTAGTTCCTATTTAATGGACTGACCATGTTGTCAATACTTTGCTCCACAGGCCGTTAAATAATCTTTGTTTTGTTTTGTCGCCGTGTGGCACAGGATAACAAAACAGTTATATATGTTGGGACAAGTTTGGACTATTGAGTTCGTTGTTGCCTCGGGTATTTCGGAATTTACATAGACGCGAAAAATGGTTGAGATCAAATGGATAATGCCATATCGTCTGTCGCTTGCATTTCGTATAACATGCGTTCTATTGAGAATAACAGCGAGCTATGATAACCATTCCCTGTACATGTATGTGGTATCTCCGTACTGAGTACGGACTTATCGCACAGGCCGTCAACAGTTGGTTCCATACTCAATATGGACCTGTAGCAGCGAAAGGGTTAAGTGAAATACTGACAGATAATCTTTATAATGGAATATCTTTGAACCAGTTGCCTCCAGTTAGCAAGGCATAAAAAATTCAAGTTGTCCTTTTGTTACTTTTAATATTTATTTATTTATTTATTGGGATTTATCGATACTTTCCACACTCCACACAAGCAAGGTTAACACTGGCTGAAGATAAGTGTGCCATCGACGTGCAGTACTCCTTAGGGCACAGCGCCACATGCGGGAAAGCGGGCTGAAGTGTCTTGTCTAGCGACACAACGTAGTTACCCCTACACTGCAAAAAATATAGGTTCTCTTTAGAACCAAAACTGGTTCTAATCTTGTCCCTGAGATGGAACCAACACTGTTTAAAGAGTATTTATTTCAAATCAAATAAATTTACCAAGATTAGCATTCAATATTGACAGAATATTACATGAACTGAAGTAGATTCAGCAGTAAATTTGGAGCTTAATCAACGCAGTCGCCAAACATTTTGAAACAAAGGAGATATGAACAGTTGGCATATCGAACCAGTTTTGGTTCTGTACAGAACCAAAACTGGTTCGATATGCCAACTGTTCATATCTCCTTTGCTTAATAATGATTTGAGACAACCTCGTATAAGCTCTAAACTTACGGCTGAAACCCCATCAATTTATGTTTAATTCTGTTAATATTTAATGTTAATCTTTATAAATTTATTTGAATTGAAATAAATACTCTTTAAACAGAACTGGTTCCATCTCAGGGACAAGATTAGAACCAGTTTTGGTTCTAAAGAGAACCTATATTTTTTGCAGTGTAGCATGGATCGAACCGTAGACGTTCCGTTTTGTTTGTTCAGTGCTGTAACCACTGCTGCGCCACCTCGTTGAGAGCTGTCTCCTGTTTTCGTTTATTAAAAGTAAAAAAGGGAAAGCCTGACTTTATTTTCTCTCGATGTCATTGGGGTTTTCTATCTAATTATTTGCTTCTTAATCGGAACTTCCTTGTTCGAATAATTTTAAGGGAGATAATTTTATGGAAAGTCGATTGTCATGACGAAAAATGTCGGGATTGTTTTCTCTCTATGGTCTTATTTCGTCTCAGTTTTGTGAGTCCGTGCAAACTGTGTGTGGTAAGGTAAAGTATTATAATTGTCACATCCGATTGTGGCAACCATTTATTTTTACAACAAACCATTTTCGCAGCTCACCACTTTTGTTACAGACTCTTGCCCCGTCATTCATGGGAACATGTCATGGGGACCCTTCCAAATAACCTTGCACCAAAACCCTGTCCAAGAGCGACAGAATCGCCCTCCCTCTCCTTACGTAAACCCCATCCACATCCACCCAGTGACACGGGACTCACCTCACACACCTCTTATCCCATAGGGGGAGATTATCACTAATAATCAGTAATAGGTGATCAGTAATGATCACTCAAACCGAGATGAGGATAAAAGGGGTGTGAGGACTCTTATCCTCATACAAGAGATGTTCACTGGAGGACTATGAGGGCAAGATAAAGCCATATGGTCAGTGCTATGAGCGAGAGAAGACCATGTGATGGGGGCTAAGACAGCAGAATAGGCCATAGAGCTATGATTTATGGCCTCATTGAGGCCTCTCTCCAAAGGTACCCTGTACTCGTGTGGGGCGAAGCTCACTAAGGACCGTTTGGGTAAGTTTCGGTGGGGACTCGGAACAATAAGATGCCCGTTGGGGTATGTTTGAGTCGTTGTTGTGTGGTTTATGGTGAGTCGATGTACTCCCGCTGAATCGAACACACCCTAAGAACACGCCCATGACGTCACAAGAAGGCATCTCACGCAGGCTACCATAGCAACCTCACCCCACCCCTACCGGTCACGTGACTGATGACGTCAAATGAGAACCTGCGTGAGAACCTGCTAAAAGGGCAAGAAGTCAACACCACATACTCCTAAGGTCCAAGGCTCACGGAGAATCTCCTATAGTTGGCTCCGATAGGCACGTGCCATTTCAGATATATGTGTGCACATGAGCGCGATGCACTACATATCACCACGACAATGACGTGCAGGTTACTTTATCACCTAATAATAAGCAAAGGTGTGGCATTACTACTGAACATGCACGACAACGGTTTGGTTTGATAATCATTATTGGCAGTTTTATGACACTTTAATAGCTGAGGTCATCTTGTGTCGAAGATAGTTTTACGTGTGGAGGAAGCCGGAGTACCCGGAGTGTACCACCGATCAGTGGCGAGTAACAGTCAACACTCCAACATACTGATCCCACAGAAGCAGGATTAGCATTGGTTGTAGGTATGTGTGCTATTAACATGCGATACGCCTCAGCACATGGCAAAACCGTGCTACTAAGAGGGCAACTGGGATTAGGTGCCTTGCCCAAGAACACAACGCAAGTTACCCCGGCCAGGCATCAAACTCATAACCTTCCGAGCTGTAACAAAAGTGGTCGCAACATCCGATCCATATTTGGCATTGTGTGATCTTACCCACAGACAATGTAGATCAAGTTTGAATTAGAGGTTCGTCCGGCATTTCAATGGACGGTTATTGCTCTTCATTGTCCTACCTTTCCACGAGTTATTGCACTACAGCTATGTTCGACACCGCCAATCCATTTTCGGCATGCGACTTTCTAAAGTAAAATGCAGACCAGAGTCGAGTTCGACATTTGGTCTATTCTGTTGTAAAAATATTGCCCTTTGTTTTCCCATAATTTTATGTCAAAATTTATGGTTTCCGGGTGATAAATAGAGGAAATCTAGTGTGTTTGAATGGATACTTAAAATTATCTCATGAGTGACTGATATAAATGTTTATTTTTCGCGAGTCACCGTTTGTCTCGGTCACAAGTGAGATAATTTTCGGTATCCACTCAAAAACACAAGATTTTCTTTTTATTATATGCTTTTTATAAAAATCCGATAATTCCACTCGTTTCAACTTTGAATTGATGCATGAACGTAAACAGCGCACTGAATCATTGATACGCAGTATACATGTGTCTATGTTTTTGTAACCTTGTATTTTTTCACCTCATGTTTGAATGTGTATGCTGTGAAATAAACTGAATTGAAATGAATTGAATTGAAGTGATTTGATCAATACGCAGAACAGACAGCGCCTTGCGATCTGATTCAGCTGGCGGGTTTCTTGTCCAAACATGGCCTGAAAGTTCGTAATATAAGTTTTTGGTTTGGTACGTCCTTTGAAAGGACGTATCAAACCAAAAACATATATTACGGACTTTCAGGCCATGTTTAGACTAGCGGGTTCCATGCATCAATTCAAGGTGAATACATTTTGAATTATTGCTGGAAATCCGCTCAAAAAACACTAGATGTTTCTTTTCATTATATGTTTCTAGAACAAATTGATCCTTTCCAATGATAATTTTGCTCGCATTAACCTTTGAAAGCTACCATTTTGATTGATACCTTGAAAGTGAAAATTTCTATATCTCCACATTCACAGTTGGGGATACGATTTCTATCTTTCCGCAATTTCTTCGATATTCTATCTTTTAGCGTATAATAAAACCAGTTATATTCGACTTAGCTAAACTACAGTACGTGGAGAGTGGATTGTAAGTAAATCACCCGCGGAATGGGGTTATCACCCAAGTTATAGCTTTCAAATTTTGTTCATATCGACAAAAAACACAAGCAATGTTTCAGCCAATGGACCTCCGGGTTTAACCCGGAGGTCCATTGGCTGAAACATTGCTGCTGCTGGTTGTGCTTTGCAACAAATTCGTAATTATTGCTTGGGTGGAATCTCCACTCTGCGGGTGATTTAGTGATAATACACTTTCCACGTACTGTATGTTGTCACACCACATTATTCAATTAACAGGCAAATCTGATATGACTGGGATCTGCCAGTAGACCTTACTCAATTCAACCTTACTGAAATACTTGGCCTGCCAGTTGGTCGTTCATGTTCCCATGGGCTCATTGTCCCAAGACGAGCGAGGCACGCTCTCCTAAATTGTAACAATGTAAATACATATAAATAGAATTATGCCAATTCTAAAATATGAAGTATACAGTACGTGGAGAGTGGATTGGAACTAAATCCCCCGCGGAGTGGAGTTATCAACCAAGCTGTAACTTTCAAATTTTGTTCATATCGACAAAAGACACAGGCAATGTTTCAGCCAATGGACCTCCGGGTTTAACCCGGAGGTCCATTGGCTGAAACATTGCTGCTGCTGGTTGTGCTTTGCAACAAATTCGCAATTATTGCTTGGGTGGAATCTCCACTCTGCGGGTGATTTAGTGATAATACACTTTCCACGTACTGTATGTTGTCACACCACATTATTCAATTAACAGGCAAATCAATTTCAGTTTGGAGTTACTGCCTTTTATTCTGTTGCAATTCTCGTAATTTGGGTTTTTTAGGCTGATTGCAAACTCGATGTAGATCATTCATATTATTCATGGCTTTATCCACAGAAAATGAAGATCAAGTTCAAATCTGACGCTGATCCGACATTTCCTTGGGGAGTTATTACCCTTTCGTGACTTGAATTTCCATGGTTTTAGATTTCTAGTCGATAACTCCATCTGTGCAGGCCAAAGCAGATACATATTTGTTTTACAATTCTTCTTAGAATGAAAACAATCTCGTTTTGGGAAGGAGTAGTGTGCGAGAGTAGATATGGACCATTTGACTACTTTCTTTCTTGAAAATGCGTTTTAAAGCATTTCGTATTGATGTATTTTTTATTTATTTGGGGATTAACGACACTTTCGACAGCCAGGGCCACCTCGTGTCGGACAGGTTTACTGGTGGTGGAAGCCGGTGTACCCGGAGAGACGGCGAGCAACTGTCAGGCTGCCCAACATACTAACTCCAAACAGGCAGGGTTAGCATTGGTTGAAGGCAAGTGCACCATCGACATGCAGAACGCCTTAGTACACAACGCCAGCCTGCCCACACGTGGGCAATGGGGGTGAAATGTCTTGTCCAAGGACACAGTGCGGTTGCCGCAGGTGGGGTTCGATCCGAGGATCTCCAAGCGTGCAGCCTGTACCTCTACCTGTTGGGCTACCACCCCCCATTTCATATTCAAAAAAGATGCAATCTCTCTCACAGAGATGTCAGATCAGGTTAAAAATCATTCGAGGTTGGTAGGTTGGGGTGTGGGGCACACATGGTCCACTTAACGATTGTTTTATTATTGAAAAAGCGTGTTATAGCATTTAGCATTTGGCATACAACCTTTTACACAGATAAGACAGATCAGTGTTGAACAGTATAAAACATGTACCATTGTATTTTTCGCAATTGTATTTTCTACATGTGAATAAAAATGACCGAACTGATTGTCTAGTGACCAGGCCCGTAGGAAGGAAATGCCATAGGGGGGGGGGGGGTGGGCAGGGGGGGGGGAAACCATTTTGACGCGCTTGCGCGTCCCCCATTCCAAAATAGAAAGTTTTTGATTTTCAAGGTTGAAATGACGCTCTCTCATGCATTTTTGGCATTAAAATACCATCTTGTGCATGCTGGCAGAAAAGTACGGAAGCATTGAGGCGCCAGTTGAGTATTATTTCTATCTTGCACGTGCAAGTTGGCTATGTTGCACCTGCAAGTTACTATCTTGCACGTGCAGGTTAGCTATCTTGCACGTGCAAGTTACTATCTTGAACGTGCAGGTTAGCTATCTTGCACGTGCAAGTTACTATCGTGCACGTGCAGCTTAGCTATCTTGCACGTGCAGGTTAGCTATCTTGCACGTGCAAGTTACTATCTTGCACGTGCAGGTTAGCTATCTTGCACGTGCAGGATAGCTATCTTGCACCTGCAAGTTAGCTATCTTGCACGTGCAGGTTAGCTATCTTGCTCCTGCAAGTTACTATCTTGCACGTGCAGGTTAGCTATCTTGCACCTGCAAGTTACTATCTTGCACGTGCAGGTTACCTATCTTGCACCTGCAAGTTAGTTATATTTGATGAACATCATTATAGTCATATTTGAAGGCGAGTTCATCAAAATTATTATATAAGGGTCCAACCTAGCCCCAATTTGCGAGACCTAGGTTCGGATTTGCCGGACCCCCTCCCGGACTACGGAAATTCCTATCGCTGAGACAACCACTATAGGCTAAATGGTCATGTCTAGACGCCTGAATATGTACGTTACGCATCGATTGCATCGCAGACTAGGTGTGGATGCTTCATGTTGGGGGTGTGAGTGGGAAACGTCAGGCATAGAGAGTGAAAGACGGTTAGAGTTACAATGACGTCGGTGACGTCACGGTGAGCTCGCGACGTCATGACGACGTTGACCGCAGTCGATTTCCACAGAGGTGAGTGACTGGACGTCCGCAAGGGTCTTTGAATAGCAGATGTCTCCCTATAGGTGGTCATGCCGTTGGGTAGACCTTGCTTGGCCGGGTCTCAATACCCCTTAACAGGAACTGGGATGTCCCTTTTCAGGCTTTCGACCCTTCTTCTCCCTGATCGACTCTGTCCTATTCTCTCTGATCGAAGGGTTCGAAAAAAGGAGCCACTAGAGCAGCCCATCGAAAATTGACACCTCGAACGACTCATACAGATGTGTAACTGGGGAGCTGCTCCTGAAGCAGCTTTTCGAACGACTCCCTGAAATGAGCCTTCGAGGAGAAAATTAGTAACCAAAGAGTTAGTCCCAGCGATTCTTCGAACGATTCTTCTGCATCTGGATTATAGTGATCACCAGCAATGACTGGCCTGTCAGGCGACTGTTCGGGCTTGTTGAGGTATGGGTACTGGAAGAAGGGGAAGAGTGATTGTGCTGCTCTTAATCGGAACGCTCGGTGTAGGGTCCAAAGTTCACTGGCGCAGGTCGTAGAGACCTGGGCTCGTGGAATAAGGCCGACGGCTCTCTGATGTGATGAGAAGTATTCGGTCGAGAAGGTAGGATTAGAGAATCGTGGCGTGACGGGCTTCTGGAAGAAGGGGAAGGGCGATTGTGTCGCTCTTGGTCAAGCGGCTGAGGTAAGGTCACCGTGTCAAATACGGGAATGTAAGCCACTGGGGCAAGTATGGGGAGCCGGGTCTTCTGAGATAGGGTGGCTGTCAAATATGGGAATGTAAGCCACTGGGGGAAGTATAGGGAGCCGGAGCTTCTGAGGGTGGCTGGGGTGGCTGTCGCAAGATAACTAACTTGCTAGTGCAAGATAACTAACCTGCACGTGCAAGATAGTAACTTGCAGGTGCGAGATAGTAACTTTCACGTGCAAGATAGCAACTTGTAGGTGGAATATAGCAACTTACAGGTGCCAGTCACTCATCTCTGTGGACATCGACAGCGGTCAACGTCGTCATGACATCGCGAGCTCACTATGACGTCACTAACGTCATTGCAATTCTAACCATTTTCACCTGACGTTTCCCATTCACACCCCCCCCCCCCCCCCCAACATAAAGCATCCACACCTAGCCTACGATGCAAGCGATGCGAAACGTACATAGCCAGGCGACTAGACATGGCCAATGAGTCTACAGTGGTTGTCTCCGCGATAGAAATTTCCGTAGTCCTGGAGGGGGTCCGGCAAATTCCGACCTAGGTCAGGCAAATTGGGGCTAGGTTGGACTCTTATATACTAATTTTGATGAACTCGACATCAAATATGTCTAAAATGATGTTCCTCAAATATAACTAACTAGCAGGGTTACCCCGCGTTGCACGGGAACATTTAGGGGTCATATGAAAAGTACCCTCCAAAAAACAAGAACATAGGGGCCGCGTAATTTTCGACCCAGTCCGCCCTACGGGCGACATACTCGACCCCTTCAATCTCGTCACTTTTTAAACCCCCACCATTAGATTCCTGGTAAAATGTTACCCCTGGTAGACTCCTTTGAGGGCCTATATCGGTGAAATCTATCAATTTTGCTTAAACACCACCATTAGATTCCTGATAAAAAGTTACCCCAAGTAGACCCCTTTGAAGACCTATATCGGTGCAAAAAAATTTGGTCTAACTTTTGCCCCTCGCTGCCTCCACCCCACCCCCGCACACTTTTTTAAACCTGACGAGGACCTCCGCCATAAAAAAAGTACCTCAAAAAACAAAAATAGGGGCCGCGCATTTTTCGACCCAAACCGCCCTACGGGCGGCACACTCGACCCCTCCCTCCGGGCGGGGTCTTCGATCCTGTCACTTTTTAAACCCCCACCATTAGATTCCTGTAAAAAGTTACCCTAGGAGGCCCCTTTGAGGACCTGTATCGGTGAAATCCATCAATTTTGCCCATCCCCACCCCCACCCCGCCACTTTTTTAAACACCACGAGATTCCTGATAAAAGGTTACCCCAAGTAGACCCTTTAGAAAACCTATATCGGTGAAAAAATATTTGGTTATAACTTTCGGTGCTCCTCCCTGCCCCCTCACCCCGCACACTTTTTTAAACCTGACGAGGACCTCCGTCATGAAAAGTAGAAGACCCATTTTGGGCACTCTGGATAGCCCCATATTAATTTCTATAGCGGACAGACAGACAGACAGACAGACAGACAGACAGACAGACAGACAGACAGACAGACAGACAGACAGACAGACAGACAGACAGACAGACAGACAGACAGACAGACAGACAGACAGACAGACAGACAGACAGACAGACAGACAGACAGACAGACAGACAGACAGACAGACAGACAGACAGACAGACAGACAGACAGACAGACAGACAGACAGACAGACAGACAGACAGACAGACAGACAGACAGACAGACAGACAGACAGACAGACAGACAGACAGACAGACAGACAGACAGACAGACAGACAGACAGACAGACAGACAGACAGACAGACAGACAGACAGACAGACAGACAGACAGACAGACAGACAGACAGACAGACAGACAGACAGACAGACAGACAGACAGACAGACAGACAGACAGACAGACAGACAGACAGACAGACAGACAGACAGACAGACAGACAGACAGACAGACAGACAGACAGACAGACAGACAGACAGACAGACAGACAGACAGACGGACACAGACAGACAGACAGACAGACAGACAGACAGACAGACAGACAGGCAGGCAGGCAGGCAGGCAGGCAGGCAGGCAGGCAGGCAGGCAGGCAGGCAGACATTCTAAAATATAGTATAGACTTGCAGGTGCAAGATAGCTAACCTGCAAGTGCAAGATAGTAACTTGCAGATGCAAGATAGCTAACCTGCACGTGCAAGATAGCTAACCTGCACGTGCAAGATAGCTATCCTGCACGTGCAAGATAGCTATCCTGCACGTGCAAGATAGCTAACCTGCACGTGCAAGATAGCTAACCTGCACGTGCAAGATAGTAACTTGCAGGAGAAAGATAGCTAACCTGCAGGTGCAAGATAGCTATCCTGCACGTGCGAGATAGCTATCCTGCACGTGCAAGATAGCTAACCTGCACATGCAAGATAGTAACTTGCACCTGCAAGACAGCTAACCTGCACTGCAAGATAGTAACTTGCAGGTGCAAGATAGCTAACCTGCACGTGCAAGATAGTAACTTGCAGGTGCACGATAGCTAACTTGCACGTGCAAGATAGAAAAAATACTCAACTGACGCCTCAACGCTTCCGTAAATATCATTTCGTTTTAACGAAATAATATTTCGAAATAACGAAATATTATTTCGTTTCAACGAATAATTATTTCCTTTCAACGAAATAATATTTCGTTTTAACGAAATAATATTTTGTTTTAACGAAATAAGTATCTGTAGCGGTAAGTAGCGCCAGATTACACCGCATCGCTACTTTTCTAAGCAAATTATGCTGACAAAGTTAAGTAACACGGTTACGTATTCTAGCAAAATATGAATTTGTCTCATTAAACTTAATGACTTCACTTTATTGAGAAATAAATTTAGTGGTATTCACTTGAAACACTCTCCAATCAATTAAGTTTACGATCTCTCCGTTTTCCGCGATATGTGTATGACCAGAGTTTGTTTTGGTTTTTTTTTTGGTGTTGTTCCATTTATCATATCGCGGTTTATCGTTGCAGAAAGAAAATGAAGCGGCGGAAAGTCTAAGGGTACCCACTACATAGTTTCTTGCCCCTTCCCTCGTCCCTCCTAAAACAAGAGCGCACGTATCGCTGAAGCAATACAATGTCCCCTAACGGACGAATGAGCATTAATAATTATACAAATGTTATGACCTAGATGTGATCAGCATGAATTCCGTGGAAGAGTTTCCAAAATAAAGTCCGGAAAACTGATATTTTGGCGCTTTTCCATATTTCCAAGGGTCATAGCTCACACAAGAATAATGAAATCAGCATGAAACTCAAACTTGATCTGTAAGTCATCGTTCTATAGTAGGTTACCATAAATGAAACCATTCGGTTGAAGCATTTCCAGTAAAAGTCCGGAAACTGATATTTTGGCGCTTTACCATATTTCCAAGGGCCATAACTCATACAAGAATAAAGCAATCAGCATGGAACTCAAACTTGATCTGTAAGTCATCGTACTATAGTAGGTTATCAAAAATGAAATCATTCCGTTGAAGAGTTTCTAAAAGAAATTCCGGAAAACTGATATTTTGGCGCTTTCCATATTTCCAAGGGCCGTAACTCATACAATAATAATGAAATCAGCAAGAAACTCAAACTTGATCTGTAAGTCATCGTTCTATAGTAGGTTACCAAAAATGAAATCATTCAGTTGAAGTATTTCCAAAAAAGTCTGTAAAGCTAAAGTGTGACTGACAGACTGACAGAGTGCAAACCTATAGTCCCCCCCCGGCGATGCCGATAAGGGACTAAAAAACTTCCAATTGTAGGCCTGACACCGATAGACTATAAATGAACGACAAACGTTACAATGGAAAGCAGAGAACGACATTATAAGATGCATAGGCGTGCAGGTCATAGAGGGAGGGGGGGGGGGGGGGCTGCGAAGTCGGGGAAAATCATTTTTCTTGCAGATTTTATAACTGTTTGGGACAAGCTTCACTGACCTACCTGTAGTGTCAAACATTCAATCTATTGTCTTTAAATAAGGGACACCGAACCCCTAATACCAAACTTGGAACCAAAGTCCGTAATATATTTTTTTGGTGTGGTACGTCTCACAGGACGTGCCACACCAACACGTTATATTACGGACTTTGGGTGCTAGTTTGGACTACAGTCTTATCCGGGTGATAACGCGTCTGATGACTTCAGATACACTGGCCTAACAGTTTAAAAAAAAATGAAAGAGCATACACCATGCTGTTGGGAGTGCGGGGATAGGGTGTGGGCGCCGCCTGTAAACGTTTCTGTCGGAAAATTTCACATACTGTTGGAAAATAATTGTTGAATTCATATGAATCGAAAGCAAACAGCTTCATAGGGTGAAGTGTCAAACAATATAGGCCTATTGTTAAGGTTATTGACTGACATATCAACTGAACAAGTCACAGCTGAGGCATCCGGAGGCTCTAGATTTGTTCTCAGATACTCAGAATTAAAACAATTTCTATAGGGAGGCCCCCAATTCCCACCAACGGAATGAGGACATCCCCTACCATACACTCTCGCACATCGGTGTTGGATGCCTTCGGCAAACACAAAAGTCCTTCCGTGCATCCCCTCCCCTATGTCGGATTTTTAAATACGATTGGTTTCGGAACTGCGGGAGAGGGCCGCAAGCCCTCACTCACCCACCTCGGTTCCACGTGCCCCAATGATGCCTGCAGCATCACTTTTTGGTAAAAATCCCCAGCCCTTCCAAAAAAATGCCCGTACGTCTATGATAAAATGACGTTCCACCGTCAAGCTGGGAAAACATTCAAAACGGTTGTTCAAATGGCGTCATTTTCCTGAGCCTGATTGTTCACAATTTTTTTTTCTATCTCAAATAATGGAAGTGAGCAATTATTCATGCTGATTCATGGGGAAAAATCTGCCGAACACCGCATTATCTGACATATTTGCATCCTCCATCGCTCCACGTACCAACTTATTTATTTCTATTCAACGAAATAATATTTCATTTCATACGAAATAATTATTTCGTTTAAACGAAATATTATTTCTTTAAGGGAATTATTATTCCGTTTTACCGAAATAATTATTTCGTTCAAACGAAATATTTTTTCATTTTAACAAAATAAATACATGTAGCCGTTTCTGATGTTTTGCAGGTTCAGCTTACAGCGCTTCGCTACTTTTTGATTGCAAATGCTGCTTTTTAGCTTTGTAACAACGTTACGTCTGCCAACAAAATATGAATTTTAGTCATTTATTTATTTATTAGGGGGTAACGATACTTTAACAGCCGAGATCATATGCCGGTGATAGTTTTACGGGTGGAGGACGCCTGAGTACCTGGAGAGAACCACCGAACAACGACGAGCAGCTGCCAGCTCCCAAACATCGTAACTCTGCACTGTAGGACAGGCAGAGTTAGATTGGTTGAAGACATGCGCACCATCAACGTGTTGTACGCTTCAGTACACGGCGTCATCGTGCCCCCGCGTGGACAACCGGGGTTAAATTCCTTACCCAACGAAACAACGCGGGAGTCCGAATCGATCGCTCAGAAATTCTGTGATCTAACGAGAAGCGGGTATCGCGCCTTCAATTTTAGTCATTACAATTAATGACTTCTTTTTATTGTGCAATAAATTAAATCATATTCTCTTGAAACACTCGCAAATAAACTGACGTTACAATCTTTCCAGTTTTCGCGATATGTGTATGGAAGAATATTCTCAGTACCTTCTTTCTCGTGCGCATCCGTTACCGGTGTAAAAGGAATGGGAGTCCGTAGGAACGTTAGTCCCTCTGGACTATTATTCCGCGGAATCATAGTCCTAGGTCTAACATTTCTAGGAATAGTAGTCCGGCGGACTACTATTCCTAGAAATGTTAGACCTAGGACTATAATTCCGCGGAATAATAGTCCAGAGGGACTAATTTTCCTACGGGCTTCCATTCCTGTCACACCGGCCCCGTTTTGTGATTTTTGTTTTTATCACACTCTGTGACAATCAGAGTCAAACGTCAGTATTTATTTTTACCAGAAGCATCTCGATGATGACTCACGGGTTACGAGCGCGTGTAGTTAAAACTTGATTTGTCTGCATTCGAAAGTATTGGCGACAGACAGATTGGAAGAAAGTAATAGTTGCAGACATACATATTTTGAAAGGCGCGCCATCATTTCCCGACTAACATAGGACATAGTGTATTTATTTACTTTATTTATTGGGGTTTTAACAAAACATTCGACAGCCATGGTCACCTCGTGTCGGACAGTTGTACGGGTGGAGGAAGCCGGAGTATCCTGAGAGAACCACCGAGCAACGGCGACAGCAACTGCCAGACTCCCCAAAGTACTAACTCTACACAAGCAGGGTTCGCATTCGTTGAAGACAAAAGAGCCATTGATGTACACGGCGCCACCGTGCTCCAAAATGGGCAATCGGGATGAAGTGTCTTGCCCAAGGACACAACCCAGTAACCCCTGGCGGGGATCGAACCGTGGACCTTTCGGTTTAAAGTCCTAGCCGTTACAACTGACCCATCACACACCGCGTTGTGAATCTTTTCAGTTTAGTGTTGCAATGAGTCGGTGTAGGGAAGGTTTCTGGGCGGCGGGGGCACTAAAACCAGTTTTATAGTGTACAGAAAATACTATTGGCGAGCTGCAGTTGTACTCAGTTAAAATTAAATAATCATTTCATAAAAAAGGAAATAATTAAGTTAGTACATGGGGTGATGGAGGATGCAAACATGTCAGAAAATGCTATGTTCCGTCGATTTTTCCCTATGAATAATTGTTCACTTCCATTACTTTCAATCAGACTCACGAAAATTAGGACTTTTAAACAAACCTTTCGAATTTTGTTTCCAAAATTTAAGAGGAAACGTCATTTTATCACGGTACGGGCAATTTATTTTAGGAGTGGCGGGAAGATTTTTTCCGGCATCATTGAAGCACGTGGAACCGAGGTGGGAGAGCGGGGGCTAGCGGCCTTCTAAGGAAGGCCCGAAGCCAGACGTATTTAAAAATCCAACATAGAGGAGTGGGTGCGTCGGGGGAACTTTTGTGTGCCGAAGGCATACCCCAGGTGTCCAACAAAGAGGTGGGCGAGTGTAAGGTAGAGGTATCGCCCTCCCGTTTGTGGGGATCGGGAGCCTCCCCAGGGAAATTGATTTAAATCTAACGCTCTGAGAACAATTCTAGAGCCTGCGGGTGCCTCAGTTGTGACTTGTCCAGTTGCTGTTTTTAGTCAATTACGTTAACAATATAATGTTTGACATCTCAAAATCTGAAGCTGTTTGCTTTCGATTCATACACATTCAGCAAATATTTTCTGAGAGAATGTGAAAATTTCCGACAGAAATGTTTATAGGCGGCGTCTCCTTTCACCGGACTCCAAAAGGTATGGTGTATGCTCTTTCGGGATTTTTTTTCTTTTAAAAACTGTTAGGCTTGTGTATCCAAGGTCATCAGACGCATTTTCACTCTGATAAGACTGCTGTCCAAACTAGCATCCAAAGTCTGTAATATAATTTGTTGGTGTGGCACGTCTTGTGAGACGTACCGCGCCAAAAAAAAAAAATGATATTACGGACTTTGGTTCCAAGAGTGCTCATATAGGGCGGTAACCCTTATACGAAGACAATAGGCTGGGTGTTTGAAACTACAGGAAGGTCAATGAAGCGTGGTTCAAAATGATATGAAAGTGCCAGAAAAAAATAGATTTAACCCGACATCGCTGCTCCCTGACCGTACACCTATGTCGTTCTCTGTTTTCCGTTTCAACTTTTGTCGGAAATATATATTCCATCGGTATCCGGCCTGCAATCAGAATGTTTTTCGGAGGGGAGGAACGACAGGCCATGTAGGATGGAGGGAGGAGGGCACCCAAGGACATTCCCGCCACTACAATTTTTTTAGGTACCGAAACACCACTCTGTGTTTCTATCTAAGTATGCTGAATTTGGAATCAAAACGTTGAGAAGCGGTGGAATCTGGGCCTGCTTACCGCTACAGATACTTAAAATTATTTAGTTAAAACGAAATATTATTTCGTTAAAACGAAATAATTATTTTTTTGAAACGAAATGTAATTTCGTTAAAACGAAATAAGTATTTCGTTAAAACGAAATAACGTTTCGTTATTTCGAAATAACGTTTCGTTATTTCGAAATATTATTTCGTTACTTCGGAACAATATTTCGTAAAAACGAAATAATTATTTTGTTAAAACTAAATAGTATGTCGTTATTTCGAAATATTATTGCGTTATTTCGAAATATCATTTCTTCAAAACGAAATAAAAAAAGAGTGAAGCCTGTCACCTACCGGGCTCCGCATTTGCACAACATCACCAATACACGAGTACACTATCAACAATACACACGCACACTATCACCAACACACGAGTACACTATCAACAACACACGAGTACACTATCTCACTAATACACGATACACTCTCAACAATACACTCGTACACTATCAACAATACACGAGTACACTGCCACCAATACACGAGAACACTACCGACAATACACGAGTACCTATCAACAATACACGAGTACCTATCAACAATACACGAGTACACTATCACCAATACACGAGTACACTATCAAGAATAAAAGAGAACACTGTCACCAATACACGAGACCACTATCACCAACACACGAGAACACTACCAACAATACACGAGTACCTATCAACAATACACGAGTACACTATCACCAATACACGAGTACACTATCGCCAATACACGAGTACACTATCACAAATACACGAGTACACTAGCAACAATACACGAGTACACTATCAACAATACACGAGAACACTTTCACCAATACACGAGGACGCTATCAACAATACAGGAGAACACTCTCAACAATACACGAGTACACTATCAACAATACACGAGTACACTATCAACAATACACGAGAACTCTATCAAAAATACAGGAGAACACTATCAACAATACACGAGAACACTATCAACAATACACGAGAACACTATCACCAATACACGAGAAAACTATCAACAATACACGAGTACACTATCAACAATGCATGAGTACACTATCAACAATACACGAGAAAACTATCAACAATACAAGAGTACACTATCAACAATACACGAGAACACTATCAACAATACACGAGAACACTATCAACAATACACGAGTACACTATCAACAATACGAGAGTACACTATCAACAATACACGAGAACACTATCAACAATACACGAGTACACTATCAACAATACACGAGTACACTATCAACAATACACGAGTACACTATAAACAATACACGAGTACACTATCAACAATACACGAGAACACTATCGCCAATACATGAGTACACTATCACTAATACACGAGAATACTATCACCAATACACGACAACACTATCAACAATACACGAGAACACTATCAACAATACACGAGTACACTATCAACAATACAAGAGTACACTATCAACAATACACGAGAACACTATCAACAATACACGAGTACACTATCAACAATACACGAGTACACTATCAACAATACATGAGAACACTATCAACAATGCATGACGACACTATCAACAACACAGAGAACACTCTCACCAATACACGAGAACACTATCACCAATACACGAGTACACTATCAACAATACACGAGAACACTATCAACAATACACAAGAACACTATCGCCAATACATGAGTACACTATCACTAATACACGAGAACACTATCACCAATACACGAGAACACTATCAACAATACACGAGAACACTATCAACAATACACGAGAACACTATCACCAATACACGAGAAAACTATCAACAATACACGAGTACACTATCAACAATGCATGACGACACAATCAACAATACACGAGAACACTCTCACCAATACACGAGAACACTATCACCAATAAACGAGTACACTATCAACAATACACGAGTACACTATAAACAATACACGAGAACACTATCAACAATACACGAGAACACTATCACCAATACACGAGAACAACACTATCAACAATACACGAGTACACTATCAACAATACACGAGTACACTATCAACAATACACGAGTACACTATCAAGAAT
Organism: Pictodentalium vernedei; assembly: GCA_031216915.1. Classification (NCBI taxonomy): domain Eukaryota; kingdom Metazoa; phylum Mollusca; class Scaphopoda; order Dentaliida; family Dentaliidae; genus Pictodentalium; species Pictodentalium vernedei. Next base: position 777,804,068 of record CM062295.1, read on the forward strand.
ACACGAGAACACTATCAACAGTGCATGACGACACTATCAACAATACAGAGAACAATCTCACCAATACACGAGAACACTATCACCAATACACGAGTACACTATCAACAATACACGATAACACTATCAACAATACACGAGAACACAATCATCAATACATGTGAACACTATCACAATACACGGCAACACTATCACCAATACACGAGTACAATATCAACAATATACGAGTACACTATCAACAACACACGAGAACACCATCAACAATACACGAGAACACTATCACCAATACACGAGAACACTATAAGCAATACACGAGAACTGTATCAACAATACACGAGTACACTACCAACAATACACGAGGACATTATCAACAATTCACGAGAACTCTATCAACAATACAGGAGTACACTATCAACAATACACGAGTACACAATCTACAATACACGAGGACATTATCAACAATACACGAGAACACTATCACCAATACACGAGAACACTATCAGCAATACACGAGAACTGTATCAACAATACACGAGTACACTATCAACAATACACGAGGACATTATCAACAATACACGAGAACTCTATCAACAATACACGAGAACACTATCAACGATACACGAGAACACTATCAACAATACACGAGAACACTATCAACAATACACGAGTACACTATCAACAATATACTGGAACACTATTACCGATACACCAGAACACTATCAACAATACCCGAGAACACTATCACAAATACACAAGAATACTATCACCAATACACTAGTACACTACTAACAATACACGAAAACACTATCAACAATACACGAGAACACTATCAACAATACACGAGAACACTATCACCAATACACGAGTACACTATCAACAATACACGAGAACACAATCACCAATACACGAGTACACTATCACCAATACACGAGTACACTACCAACAATACACGAGAACACTATCATAAACACACAAGAACACTATCACCAATACACGAGAACACAATCAACAATACACGAGAACACAATCAACAATACACGAGAATACTATCATCAGTACACGAGTACACTATCAACAATACACGAGAACACTATCAACAATACACGAGAACACTATCACCAATACACGAGTACACTATCACCCATACAGGAGTACACTATCAACAATACACGAGAACACAATCAACAATACACGAGAACACTACCAACAATACACGAGAACACTATCATCAGTACACGAGTACACTACCAACAATACACGAGTACACTATCAACAATACACGAGTACACTATCAACAATATACGAGAACACTATCAACAATACACGAGCACATTATCACCAATACACGAGTACACTATCAACAATACATGAGAACACTATCACCAATACACTAGTACACTACCAACAATACACGAGAACACTATCACAAATACACAAGAACACTATCACCAATACACGAGAACACAGTCAACAATACACGAGAACACAATCAACAATACACGAGAACACTATCATCAGTATACGAGTACACTATCAAAAATACACGAGAACACTATCACCAATACACGAGTGCACTATCACCAATACACGAGTACACTATCAACAATACACGAGAACACAATCAACAATACAAGAGTACACTATCAACAATACACAAGTACACTATTAACAATACACGAGAACACTATCAACAATACACGAGAACACAATCAACAATACACAAATACACTATCAACAATACACGAGAACACTATCAACAATACACGAGAACACAATCAACAATACACGAGTACACTATCAACAATACACGAGAACACTTTCAACAATACACGAGAACACTATCAACAATACACGAGAACACTATCAACAATATTCGAGAACACTATCATCAGTATACGAGTACACTATCAAAAATACACGAGAACACTATCACCAATACACGAGTACACTACCAACAATACACGAGTACACTATCAACAATACACGAGTACACTATCAACAATACACAAGTACACTATTAACAATACACGAGAACACTATCAACAATACACGAGAACACAATCAACAATACACGAGTACACTATCAACAATACACGAGAACACTTTCAACAATACACGAGAACACTATCAACAATACACGAGAACACTATCAACAATATTCGAGAACACTATCAACAATACAGGAGAACACTATCAACAAGACACGAGAACACAATCTACAATACACGAGAACACTATCACCAATACACGAGAACACTATGAACAATATTCGAGAACACTATCCACAATACACGAGAACATTATCAACGAGACACGAGAACACAATCAACAATACACGAGAACACTATCACCAAAACACGAGGACACCATCAACAATACACGAGAACACAATCAACAATACACGAGAACACTATCAACAATATTCGAGAACACTATCAACAATTCACGAGAACACTATCAACAATACACGAGTACACTATCAGCAATACACGAGTACACTATCAACAATACACGAGAACACTATCAACAATACACGAGAACACTATCAAAAATACACGAGAACACTTTCAACAGTACACGAGGACACTATCAACAATACACGAGAACACAATCAACAATGCACGAGGACACTATCAACAATACACGAGAACACTATCAACAATACACGAGGACACTATCAACAATACACGAGAATACAATTAACAATACACGAGAACACTATCAACAATACACGAGAACACTATCACCAATGCCCGAGAACACTATCAACAATACACGAGAACACTATCACAAATACACGAGAACACTATCAACAATGCACGAGAACAATATCAACAATACACGAGGGCACTATCACAAATGCACGAGGACACTATCAACAATACACGAGAACACAATCAACAATACACGAGAACTCTATCAACAATACACGAGAACACTATCACCAATGACTGAGAACACTATCAACAATACACGAGAACACTATCACAAATACTCGAGAATACTATCAACAATACACGGGAACACTATCAACAATGCACGAGGGCAATATCACAGATACACGAGAACACTATCAACAATACACGAGTACACTATCAACAAGACAGGAGAACACTATCAACAATACACGAGAACACTATCACCATGCCCGAGAACACTATCAACAATACATGAGAGCACTATCACAAATACACGAGAACACTATCAACAATACACGAGAACACTATCACAAATACACGAGAACACTATCAACAATACACGAGAACACTATCAACAATACACGAGAACACTATCACCAATACACAAGAACACTATCAACAATACACGAGAACTCTACCAACAATACACGCGAACAATATCAACAATACACGAGAACTCTATCGACAATACACGAGAACAATATCAACAATACACGAGAACACTATCACCAATACACGAGAACACTATCACCAATACAGGAGAACACCATCACCAATACGAAGTTAACAAGATACAACCACTTATAGTTTTAATGCGACAAATTGTAACAACAAATTAAAACAAATATCTGTATTTTTTAATTGCACATGCATTGGAGTTAGTTTATTTACAGATTGCTTACATTCAATAACAAGGCTCGTGCTATTATACGGTACTGTGAGAAGTTGAAGTGGTATTTTTCTCTACCAGGACGCGATTGTATTATGCCAGTAATTGTTATTTACCAATCAGCTTGAATGTCTAGTGACGAATCGTGACGTTCTTGAGATTCCTTTTTTCACACAATGTGCAAATTAACCCTTCCCCTAACGTAACGACTAAACCTGCCTGAGCTATTCACAATAATCGCCAAACAAATTTTATTATTTTGTCAACTTTTGTCTTGGAAACGTAGCTTTTGGCCCCACCCTGGAACGAGCTCGTTCCAGTGGGTTGCATAAGCTATGTTTTCGAACCAAAGAAAATGAAAATGCGGTTATTGCAGGAATGTTTTTTGTTTGTTTTGCAAGTGTTGTCTATTTGTTTTAGCTAAACAGTTAATGAAATATAAGAGAAGATTCTACTTCCATGCTGACTTCTGACGTCATTCCCGTATTAGTCGTATTGTGAACGATATTTTCCGTGATGAAATATTTGGTGGTGTTTATGTGATAAAAATATGAAATCAACGCCGCATTATGAAAAACTACCGCAAAGATCCTGAAAGTTTCCATATTCTCACCTTTCTTTCTGGCGGGTGACATTTTGCAGTACTTGGTGGGGGGGGGGGGGGGGCGGGTGGTGCTGGGCAGGGGTGGGCAGGGGTGGGCAGGGGGTAATTTCGACCGGATCGCGGCTCAGTGGTCGAACTGTATGTCCACGTTTTGTACCACGATAGTGTAGTTATGAGCACGGTTCTAAACCGAGAAAAGGAGCCGTGATCAATTACTTTATTCCATCGTGAACAAGACTCCCGTCACGAGTAGGGTGGAATATCATTATTTGGGGAAAGCTAATTGCGCTACGCTTTAACCGTGACACCGCTACCCCTGTTTCATTGCCCTATTTTCTTAGCCGTGTGCGTTCAGGTCTTCGGATTTATTTCACGCGTCTTCCTCGGAATCTATTTTCATGGTATTGGTTCCGCACCCCAGAATAATGGAACAGTTGGACAACTAAACGTTAAGTTAAAATTTCATCCCATCCGTAGAGGACAAATACCCAATCAAACCTGACAACTGAACATACCACAACGTCTGATATGCGTCACTTTCTAGGTACAGTTGTTGCTTTTTTCTGGGCATGTTTGATGTTACAGAGAGGAGGTCTTTCCTCACCATCGTCAAGCGTTTAACGAATACATGGGTAGTATTGTACCCATTGGAACGTAAACCTGCAAGGGCATATCGTGTTTTACTTAAAACAACGGGTACTGCGATTGATAGATATTAAGAAGAAGGTTTGCAATGCCCACCAAACCTCCAGTGTTTCAGAGTGCAACACAATTTAATATTTCCCTATGCTATACGAGAATATCCTGTCTACCGAGTACATTCAAGTACCAATATATTATTTTATTAAAATTTACCATAGGTTCTAATTATCCTTTTAACAATGTGCCCATCATAAAATCTGTTATTGTAGGCTGAATTTCGAAAACTACCTACACTCTAAAATCAGTTGGGTTAAAAATCATCCCAAATCGACTGGGTTCAGTGAATATGAACCCAATTGGGTTCATATTCACTTAACCCAGTCGATTTGGGTTGATTTTTAACCCAACTGATTTTAGAGTGTACATGTCCGCCGACAATATTGTCAAACAGCCATCTGCTTCTTCTGCGGGGCTGATTAATCCTCTTTGTATATTTCCCTCGAGAGATGTTGTTTTCGCAATTACGCGTCAGGTGCTGGTAGAGAGGCGAGACCTCGACAGACGACAGACAGACAGATAGACAGACAAACACAGAAAACATTTTCTATGAACTAAAAGTACCTGCTCCTGCTCTCTTGGATAGCCAATAAATCGTTGCGCTACCGATACCACCACACCCAATTACAATATATTCGTAGTACTTTCTTTGCTGTCGACTAAGCTTCTCCATAACTATCAATTTTTAATAATAAAATGTTCACAGGCACAAGACTGAAAAAAAAATGTGAAAGGTTTTTTTTCATAAATGATTTCTGTAGGAAAGTCAGACACACCAGGTTGCAAAACTGAGTTTTTTAGAAATAAATTTCTACATAGAGTAAAGTTTGTTTAAGGTGCTTTACACCTGAAACTTATTTAATCACTCCCTGTTTTTTTTTTTTGCAGTGATCTTAATAGAAAAGGTCATTACTTTCATGCTATCGTTCATATGGCCAAAAGGGATTGTTTGCGGAAAGAATGGTCTATTGACAAACGAACGAGAACAAAATGATGAAAATATGCAATAATTTAATGGCGCTAACTACACATATCTGTCACTAATGTTTTTCATGGGGAAATGTTCTCTCGATAAGTATGGTGCTGGAACGGTCCACGATGAAACAATGCCGGTAATTACTGACAATAAATGCAACTTGTGGTCTCCTGAATACAACAAAAACCGTGTCTGACGTCAGTAGAGAGTGTATTCACCAGCTGTCCGGATGACAGACTGAACCCCCCTCCTAATGCTACAAGTGAGCCTTCTGATACGGTACAAAGGCAACTTTTCTGCCACTCCTCATGCAATCCAAATCGGCCAAATTATGTACAGGCAGATCCCTTGTTTGCACAGGACGTCCAAGAAAGTCCCGGATGTGTTCTCCGGTATTCAAATCGGAGCTCATTGCAGGACAAGCTAGTGTTGTAATAGCGCTGTTTTGGAGGGATGCTCTCACAGCATGGGGACGATGCGGCCCTGCATTGTTGTCCATGAATACAGGTCGAGAAGCCAAAGGATGGTTGTCAAAATGAGGCCCGACAACCGGATTGAGAATGTCCCGGATGTACAGATGACCATTGAGATTTCCATGTATGGTCACCACATCAAGTTTATAATCAGGAGAGAGGCATCCCCAGATCATTACTGATCCTCCACCATAAGAAACAGTAAATCTGATGTTCCTGGCACGTTAGCGGTATTCTATCCCAACACGCTCTGATGCAACTATCTGTGACGTGAAGCAGGAACCTATTCTCGTCTGACCAATGGACTCTCCTCCAGGTCCTGAGATTCCAATGTTGTGCGCCATACACCACTCGATGCGTCATCGTTGATGCTCATCGGACAGAGTTGGACGTTTGATTACCTTTCTGGCTCTCATACCCAGTGCTTTGAGACGGTTTTGGACAGTTCTGTTGTTGGAGAGCCAAAGGGATGTCAAAACCCAACTTGAAGCGAAGGGTTCACGCTTAACGAGGCGTACCAGACTCCAATCTTCCAAAGGAGAGGTATTTTTGGGGGTTTTCAGGGCCTTGGTCGGTCCTTAACATCGTTGGTTTGTTGATTTTTTTCGGACAAGTCTGCTGATGACTGAATGAAGATAGCCAAGTTGCCTTCCAATAGCTTTAAATGACATGCCTGTCGTACAGTACGTGGAGAGTGTATTATCACTAAATCACCCGCAGAGTGGAGATTCCACCCAAGCAATAATTGCAAATTTGTTGGAAAGCATAACCAGCACAGAAAAGTTACAGCCAATGGACCTCCGGGTTAAACCCGGAGGTCCATTGGCTGAAACATTGCTTGTGTTTTTTGTCGATATGTACAAAATTTGAAAGTGATAGCTTGGGTGATAACTCCACTCTGCGGGTGATTTAGTTACAATCCACTCTCCACGTACTGTATGTACATGTATGCCAACGATTTGCCATCTTAGTGCCTCTGACAGTCTCCTCCGTGCCTGTCAAGATTTATTGATAAAAGAAGTGACAAATTTTCTTGTGTTTATACCCAGATTTATTTGCATGTGGATACTAGTGTTTTGTGAATTCGTGGGAAGCATGCTTCACGTGGACAGGGGACGTATTTGCTGTACGCTATCAACTAAAAAATTCATGTTTCACTAAATGAAATGTACTGCAAGACATAGCAATCATTAAAACATAATAATCGGTAACAGCAACTTCACTGTCATGAAATATTTCAGGGGGTGCTTAATTATGTTCCATATGTATATATAAATAAGTGAAATTTGTTTACTTTAAAATTCAAACAGCTGTTATTCCATAACTTCAGATTAAATATACACAAATTAAACAGCTTGAGATGCAAAATATACGGAAACAACTCACAGAGTTGACAGCAGACGCCAATGGCTCCGGGAAATCTGCTACCGTATCCGTACCAGAACTGATAATAAAATAATATTCCGGAGAACAACTCGTTTCCAAATGTGCTTCAGATATCCACGAACAAAGCTAGGTATTCAGAACACTTTAGGATGCATTGATAGGTCTGCATTTGGGAAAAAGACAACAAAGTCTGAATTTTGTATTGAAGATGGGTTCCATGATCGATGGGCATTCGCATTTCACGTGATAGCACGAATTTTCATCGAACATCAATCGCGTAATTCTAAGAAAATTCATGGGTGTCATGATACCTTGCACGAAACATGGCAATTGTGTTGTCTCCATATAACAATAGTATGTATTATTAAGGCGATATTTCTCATTATCTGATTTTAGACGGCATTGTATATCAGTGCTTTTTCGGCCTGAAAAATCTAAACAAACAGTCAATGAAAACAAAGCAGAGAGATTTGGAATGTACCCAAACGCAGTTCTATCACAGCATTGTGAAGAATTTTGATGTTCGAGCTTTGCACTTTGATATCTGAATCACATTTGGCCATGAGCTGTTCTCGGAAAATATTATGTTGTTATCAGTTCTGGTACGAATACGGTAGCAGACTTCCATACATCACGACCTTCATTTTGATTCCTTTACTTATAAAGCACCTTAAAACAACGAATGCGGCTTACGTGCTATTTATCCCGTTCACCTCTTGACGATTGGGTAATGTATTTCACAACAATTTTTGTCAACAGAAATTAAAAATATGCAATGCATACCTTATTTCGGCGCACGGTTTTTCACTATTGCTATTCTTATCACGTTTACCTTGTGAACTTCGAGTGTAGATTATCAGTGAGTGTTAGTGTTGACAAAAAGTATTGACAAAAGCTCATCATTGTTTGAGGTCATACACGTTTGCTAAGGAAACGCGAAATTTTATGTTTGTTTCATGTCACGCCGTCGACACGAATTTTAACCACCGACGCTGTTACTGGGAGTAAATAACAAAACTGGACACTGTAGGTATTATAACAATAACATGATTTTGAAGGGCATTACACTGTATTAACGGCTCAACAGAAATGGTTAACAGCCCAAGAGTTTATTAGCGGCCCGCGACGAAGTCGAGGGCCGCTAATAAGCTCAGGGGCTGTTAACCATTTCTGTTGAGCCGTTGATACACTGTAATGCCCGACAAAGTCATGTTATTTCTATTATTGCCACTTTCGAACATCGGGTACAATACAATTAAATTATGTGGGAAATAAGATAAATAAATGGAGTTTGTCGTTTTAGAATTTAAAAAAAACAGCGACACTATCGTCTGATTTGTTGACAAACAAACCGGGTAACATGACTATCGTCTGATCAGTCTACGGTGAAATTTGGGAAGTTAGATGATGAAATATATCTTCGAAATGCGAACTTTAGGCAAGGAGTTTATTCATCAAAGATGTCATCACTTACTTTGTGCGTATCGCTTCCTATATTTGATACATTATCTAACCGTGACACAAAGGGAAACACTTGAAACAAATGTGTTAATTGTGTTTACTAATTAAAAAAATCCGAATTGAATTTCGATCCCAATGGAAATCTGGGAACAGTATTGTTGATCGGCTGAGAGATGTGACGTCATTGTCTATATTTAGACGTGTCGGGCTGTTGTTCACGTGTTGGGCTGTTATAGTAAATAACGGCCCAATACGTCACATGACTTGTACTTGTTGGGCATTACGAGGTTTCAACGCCCGGTAAAACATTGTTAATGTGCTAGGAACGCCCGCAAAAGTGATAATAATGAAGGTTAATGACACTTTCGACAGCCAGGGTCACCTCGTGTGGCAAAGTTTTAGGGGCTGCCTACATGAAGCAATTTGAAATGAGACTCCTGCCAAAGAAAAGGAAAATAAAAAAAAAATGATATAGCAATGTTATACATAAAAATGTCCATTATAATCCACTGCATATGAATATACTCGTTTGAAATGGGAGAAAATCAGAAGAATGGGGTGCGCGGTGGATCAGTAGGTAGAGGTGCAGGCTGCAAGCCGAGAGGAGAGGTGTTCGGTTCGATTCCACCTGTGGCAACCGCGTTGTGTCCTAGGGCAAGACACTTCACCCCCATTGCTCAAGTGGGGGCACAGTGACGCTGTGTACTAAAGCGTACTGCACGTCGATGGTGCACCTGTCTTCAACCAATGCTAACCCTGCTTGTGTGGAGTTAGTATGCTGGAGAGCTGACAGCTGCTCGTCGTTGCTCGGTAGTTCTCTCCGGGTACTCCGGCTTCCTCCACCCGTAAAACTATCATGGTCATGATTAGCCATTGTGCAGAAATATGTGACCTTAAAACACCAATAAACAAATAAATAATCAAAAGAAACGAAAAATGTTTTTTTTTTGGAAGTGAAGGCGGTATTAGCGACAGAAGAAAATCATGGCAACGATAATCTGAAGTCATTTATCAACCAATATTAATGGCTAGTAGTTACCAACTGCATCCAGGGGTAATTTTCATGTAAGTACTTTTAGTATCGATGATCTTCGCAGTTTTTTCGACATTTGCTTCCTGATGGAGAACGCCATTTGTAATTATACCACGTGACCAAAACAACATTTCGGTAATTCAGAAAGCCATCATATTTTGCGTTGTAGCACTGCTTTTCAATTTCCAGAAAAGCACATAACGTTAACAACTTTATCTATAACGCTCCTGGACTTGTGCTTGTTTAATAATTTGGTGCCAAATGTTTTTAAATGAGCGTTGTTTTTGAACAACAAAGATTATTTTTTTTAGCACCGCCTTCTCCAACCTCCCAATCTAACAGAAATTGGTACACATTTTGATGTCATTTGTTAAAATATCATTTTTGATGAATGTAATGAATAAAGAGTCGAATAAATACATTTGGCACAACAAAATTAGAAGAAGTTAGTGGATTTGAGAAATAGTGATCGGAATGTTACGAATTATTTTGTGACGTATAATTATGTCGTAACGCCTTTGTTACGAATGGTCGGAACAGTTTTTGTCTTTTCGGAAACCCCGCGAATCTGTTTCCAGACCGTTTCTGTGACAGAGAAGCTTTTTTCCAAGAATATTTGGTAAGCATTGGGTGATGAACGACAAATAGCACGCCTTGATACTACGAAAGTCATCATCGGTGAAAAAAAAGAGACCTTTCGATATGATTTTCATGTTGAAAGTATAATGTTTACATCTATCTGCCCAGTAAACAGCACTGCATGTTGGATGTTGTTTACATTCAAACGCCTGCCTTGTGTCGGCAGCGGTGTTTGTTTCTACCAAACACCCCGATTTACCCAATCAGATTTTCACACTTAACCGTAAAACACTTTTACATTCATCTTCTTTTCGAGAGAAGTGGAAAAATCGTGCACAAACACACGGTGTTAAGTATAAATAGCAGGTAAGTGAATGTCAGGTTCTGTTGATAGTGAAATCTGTTGTGTGTATTGGTGACTTGTGTATGGAAACCTGATTGCACAATAATCTGAGAAAATCGGTATTCCATACAATGGTTTGTCAGATGTAGTGCAGTGACTTTTGACATTTACAAAACAAATAGCCAAGCCATGTGCTTTCATTTGTTTTTTCTTCAACTTCAACACATTTTTTTCAAAGGCCAATTTCTAAGTGATGTGAACTTTTTAACATAGTCTAACCCCCCTCCCCCCCCCTCCCCCCCCCCCCCCTGCATGCATTTTGAAACTTTACGGGGAGATAGTGAAAATGTCATAAAGTGTTTTTTATCAGTTTCTTTAATTCCAATTCACATGCTCTATTATGTAATCAACATGCATCCTATGCAAGGCAGGATGAGCAAACTAGACTTTACAAAAATTTTCTATGTGTCAAACCAAACATTTTGATGCATAACACATGCCTATTTGAAGGTCATTGACGTAACATTTCATTCAGGAAAAAACACATCATTTGATTGAAAGTTTGGGATTGACAGCCCCTAAAGGGGACGTCCAACCTAATATTGGCCATATTTTATGTAATTTTCTTCCAAGTCAAAAAAGGCCCAAAATAAATAACCCCAATAAATTATATACCAAAATGCTTGGAATGAAACATAGAACATGTGGAAACTAGAGTTTGCCATGGAACTGTTGCCATGTGTAGATAGCACTGCCTGGAAGTCTGCTATGGCATAAGTAAGAGAACAACATTTTTACAATAAAATACCTCAAAATAAAATAACAGCTGTATTCTATAAACTTTGAAGTACATACTCGAAGGAATCTTTTTCTAATCCTTGAAAGTAATAAAGATTGAGACCAAATGTTATAAGTGGAGTGCTCACTGATTGAAGGCAGACATTTTATTTTGTTTATGTTTTGATTTGGGGAGTTCAACAAAGGTCAACTTGAAGGAGTCCAGCAGAAGAAGTATGGAAGGACAAAAGAGTGTCTCCCAATATAAAGATGTATGTGTCAGTGTGGTGGTTTGTAAAGAAACTATTATATTCTCCTATGTAGAATGCACAGGAAAGTCATACATTGTAGTTGAACAAATATATTTACAAACCCCTTGCACTGTAACCCCTTTTATCCCATGCATCAATTTGATGGTGATTAAATTGTTAAATTTGTCTGGTCATTTCAATAAATAACATAGCTTGGTTTACTCTTGGACACCAATACACTCATGCTATCTGTTGGGGAAGAAACACGAGTAACTGTAACCTGTCACTGCAATAATCCATCAAATGTGTCTAAAAGTACATTGCTATTCAAAACACATCAAATCAACCCTACATAACCATTATTGCATGTACTTTTCCGAAAGAGGCTTATTGGCATATTGAGATCAGGAGAGCACATCCAGTAGGTCTCCCATTCATAGGTGTTCACATATTTTTTCAAGAACGCAATACGCAAAGAACTCCCCAGAAGGTCACAAGCGAGCTCCATTTGATAAAACATTTCCCCAAGGGGGGGGGGGGGGTCCCTCCCTTGTATATCTGTACCTTTGGCACTCATGGCATATGCCTTTTTCATCAAAGTTTAACTCTCTTTTTCTTTTTGAAGATCCTGACGACACACATGCTCGGAACACTATCCGATAGGTAACCCTCTAAATAAGTGTATCAGCAAAAACCATATTACATTGCAAAACATTGTTTTTAGACTTTAGTTCTGGACCTTTCATGCTTCTCGCTTTCAACTATAACCCTTAATTTACTGATTAATGTGAAAATAAAAAAAAACGACCATAATCAACTATTTGAATTCTAGAAGCCTCCATTACAGCTCCGATAAAAGTGTCAAACGTCAGATTGGTGGCTTTATACAATATCCATTAGCTTGTTGCTTGATAAGTAATAGGAGCAAAATATTCACAGAAACTATTTTGTTGCAATTAATTTCGAGGGTGTCAGCAGGCACTTTCCAACAAATCGTAACAAATCAGAGTTATAAAAATATAAACAAAATTTTCTAACTCGAAAGAGTGAAAAAAGACCATAACTCGGGAAAAAATGTGTGGAAGAAAAACATGCTACAGCAGCTACAGAGGCATCGTTTCCCCATGATGCCCGACCACAACACCAAATATCATTCAGATTGGAGTAGCAGTGGCTGAGATACAAGGGAGAATGTTGGTATGGACCGATAGAGGTATCCGCGGCACTAGATACGCATTTGGCTTTCCAACTTCCAAGTCCGGGACATAATAATCACAACACACCCACCTTATCAATTCATAATTTCAGTAAAATAAACACAATTAGCAACTTAAATTAATTTATAGAAGATGGGGAAATATTTGGCTTCTGTCGCCCTCCCGTACTAGTAACGCAAACATCTGCAGGCAGTGTGATGCTGACAAACGAAATTGAACACATATTGTCTGGTGTGTCATGTTAAAAAGTAACTCGGCACGGATAATGAAGAAATTGTGAGTATTTCGTGTATTTCATTGTTTAAATGCGAATTGCGCCTAATTTTGACCGAAGATTCGATAATTCGTTTTGGTCTTGACCATCAGTGTCATTCTGACCGCTGTTATATTTATTATGATATGCAAATTGGGCGATAGTTTCCGGTAAAGGAAATCTGTCACATTTATTAGCCTAAAACTATGACAAAAGACACTGATCGACACTTGTGTTGGTATGGTTTGTTGCAAGAAAAAACTAAATTCACAGCATCGTCCAATCGCACCTTATTTAAAAGCGCGAATGCATCATTTTCAACCCATCTTCAATCGGTCCTTTGCGGACATCAACACAGTCTCGGCAAAGATCATGGTTACTAGGAAGTAAAAAATTTCATAACATCGGGGGAAATCAACACGCTCTATATAGTTCCAGGTCATTTGGAATATATTTCGAGAAAAAGTGATTTCTGAAGCATTTCGCTTACTTTTTTATGAATATTACCTTATTTTGTCTATCGTCCCGATTTAATACACACGCTTACTTTTTTACAAGTGATTCATGTTGTCTTTTTAGTGCGCAATAATTCAGATTTTTCGTCAACAAAAAAGTTCAGACGGCCTGTAAACACTGGATGCCGCTGGAGAGAATTTCAAACCTTATTTTGCAGTTATGACATTAACAGTTCAAGTATTTGCTGTAACTTGTTTGCAAATCTGCTTAGACATTGTCTCGAACAAGTAAAGGGCGTGATCACGTCCTTTCATTCTTACAATCGCCCAAATTGAGTGTTCCTGCAAGGACCACATTATAATAACCGGAATAAACATAACTGAAATATGGCCACATCCGGAACATCCAAAATTTGTGTTGGTGGTATTGTATTTCAACATCAAAACACACCAGAGTGCGTGTCATAAAAATGCCTTCTCCGAGTCTGTAGTATGTTATTACATTGAGGACAAGGCTTTCGAATTACCGATCATTTTCTGGTTTTACATGTTCGTTATCCAGCCTTGTTTTATTACTACTGACTTGTAGCACTACTGCAGGCATGTTAACTATGTCAGCTCACTCGAACTACCAGAATCCCATCGAGCAAATACGTCATCGAGTAATTTCTCGAACGAGTGACTCCTCTTACGTATCTTATCCTCATCTCGGTATTGGAGGATACTTATGACATGGTGATGTACTATTGGAGGATACCTTTGGAGGACCTGTTGAGGCTACCTGAAGATAGTTATAGTTCCTCGTACTTCATCAACTTTGGTTTTTATGTTGACTTACCCATATTCACCATCATCTGTCCTATCATTACAGTTAAAACTAGAAGTCCTGTCCCGAACTGTGCGCTTTTCTAGGCTTAATTGCGCGTGTGAATTGCGAGCAAATGCTATATTGAATGCCATCCAAAGCACAGCAGGTTCTCCTGATTACTCATCACAAACACAGGCAATGTTTCTGCCAATGGACCTCCGGGTTACCCGGAGGTCCATTGGCAGAAACATTGCTTGTGCACAGCCTACTTGTACAGAATTTGATAGTTTTTTACTATGGTCATAACGCGTAGATAAACGCGCAGATCGACGTGCTATTTGCACGCATTTCATGACAGGACTTCTAGTTTTAACTGTAGCTTCTACAGCAGTCACCCAAATACTATAGTCTTCTACCACGGAATCCCACTTTACGGAATCGGCTTGGAATCCCACTAAGAGAATTCCTTCCATAGCATGTTTATATCTATAAATGATATACAAAGAATTTGAACTCTGTATGAAATGGTATACGTGGGGGGGGGGGGGGGGGGGGGGGGGGGTGAAGCTATCTTATTGAACCTGTTAAAGGCTTGCCCGAGCGTAGAGTCAAGACATAGATTGTCGGCATGCCTGTAGTAGTGCTACAAGTCTGACGTAATGGTTCAAGGGTGCAACTGTGGTAGAAGACTGTGGTATTGGGTCACTGCTGTAGAAGCTAATGCTAGGATAGATGATAGTGAATATGGGTAAGTTATCATTAGTGGTCTTAGAACTATAAAAAACATAAGGCGACCAGGCACCAGGAACTATATCTATATTCAGGTAGGTATGCTCTAAAAGGTATCCTCCAGTACAACATCACCATGTCATAAGTATCCTTCAATACCGAGAGTAGGTGATAACAGCCAAGTCCCGACCACTTTTTGGTCGGGGTGGTCCAGAAAAAAATGATGGTCCAGAAATTGAGGTATTTTTGACAAAATTGGGCTATATTTAGAAACAAATTCAAATTTTTTCGAAAAATTTCGGGGTTTTCCGGAAAATGTTTAGGTTTTTCCAAATATAATTCAACTTTTCCAGGAAAATCCCGGATCTTTCGCGGAAAATGTTCGAATTTGAGCTTTCTGGACCAAAAGATCTTATAAAAATCCGGTTTTTGGTATGACCCATTTTTGACAGATTAACACTAATTTTCCCATAGGCATGGATTGTTAAATTCGGAGAAGTCCCGAAAAGGCAGTGTCGTGTCAGGAAAGGACCCTCGATCAGGAACTGGGATTTTCTCGCAGGAAATACCACGACACATCGGACTGGGTAAATTCTTGTCGACATCAACTGGTCCAGAAAAAAACCGATACGCCACAGGTTCTTTTGCAGTGTCGTGACAGGAAAGAACCTGCGTCCAGAAAAAAAAAACGATACGCCACGGGTTTTTTTTCCATCAGGTCCAGAAAAAAAACCGATATGCCACGAGTTTGTCATTTTTTTCCCCGTCATTCGACGTGGGAAGAAGGGAGAAAAATTCCGATTGGGGAGGGTAATGGACGAGGAGGAGGATTGGAAAAATGTGTATATATTATAAGTTATAATATGAATGATAATAATAAATATATATATTTACATATAAACAAAATTAAAAATAAATAAGAAAAAAAAATAATTATTTTTATTAAAAAAAGAAAAGAAAAAAAATAATAATAAATAAAACAATGTTTCTACACATCAGAGAAGGTTCGCGAATTAACACGAAGTAAGGAGAATATTCAAGTGCAGGATAGGACCAGGCGATTGGGAGAGATGGGATTGAGACGAGAGGCTACCAAGTTGTTCAGACCCGTCACCGAGGTTCAGGAACGAGCTAGGAAAGAGATCGTGGAGGAATTGAGACCCATAAAAGACGGTTCTCAGAGGATGATCACTTCGATTCCCGGTACTTTAGCACCGAGAACGTTTTCCGATTTCGTTCCAATGGGAATAGAGACCGATCTGAGTACCATCGATAGTAGCGATGCTTCGAGCACCGTTAGGGGCATCAGATTTGACGATGGTAGTGAAATCCTGAAAGATCCGATGTATGGATTTCGTGACGATGGCGATCAAATTTTCGTGGGTGACATGGAAGTGTCTGAAGACGGTGGTTATTTGATCGTCGGTTCAAACAGGTACAAATTGACTCACGGATTACACACTCTTCTCACTCGCCAGAGACCCGAATATTACACCAAGGAGTATTACAAAAATTATGGAGACTTTCTGGGGTTCAGACTCACGCCATGAAGAAGAACGACGATCCCAAAGAGACAACACCAAAGGATAGGAGAGGTTACAAGTGGAAGCACGTGGTGGAACCCATATGGAAGGTGAATGAGTATTTCGTGAAATCGATGACTGGGAAAGGAATGACCGACACAATATTTCTTCCGCGCGATCCCAATGCCTTGTAGGGGAGATTGAATTTGTTGATGGCAAGCAGGGAGGCTGGTAACACCGCAGGGGATAATGAGATAGTGAGCGTGTGCAAAGGATTGTTGAGGCAGAAGGTCTTGACTAAGAAGGATTATCAAAAGTTGATGAATCGTTTGAAATAATAAAATAGTAAGAGAAAAAAAAACACAAAAAAATAAAAAAATATATATTTAAAAAATAATAATATATAATAATAATTAAAAAAAATGTTAATGGTAAATAACAGAGGATACGCTAGATCTTACGTCTATGGCGGATCATGCATCGTCGATTCGATGATGCAATTCATAACTCATAAATTCACCTGCGATGCCGCTAAACAGATCGTATTGAGCACTCTCAAAATCGGAAAGAAAACGGCGATCGATGCGGGTAAGAAAGCTATGACCGAAGCGAGCGGTAGAATAGCCTCGGAAGGCAGAAAGAGAGACGCCGACGCTTTGATTAATAAATTGATAACTCTTCAACCTGCTGAATGATCGAGAATCGAACCACAAAGTTGGAGAGATTTCTGTGATGATATCGTACATGTGCGATACAGGACTTGGCTAAAATGACTAAAGGATTGAGATTGAAAGTGATTTATAAATAATAAAAAAACTTATATACAGTACGTGGAGAGTGTATTATCACTAAATCACCCGCAGAGTGGAGATTCCACCCGAGCAATAATTGCAAATTTGTTGCAAAGCATAACCAGAACCAGCAAAGTTTCAGCCAGTGGACCCCCGGGTTAAATGAAAATGAATATCAAAGAGATGTCTTGGAATGACGTGATGACCAAGAGGTCGAACGACGAGATCTTTCCCAAGAGCATAAGAGATCTAATATTTGTAAAATCGAATTGCGGAAAGACCAATCTCTTGATGAATCTATTGCTGCGACCTGGTTGGTCGGATTACGACAGATTATTCGTTTTTGGCAAGAGTCTCTTTCAACCGGAATATAGATTGCTTCGAGAGTGCATGATGCATAAATTACCCAAGGATGTTATGTTGAGAATCTTTGACAATCGCAATGAATTCGAAGGACACAAGACTTCGAATATATTGGAATGAACAGTGAGAGAATTGACCAAGAGAAACTTGGAGTGTTCGAACATGGAATGTCAGTTTTACGAGAATGCCAACGGCGTTCCCGATCCTAGACAGTTGAAGTCAGAGAGTAAGAATCTCATGATCTTCGATGATCTACTGTTGGAGAGACAGAATCGATGCGAATCGTATTGCTTTCGAAGACGTCACAGCAACGTGGATTGTTTCTATTTGTCTCAGTATTATTTTCGACTGCCCAGACAGACGATAAGGGAGAATGCTAATTTTCTGTGTCTCTTTCATCAGGATCTCAAGAATCTCAATCACATCTATGGAGATCACGTGGCCAATGACATGAGTAGGGGAGAATTCAGGAGATTTTGTAAGAAGGTGTTGGACAAAGGACTTCACAATTTTGTGGTGATCGATTTGACTCGCGAATTTAACAATGGAAAATATCGAAGTGGATTCGACGATTTTTTTGATATTCCTAATAATAATAATAGAGAAGAAAATAAAATAAAAATATCGATAAAATCTAAAAAATATACATAAATAATAATAATAATAATAAAAATGCCAGAATATCATCTATTAGAACAGATAGTCGAGAATATGGCTGCGAAACAATCCTTTCAAATCATAGTGAGTCATGACATGACTCAATTCACGACTAAATTCGAACCTTCCATCGAATTGAAGAAGGAAAAGAGATACAAGATGGCGTTGGTTAATCTTGAGACTTACTATTAATTTCCCAACGTCACCTAAAAGAATAATTCATTCAATTATTCCAATGGAGTCGATTGGTTGGAGATACGAATTCCCAAAGAAAGTTACGACATAGACGATCTGAACTGTCACATCCAGACGAGACTGAAGACCGACGATCACGGAGGCAATATAGTAAGAATTGCACCCAATACGAGTACTCTACAGACGATATTAGACTTGGGAGATTATTTTCGAATGGATTTTAGTGCGGAAGATTTGATCAGTAAGATGTTGGGATTTGATCGAAAGATGTATCGAGGTTATGCAGCATCCGAAAATATGGTCGACATTGTCGCAGTCAATAGCATTTTAGTGAATACCAATGTGATCTCGCAAAGTTACATCGATGGTAGCACTCAGTCTACGATCTACTCTATTTCCAGACGTTTCTCCAGGTTACAAGATCGTGGAGTGACCTCGAAATCTCATCTATCTACCTTTTACCCTGGACACGTTGTATAGCATCGAAACCACGTTGACGGTTCAGAATAGAGATCTGTTAGATTTTCGCGGAGAGAGGGTGACTATACGATTTCACATGAGAGAGATATGAAAAAAAGTAAATAACAAAAATTAAAATAAATATAATTTGAAAAAAAATATTTTTTTTTTTCATTTTTTATATTTATATAAGAAATAAAAAAAAACCCAAAAAACCAATATTTTATAATAATTAAATAAAAATCACCAAACTTGTAATATTTATAATTTAACAAAAAATTATAATCCAGTGAAAAAAAAAAACAGCAACAAATATGGGTAGTAGTCGATACATCATTAAAATGTGAACATATCCGAAGGACAGAAAGCTAAACTTCGTAGAGCGTCGACCCATCGAGGCGAGGCTGTTAGATTTAAATTCAATTACAAAGATCGGGCGAGTGGTGGTAGTGATCAAATCGCCTGGCCTAAAACTCAAGTCAAGAGGATGGAGAAAGCGATTCGTAATCGAACGGGAATGATGGTGAGATTGAGTACCGCCCAATTGAGATACAATCTGAGAATGAAAGGCGGTTTCTTACCACTATTGGGGGGACTCGTTGCCAAAGCATTACCCGTTTTCACGAAGATTTTGTTACCAGCACTGGGCGTGGGAGCTCTCTCGAGACTCGATAGTTCGGGAGTTGACAAAACAATGGGTAGAGGATTGTTTCTGAAGAAGAGAGGAAACAGACTATTTTTGAAAAAGGGAGAAGCCGTGTGTCACGTAGACTTCAAAGGTAAAGGATTGTATCTAGGACCCATGACCCATGAGAAAAGGTGGCAATGCTTTCCACGGAGACAGTCTCTATTTGAAGACTGGTGAGAATGTGGAACCAATTGGTAAAGCTTTATTGTCCAGTCAGAATTCACCGTTTAAGAATATACACATTTTGGGTATGTTATTATAAAAGAAAAAAAAATAACGATTAAAAAAAAACGAAAATATAAATAAAAAATGAAACAAAAGAAGAGAAACCAACTTCCAACAAACGTGTTCACAATACGTTCGTATTATGAAAAGCTTTTAGACTTTTCACAATCTTTACACGAGTATGCAATAGAAATAATTCAATCAGAACAAATCATATCCGATATGCGTTTAATCTGGTGCTGAACATTATTTTTTTTTAATATTGTTATTCATATTCCCAAATCGAAGCTATTTTGAAAATATCAAAACGATGAAGTGTGAAAAAAATGTGTCTTACCAAGATTATGACATGATTATAGATGTTCTAAGTCTTTTAAAATACCATGTGACATTTGTGGAACGTTATAATTATGGGAAATATTGTTATATAATTTTTAGTTTACATATTTGATCGTGGTGGTGATGAAAATATTGAGAAATCTATTTGTGAATGTATCAAATTTATTTGCAGATTACACTCAGTCGCATTAAATAGATCGTGGATAGAATTTGCTGAAAGGTTAAAAATCATTTTCGATTATTTCCCCTATCAATCTGACGACTACGACGATGATAAGATGATGGTTTTATCGAAATACGAGAGGCATAAACTCCAACTTTTGAAAAAAAATGTCATCTCTTTCCAATAATAATATGCACGATCGTAATAGACGAGAAGTATTCATTCATTCGTTTCATGATGAGAAGAATAAATAATGGTTTATTATTAAAAAAAAAGCGTAATAGATATAAAAGAGAAAAAATATATTAAAAGAAATAATACTAAAAACAAAATAATAGAAAATAATAAATAATATATAAAAATTATAATGAACTATTCTATGGAATTGAGAGCTTGGTTTCTTCGAAGGGCATTGTGCAGAGCTTACACAATCTGCGTGAAATAACAATTTCCTCGCGCCATGTGCGAAAGGTGCCTCGGTTGTCGAGAGAACAAATTTAATCATGTTGATCATTCTTGTCTCATGATGGAATGGAAAGACATCATCAAGACGTATTTCATGCCCGCATTGGAATATGTCCAACGCGACGATGATCAAATGTTGGAATCAATTAGTGTTTGGTGTTGGGAAACCCAAGCCCACTAGATCGGAAGAGTTGAAGTTAGCGCATCAAAGTCTCACCAACGAAGACAAAAAATGCGTTTTTGAATATTTGTTGAAAAGGGAAGACCACAATTTTTCCGACAAGAGAGAGATTCTCGTCATTCACTCAATAAGAAATATTCGAGATTAGAGAAATTCGTGAGTGGCGTGGATTTGACTCTCATCACAATCTCTATGAGTTTGAACGTTGCCGGAATCAGTCTGTTGTTGACCACCCTCATTGCTCTTCCGGTCGTGTTGGCTGCAGAAGGATTGGCCTTGACTGCCAGATTCGTTAGTATGATCAGAAAATGTCTCTCTAAGAAATTATCCATGAAGGATAAGAAACACAAACACATCAGTGTTTTGGCCGATGCAAGGATCGATTCCATGTTGGATAGGATTTCTATGGCATTGAAAGACGGCAGGATTTTGTACGGTGAATTCATCGACATATTGAACGAAAAACAAAAATACAAAGTCATGAAAGTGAAGATAAGAGTCAAGAGTCGTCAGATTCTCAAGGAAGAATTCAAGGATTCTCTCGTGGAAAAAGTTAGGGAAGAAGCGAGACAATCGTTTCGTAAATTATTGGATCCCAAAAAGATTCCAGAAGCAATCGATTGAAAAAAAGAAGAAGAATTAAATATAAATTAAAACAAAAATTAATTAAAATATAATATGTATGAAAAAAAAACAAAAACATGTATTGCATCAAATGCAAGAGAGTTACCGATACGGTTAATGTTAAAAAAAGTACTGACAAAAAATAAAAGTCCCATGCTTCATGGAACATGTAAAATGTGCGGTTCGACAAAAACTCAATTCGTCAAACGTGGTGCTGGTTTGACGAATAAATTGATTAATAATCTACCCATTAAAATGCATCTGCCAGGACATCAATTCACGGGGCCTGGGACGAAATTAAATAAGAGATTGAATCAAGATCTAACACCATCAATAGGGTGGATTTGGCTGCTTATACTCACGATCTGTGCTATGCTAAATATCCTGACGTCGAGAATCATAATCGAATCTGCGATAAAAACATGTGAAAAATATACCAAATCCCACTAGGAGAGAGAGACTCGAACGTTCGTTGGTCGGTAGAGTGATCGGTACCAAACGTCGATTCGGATGGGGTCATAAAAAAACAAAATGTCCAGAAAACATTATTAACGAATGAATTGGCGAACAAACTACACAAGCCCATCACGAGAAAGGTATTCATCAAGGGTCTGGATCAGATCTGGTGAGCCGATCTGGTCAACATGAAATTGCATTCAAAATGAAACAAGGGCATTAAGTACATACTGACGGTCATCAACGTGTTTTCGAAATATGGATGGATGAGACCTCTGAAGAATGAATCTGGAGCTTGCGTGGCCGAGGCTCTGAAGAGCATATTTGCATCATCTTCTCGAAAACCGGATAAATTGTGGGTGGACAAAGTGAAGGAATTTTACAACAGTCACGTTCATCCATTGGTCGACCTCTATTCCGTCGAAAACGAAGGGAAAGCTAAAGTGGTTGAACGTTGGAATAGAACCATGAAGGAAAAAATGTACAAGTATTTCACGGCTAATAAAGAAATTAGAAATATATCAACATTCTTGACGAACTGGTCGAAGAATACAACAAGATGCGACACAGATCGATGAAGATGACTCCCACAGAAGCTAGCGATCCTCGAAATGAAAAACGCATCTTTGCTAATCTCTACCCCGAAGAGATCAAGATCAAGAAGGAATCCAAATCACCAAAATTTGCAGTCGGTAATCGAGTGAGAATCACTTCTTATAAGTCACTCTTCGCAAAAGGTTACACACCTCGATGGAGCGAAGAAATCTTTAAGATCATTAGAATATTTTACACGAATTCGGTGACTTACAAAATACAGTATGTGGAGAGTGTATTATCACTAAATCACCCGCAGAGTGGAGATTCCACCCAAGCAATAATTGCGAATTTGTTGCAAATCACAACCAGCACCAGCAATGTTTCATCCAATGGACCTCCGGGTTAAACCCGGAGGTCCATTGGCTGAAACATTGCTTGTGTTTTTTGTCGATATGAACAAAATTTGAAAGTTATAGCTTGGGTGATAACCCCACTCCGCGGGTGATTTACTTACAATCCACTCTCCACGCACTGTAGAAGCGTTAGAGGATGACGAAGATGACAGCAGAGAAATCATTGGAATATTTTATGAACAAGAATTTTTTTTTTTGCATATAAAAAGTTAAAAGGAGAAAAAAATAAATAAAATTAATAATTAAAAGAAAAACAATTAATAATTTAAAAAAAGTGAATTAACATACACTGACAACAAAAACAAAACATGACGGATATGTTAGATATAACCGAAGGTATATTGAAAGATGAAAGCATTCAAGAATATGAAGTTCACGAGTACGAACCAGTGACGGGAAGCAGTCTAAACAATGCTGGTGAAATAAGAATCAACATTGAAACTCAAGAACTGTTCGTTCGTCCCAGCGAAAGTTATATAGTGATACGGGGGCTTCTCACCAAGGAAGATGGAAGTAATTATGCCGATGATGACGTGGTCACTCTAGCCAATAATGGTATGATGCATTTGTTCGGTAATATAAAGTACATGCTCTCAGGACAAGAGATAGAATCTGTGTTTCATCCCGGACAAGCCACCACGATGCAGGACCTCTTGACGTATCCGGACGATTTCTCGAAATCTAAAGGACTCAATCAATTCTGGGTGAAAGATACCGTTGCCGACATGAGTGCAGCCAATACCGGTGGTGCCCTAAGATTCGACTACATCGTCAAGACATCAGGACCCAAACGAATGTTTTCATTTAGGATACCTCCGAAACACATATTCGGATTTGCAGAAGATTATGATAAGATTCTCTACGGATTCAAACTCAATCTGACGTTGATTCAAAAAGGAAACGACGAAGCCATTATGAGTCCTGCTGCGACCAATGCGGGTAAGATACATCTGAACAAGATATCTTGGTTCGTTCCGCATTTATTACCTTCAGTCACAGAGAAAGTACGTCTCGGCATGATCATAAGAATCGAAGAGTAAATTACAGTGGGATTTAGAATGAGACAGTGTGAAACGGCTAGTATTCCGCCATCTACCAATACTTCGATTGGAGATTGACCGTGAAATCTGCTTTGGATAGACCGCATTTCATCATAGTGACATTTCAAACCGATAGGGATGGGTCTCAGGAGAAAAATCCTCCCCTATTCGAAATCAACAACAAATTAACAATATTTTCTCTCTCTTTATGCGAAGTCAGTCTGAGAGGATAGACTATTCCTTTTTTATCGTCTCTGTCGTATCTTAAGACGTTCACAGCCACGGAGAGATTTAACTTTTCGAAATGCTTGATATCTTTTAATCCCGTTGGGAAAAGCACTCCCGTCCACTCGACTTTTTCACAAGTCTCAGCGTACCTGGAAACTCTATCGCTATGCTTTTCTACGGGACACAAGGCCGAGGTGATCGCCCATTTCAAACATACGCTATCCGCTTTATTTTTCACGTTAAGCAAAACGAGGCAATTCTATTTAGGAAGGCATCTCGAGATTCAATATTTTCTCGAACGTCCAACCACTTCCCCTCTTATGATAACTGGACATAGATTCTAACATTTTGCCTTTCATCATTTCATAAAGATCGAATAGTTCATCACCTTCAAACACAGTTTCCATTTTGGATTGGAAATAACTATCATGTAGCACGCTCTCACCAGTTTTCTCGTCGACCTTTTTCATCAGACAATGCAAAACCATCTTTATTTTTAAACCCCTATCTAGTTCTCTTCGTAACATATCCAACACTCCATCCTTCGCCCGTTCCATGAACGATTCGCAAAACCGGAAATCACGTCGAAAATTTTAAAATATCCTTTCATTGCTTCTGCACGTTCAGTCGAAACCAACAATTTTTTCACTGCCTTGCTCACGATCACTCTTATCGCTTCACCTCCCTCGTCCTTCCCCAACGCTCACAAGATTTTGTTGATCGTTTTGTTTCCCGACGAATGGTCATCTCGAACTGCGTTGCTTTTAACCCTTTACCTAACGTAACGGCCAAAACCGGCCAGCGCTATTCTCAAAAATCGCCAATTAATTTTCAAAATATTTTCATTTTTTGTCTCAAAAACATAGGTTATGACCCCTCGTTGGAACGAGCTCGTCGAGCTCGTTCCAAAGAGGGGTCATAACCTATGTTTTTGAGACAAAAAATGAAAAAACTTAGTTATTCAAGAATTTTTTTTGCAAGTGTCGTCTGCTTTTCATGTTAGGTAAAGGGTTAATTTTGTTTTATTTCCAGTACCTTCCCGCGGTTCAACTTTTCGTTTGACAGTCTCTTTCTTCTTAGTTTCCACGCATCGAGGTTGTTTCGTCTCATCATCATCATCATCATCATCATTTCTCACCACGATTCGTATTTTCGCCTCCGTCGCAGGCCTTTCGTCCACTCCCTTCCCACAGAGTAAATGATCAATGCATTCTTCTCTCTTCATGCGTTTGACACCATTCAAATTCGAATACGACCGACGCACTCTGGCTCGTAAATTAACTATAGTTTGGTCATAAGTTTCTGCACGCAAAAGGTTAATCATTTCTTTTTTAGTCTTTTTTTATACCACCATCGAGATTTTTAATTCCTAGATTTCTACAGTACCGTTTTAACTGGGGTACGGAAGAGAAATATAACACTTCAACATTGGACGTTTTTGTTGTTTTTGGCATTTTGAATGTTAAATAATTTCTTATTTTTTTTAACCCTTTACCCAACGTAACGGCCAAAACCGGCCAGCGCTATTCTCAAAATTCGCCAATTAATTTTCAAAACATTTTCATTTTTTGTCTCAAAAACATAGGTTATGACCCCTCGTTGGAACGAGCTCGTCGAGCTCGTTCCAACGAGGGGTCATAACCTATGTTTTTGAGACAAAAAATGAAAAAAATTAGTTATTCAAGAATTTTTTTTGCAAGTGTCGTCCGCTTTTCATGTTAGGTAAAGGGTTAAATATATATAATATTATTTCAAGTTTTGTGAATTTTCTTTTTGTTTAAATATATATGGATATAATTTTATTTATTTTTTTTTTGAAGAAAATCAAATTTTTTCTCAGAATGCGAACTTGTTTTCTTTGTTTTTTCTTTAAATGTGGGACGATGTTGCATTTGAGATAGTCAAACTTCTTCTGATTTGAGGTTGACTGCTCCTCTTTTTATACTTTTCGGAGGTACATATGGGTCCCCCCCCCCCCCCCTAGTCAGAAATATCTTGTTTGGGATTGACATGCATTTCATGGGTTTTCCTCTAATTAGACATATCTTGTTTTGAAATCGACACGCATTCAGTCACCATTCACTCTCACTGACGATAATAGCGAGCAAAATTATTCATTGACTTTTCAAGTTCACTGAAGAATAACGGATGACACATACTGATCATAATTATACATTTCACAAAGAAAAACACACCTGCCTAAGAGTTTATATAAAGAATTCATTCATGAGATTATAACGATTCTTTCAGAAGAATGGAAACGAATACATTTTTGTTTACCTAATTAACATTATAAAATCACATCACAATCTGCCTTGTTGTACACTTTTCACGCACTAAAATACAACCTTCAATAATGTTAATACAATACTTTTAATTATCAAAAATAATTGAATACCTGTGCTTGCAATTATTTCGACTTGCGTGTTTGAAAAAAAAAAAAAAAAAAATGTCTGAGAAAAAAAATTGATTCCATCAATCAAAAAAAATAAAATTATATCCATTTACATTTAAATATTAACCCTAAAAAAATTTACTACGGATTTTCACGCAACGTCGCATTCATGACGTAAACATTGATTTTGAAATCGTTTCCCTTTTTATAGACCCATCGAAATACCATGTCCATGGTCTTGAACATCAGTTGCTGTTGTTTTCCAACGATCAGATTCAATCTGCGAACCAACACCTCGGAAACGCCTGGAAAAATCTTTCTTCCATAGAACATAGTGGAGATGCGGTGTGGATCAAACCCTTCCAATACCACTGAGAAAAGGTTTAATAAATCGTCTTGACATCCGTACATCAAATCCAGATTGGCCTCACTCAACTTCAAAAGCAGGATGCATTTATCAAATTCGTTCGTCAAACCATCACATTCCACGTCTGTCAATTGAATGGGATCGTTAGATTCTAACTTATAAATTTTACTACCAAACTTCGGGTATCTTTCTATCCTCTTCTATTAGAACGAGGATTTCTTTTTTTTCTGGTGCTGTTCTCGGTTTCATGATTATTTTTCTTTTATTGTGAAATATCTAAATTTTGCGGGTTTTTTTGTTTTTTAAATGATAATAATTATTAATTGTAAAAAAATATTTTTGTTTTTTTTTTCTTCTTCTTATATTTATGTATATATGTAGAAATAAAGTAAACAACTTTTACGTTTTTTTTTTTTTAATGACATAAAAATCTCACTTCTTCAAATCGAACGAGGATTTCTCATTTTTTTCAGGTTTTTATTTTATTGTGAAAATATCTAAAGTTTGTGTTTTTTTGTTTTTGTTTAAATGATAATAAATATTAATGGTAAAAAAATATATTTTTTTTTTTTCTTCTTTTTATATATTTTTGTAGAAAAAAAAATAAAACAATTTTTAACAGTTTTTTTCTTTAATGACAAAAACAATCTCATCCATCATTCGTCTAACAACACATAAATTATATTGGATCATCGGTTTCTTCTCTCTTCTTCCCCATCGAGTCAAACGATGGAAAAAAAACCCTCAAAAACCCGTGGAGCCGACGGAAAAAAACCCCAAAAACCCGTGGCGTATCGAGGGTTTTTTTTCTGGACCCGGGTCCTTTCCTGTCACAAACTGCAAAAAGAAACCCAAAACCTGTGGCATATCAGTTTTTTTCTGGACCAGGCGATGTCGACAAGAATTTACCCAGTCCGATGTGTCGTGGTATTTCCCATGATAAAATCCCAGTTCCTGATCGAGGGTCCTTTCCTGACACGACACTGCCTTTTCGAGACTTCTCCAAATTTAAGAATCCATCCCTATGGGAAAATCAGTGTTAATCTGTAAAAAAAAGGATCTTACCAAAAACCGGATTTTTATAAGATCTTTTGGTCCAGAAAGCTCAAATTCGAACATTTGCTGCGAAAAATCCGGGATTTTCCTGGAAAAGTTGAATTATTTTTGGTAAAACCCAAAAATTTTCCGAAAAAATTTGAATTTGTTTCTAAAATAGCCCACTTTTGTCAAAAATACCTCAATTTTCTGGACCATCATTTTTTTCTGGGCCACCCCGACCAAAAAGTAGTCGGCTGACTACCGAGATGTGGATAAGAGTCGTAAGAGGAGACACTAGTTCGAGCAATTACTCGATGGCTTATTTGCTCGATAGTATTCTAGTCGTTCGAGCAATTTGAGATAGTTCGCAAGCCTGTAGTAGTGCTACATGCCAGTAATAATGGTGAAAGGTTAGAAGAGGACCATGAGATTGCGCGACTACAGTAGAAGGTAATCACAGGACAGTCGATGGCGATATTGGACAAGTCAGTAGTAGCGGTCTTGGAGCTATAAAGGCCACGGGGAGGCCCAGATGCAAGGAACTGAACAGACACTAGGAACCAGTGCTCAAAATAACTTTTTTTCGTTGCGTAGCAAAATGCTACGCATTTTCAAAAAAGGAATAGCATTTTGTAAAAATTACATAGCTATTTTTGTATACCGGAGTTATGTTATGCTGTTTTGTATTGAATTCTAAGTAGACAGAATAGTTTCATCCATTTCTGGGCATTTCCAAATGATCTGCAACACATGAAACATTTACTATGTTTTTTTTTAACTGAACTGCCTTTAAGGGTTGCCTGGACTTGTATACTGTTATAAATGGCGTCTTGGTTGTTTAATAGGGTTCTCAAAATGGAAGTTGGGATTTTTAATTTGATGGGTTTGTAGTTATTTTTATTGGACATTTTATGTAAAATGTTGTGAAAACAGGAAGTATTTAAACCAACAGAACTCATCTTACATATGAAGTTGCTAATGATGTTTGATGGAGAGTTAATCTGAGTTATGCCTGGAATGTTCCACAATCAGAAGTAAAGCATCAGTGAACTAGTTTTCAAATTTGTTTGCACATTTTCATTTACATTTTGCGATACAAGATAATCAACTGCAGCCTAATATATCGAAAGATGCTATACATAATTTAACATTGTGTAGCTTTTTGCAAGTTTTGCATAGTAAAAAGCGACGCGACACCGCTTATTTTGAGCCCTGCCAGGAACCATAACTGTCTTCAGATAGATATCTTTTGATAAGTATCTTCTAATAGGTATCCTCAAAAAGTATCCTCCAAAGGTATCCTTCAGTACTACATCACCATGTCATAGGTATCCACCAATGCCCAGATGAGGATAAATGTCGTTAGAGGGGTCACTCGTTCGAGTAAGTATTCTATGTCTTATTTTCTCGATTAGTTTCCAGCCATTCGACCAATGCCTGTTCCGGTCGCTACTCAATAGATTATTCGCAGGATAAGATTCGAGCCATTCGAGCAATATCTGTTCCTGCTCGATTGCCGCTCGGCATTGGGAATCATACAGGACTTAGTTATACACAGGGGAGATAACTCTGTATGGATATGCACATATTATGGGAAATGAAGCAATCTGACGGGTGATTATAAGATTTGGTGGAGGTCAGGGGCCGGGACAGAGACAGCTGAGACAAGGTAGGCTGCTAATATAGTCAGAATAGGGTCATTTGCATTCAACACAGATAGAAACCGAGAACTCCAAAGAAATCCGAACTAGATGTCTATTACTTAAGCGGGATAATTCGAAACGGGTGGTCGCCCTGACGGCCATCTTGTTTTCCACATCGGCTTTCGATGGTGCATGTTCACGCTGGATATTATCGTAGAATAATTTGCGATCAATTAACATCTAAAAGTTTACAGGTTTCTTATTTTTTATCATGATTCTATAAGTTTTTTTGGCGAAAAATTGTCGAAAAACTCTATTTTCTTCTAATTCGAGGCATTTTTCTGGCGGCCATCTCATATATTCACTTACTTGATCGGTTTACCATGCGCAGAAAAAATGTCCAAAATACTGTACAGTTGATTCCTATGCCCTGTGTCAAACATTTTTTCCGCACCCATCGTACAACTTGAGATAGTGTAAACTAGTCCATTACATAAGAGGGATAACTGAAAACGGGTGGTCGCAGCGGCGGCCATCTTGTATTCCACATCGGCCTTCGATGGTGCATGTTCACGCTGGGTATTATTGGAGAATAATTTACGATCAAGTTAACATCTAAAAGTTTGCAGATTCCTAATTTTTTTATCATGATTGAATAAGTTTGTTGCGAAAAAAAGTGTCGAAAAACTCGATTTCCGTCTATTTTGAGGCATATTTTGAGGCATATTTTGGCGGCCATCTTGAATTTTCAATTAGTTCATTGATATTATTATACGGGGAATGGTATCTGAAATAGGAATGAGTGAATTCCTGTTCCTTATCGCATATAGGTTTTCCGTAGTCGATAAAAATTAGTGATGGTGTAAAATCGCGAAACTGACCCACCCTCATGGGCGCCATCTTGGATCACATCATATCCGGCCAGGATGATTTCTTGTTAACATCTAAAAATCTACTCTTGAGATGTGCAGGTACATGCAAAAAAACCGGTCTCGTTCGGTCCTGGTGTGTGCGTGTGTGTGGCGGGGGGGGGGGGGGTCCCATAGGGGGTGTACCTAGCTGCCCGACTAATAGTGACAGTCAGTCGTAGATAATCACTGTAACAAAATACTTACAATTCATGTCACAGAAGAGAAAAAGTAATCACCTCGAACATGACCTCTTTATTGCAATGTGTGCGGACAGATATGACGAATTCCTAAAAACAACGATCGGATGTTACACGGTGAGTCAAATATAATACCACAATTACCTGATTGTAACAGCTGTTGTGAATTTCGTAGAGCTCGTCTGGACTAAAATTCAACATTGTATCAAAACGGCTGAAGACTACAAATTCATGTCACAGTGGAGAGTAATTAATCACCAATAACATGGCTACAATTTTAGTTGTGCAAACACAGCCATTGATCTCTTTTAACACACGCTGTACTACAGATGGTGTATGTAAGGTTGTTCGTAAGTTAACGTGTGCTCGCATCTAACTAAAGTGGCTAACCCTTCACCCAATACGAATAAATTACGACTCTTGACA
Source organism: Pictodentalium vernedei (assembly GCA_031216915.1). Lineage (NCBI taxonomy): Eukaryota > Metazoa > Mollusca > Scaphopoda > Dentaliida > Dentaliidae > Pictodentalium > Pictodentalium vernedei. The sequence continues at coordinate 777,836,021 of CM062295.1, forward strand.
TCAAATATCTGAGCAATTAAAAATTGAATTTTTACCTCATAAACATACAGTATGTGGAGATTGGATTGTAACTAAATCACCCGCGGAGTGGAGTTATCACCCAAGCTATAACTTTCAAATTTTGTACATATCGACAAAAAAACATAAGCAATGTTTCAGCCAATGGACCTCCGGGTTTAACCCGGAGGTCCATTGGCTGAAACTTTGCTGGTGCTGGTTATGCTTTGCAACAAATTTGCAATTATTGGTCAAGTGGAATCTCCACTCTGCGGGTGATTTAGTGATAATACACTCTCCACGTACTGTAGTTTAAGACTACTCATTTGGAGGATCTCAAGGAGTTATTATAGTTTTGTGGTGAAAATTTAAAAATAATAACATTTGAATGCCACTTTTTGTCTGATAACCTGTTACGGTTCTTAGTTTTGATAAAGGATTAACCCTTTACCTAAGAAACTGGAAGCATCCACCCACAGTAGGAACAAAATATTTTTTCAAAACATTTCAACTAAACTCATCGAGCTCGTCCCAGTGGGAGTCACATGATTTGGTTTTGTTGATTTTTTTTTAAAAACCCTATTTAAAATCGATAGGGTGAATAGCGATTATGGCCTCTACCCTCGACTTCGAAATGAGAGGTGGCTGAAGCTGATATGCACCTTTTTGGAAAGGGTGCGGCGACTGAGGCAAACCTGTCTATGTATATATTGTTTTAGGTTTAGTATATATATATATCTATCAGAATGCGTTACTATACATGTTGCTTACTGAATTAGCACACTGTATTAACACCTGCGTTATATCAAATGGCCCAGGATAATAAAATAACTCAGATTTGTTTCTTTATTTATTTAATTATTTATTGGTGCTTAAGGTCTCATATTTCTGCACAGTGGCTAATCATGTCCGCGACACGGGTGGAGTAAGCCGGAGTACCCACAGAGACGCACCGAGCAACAACGAGAAACTGTCAGCTGACTCCACACAAGCAGGGTTAGCATTGGCGGAAGGCAGCTGCACCATCTACGTTACGTGCACTACGCCTCAGCACACAGCGTAACTCTGTCCTCACGTGGGCAATGTCGGTGAAGTGTCTTGCCCAAGGAGACAACGCGGTTGCCGTGGGATTCGAACCGAGGACCTCTCGGCTTGCAGCCTGCACCTCTACCTATTGAGCCACCGTGCACCAACACCTATTTACGATAATGCAGTACATACAATTCACCCGACATTTCTCTCCTGTCGCACCACTGTTTGTATCCATGAGATACAGTACTGCCGCCATGGACTGGTCACACTACACAGGGTGGGCAATAGTTCCTCGGACGCAATAATGTTTGATTTCCAACACTATTTATAGGAATAGTCATAACAAACCCGGAGCTTCATTAATTAAAAGTTTGCTGGTGATGATTTTTATTACCTTTTAACTCTTTACCCAACAAATCGGCCGCATTCGCCCGCGTAATATGCAAATTCAGCAGTTGAAAAAATATTATTTTTCAAAAAAGTTCAACAAAATCATATTATGCGACCCCTCGTTGGAACGAGCTCGTTCCAACGAGGGGTAACATGATATGGTTTTGTTTAAATTGTTTTGAAACATTTGAAAAAATGATATTTAAAATAATAAATTTTGATATCGTCTGCGTTGGGTAAATGATTAAACGCATGCGTGGACATCACTTTTAGGGCTGTCACGATTTTTTAATTTAGGAATCGATTAATCGTCGCAAATAATCGATGATAATCGATTGATCGTACCTAGATAACCCCCATCCCCTTCTCTTTGAAGTCGATAAAATGAAGTTGAAGTCCGTTGCCCTACCTCAAGTAAACAACGAAGACAATCCTCTTTTAGTTACATTCAAAGCTTTGATGTTCTGAACTTTTGAACCGTCAGTGTAATAATCAAGACCGGTCGGCAGTTGCGAACTTCGCAACTGCTGACCGGTCTTGATTATTACACTGACGGTTCAAAAGTTCAGAACATTAAAGCTTTGATGAATGTACCCGAAAGACAAATGCTTCCAATAGCTTCTTGGGGTTTAACATCGATGTTCTTAACTCTTTACCTTTAGAAACAATAGTTTTTTCAACATATTTTCTTTTAATTATTAAAAGTCTAAAACGGGATATAATTTACCGATCATTCGACAACGAAAAATACTAATCGATTTCGCCGTGACCGTTCAACAATCGATTAATCGATTGATCATGACAGCCCTAATCACTTTACACGCGTGGATTCCAACCAATCTACGCCGACTGCACTGTAACGTCATATAGAAGTGCAATTATCCCAAACTCTATCTGAATATTCAAGGACAGGACGGAAGAATGCATAGTACATTATTTCGCGTGTTTTCCGATCAAATCGATACACGAATCACCCCAGAATATTAATGCGTTTTCAGGCTTTTGCTCTGATTTTGGTGAAATGGGCTACACCTGTCCCTGTGTTATTCCTATGTTATTTAATCTTAACTCAAGATGTTGTTTGTTGAGAGACTTCATTGAATTATGTGAACACTTTTAAGGTAGGATACTTTTTTTCGCTAGTTTACCTTATGATTACAAATGTTTGGGTTCTTGTAGATTGAAATCTACAAGCCATTTGTTAGCCCAATATTCGACTCTCTTTATATTATAACCTAATATGTCAGCAGCTATGTTTTGATCCCCAACAAATACGTATAGTGACGTATCATCTGCAAACAGTCGGATACTGCTCGCAATTTTGTCTACAATGTCGCTGATATTGATCAGAAAAAGAGAACGGGGGAATCCCAGCGGTGACTGATGTCAAACAGGAAGTCTGGGAGTTAAGTGCCACTCGCTGCATGGTGTTTGTCACGCATTTTAAGATCCAAACCAGTTCAGAAGAGGACCCACTATTCCAAGTGTTCTCTGTTTGTGAAGCAGGCCCTTTATGCCCGACTTCATCAAACGCGTTACTCACACCTCAGAACAACCATCATTTCGTCATCGAGTGCTCAGATGAACATATTGCAGATATCAGTAAGTTTCAGGACTGTCGAATCAGATGGTAAGAAGCCAGACTGGAGTTCACTGAGTAGAATATTAGTTTTCAAAAATGAAAAACATTTTTCGAAAATTATGCCCGAACAGCTGAATAGTGTAATGGGTCTGTATTTTTGCTTAAAGGCCGGAGTTACGTTACCAATTTTCCATTGTTTCGGAAAATAAGAACTCTTTATTATTGAATTAAATAAGTTAGTTTATCATCTGACTCATCCGTTTTGTTCACTTTAAAATATTTGATATTTTGTTTTCATATTAATCAGTGATAAATAAAGCCTGCCGTCAATTTCATTGGTCAATTTCAAAACTAGACAATTTGATTGGCTGAACAAAATACAACTGGGCCACATTTTTATAATTTGCATAATTAGAGTTGGGATCTTTCATTGGTCAATTTCAAAACTGGACAATTTGATTGGCTAAACAAAATACAACTGGGTCACATTTGCATAATTTCAGTAGGGAGAATTTACGTTATCTGTCCTATTTAGGGTGGGTTATATTGTATTAATCTTTTACCTACAAGAAAAACGCCATTCATTTTTTTTGTATATTTTCACTTTTGCTTCCAAAACATAGGTTATGACCCCTCATTGGAACGAGCTCGACGAGCTCGTTCCAATGAGGGGTCATAACCTATGTTTTGGAAGCAAAAAATGAAAAGTTTTAGTTGTACGAGGATGTTTTTTCCAAGTGCCGTCTGTAACTCAAGTAAGGTGATCGGTTAAAAAAGTCATACTAAGTGGCTAATTTGTGCGTGTGTGTGTCATATGATAAATAGAATATGAAATTAGTCTTTTTCTCATATAATATTTATGAAACTCGTCCGAATTTCCCGTTTGCGCTCGCCAGAGGCTCGCCAAAACGGAAAATTCTTAGACTCGTTTCATAAATATTATATGAGAAGAACACTCATTCCATATCCTCTATATCATAAATGCAAAAAACAATAGATTTTATCAACAGTGAGTCCAAAATGGAAACGTGGAAAAATGCACGAATTTTTATTGACCGGTATCTCCTGGTCTGAATAGGCGAATGACATGACATTTTCACAGATTTGTCATAAATAAACTTTTCCATAACCAACTTGTAACAAAGTTTAAAAAAAAAAATTCTACAAAAATTTCAATAGGCTTAAAAGTCGAAAATTTTGGCCAACAATTTATATCATCCAAAATGAGCCCAAAATGGCTGCGAAACGTAGAAAAAGATGCACACATTTTCATTTGCCAATATTTCCTGTTCCGAATGGGCAAATGACCTGAAATTTTCACAGATTAATCATAAATACACTTTTCCACAACCAACTGGTACCAGAAGTTTACCAAATATTTTTTTATGCCCAAATTTTCCAAAATATGAAAAATAGTCCTAAACATGGGACATTTTGGCTCACAGTCTCGGCACTGTGAATTAACAGAACATCCATAACGAACTGAATAGTAAGAATGTAATGTATCGTTAACATAAATGCAAAAAATAAAATTATATTTTACCCACAATGAGTCCAAAATTGCCGCGAAATGTAGAAAAAATGCCCAAATTTGCATTGACGTATATGTCCGGGTCTAAATAGGCCTATGACCGGACATTTTCACAGATGTGTCATAAAAAAACTGTTTTATAACCAACTGGCAACAAAAGTTTACGCAAGTTATTTTTTGCTGCCAAAAGTTTCCTAAACATCAAAAATAGGCGTGAAAATCGAACATTTTATCCTACAATCACGGCACCGTGAATTAGCAGAACATGAAGCATGAAACAACCAGAATATAGTGGTGGCGCACCAACCGTAGTAGTGGCTGGTGTGCGACCAGCTATGTTTGAGTGTGTTACTCTGAGACGTTGAATCTCATGTCAGCTACAGTTAAAACTAGAAGTCCTGTCCCGAATTGTGCGTTTATCTAGGCTTAATTGCTCGTAGGAATTGCGCGCAATTGCCATATCGAATGGCAGCCAAAGCACTGCAAGTTCTCCTGATTACTCATAGCAAACACAGGCAATGTTTCTGCCAATGGACCTCCGGGTTACCCGGAGGTCCATTGGCTGAAACATTGCTTGTGCACAGGCCATATGTACAGAATTTGATAGCCTTACTATGGTCATAACGCGTTGATTAACGCGCAGATCGACGTGCTATTTGTGCGCATTTCATGACAGTACTTCTAGTTTTAACTGTATGTTGGGAATGTTCCCCAGTCCCCCGCAATCCCCACTGTTCCTAGGTGTACAAAAATAGAGACCCGTCGAGGTGCTTGCCTCGCGTGCCCGTCTGTGCACCACCGGTAGTTTGCTCCGTTCACTTGAGGTGAGAATGTCATGGTATAACATAATTGCTGCCAGGATTCCTGAGAGCTTATTAAATGCTAAACGGGGTGTTTGAATAGTTGAACACAGTTAAGCCTCACATTGCCCATCTGTGTAAACTAAACATGTGATTACGAATTATTATTTCGTTATTACCAATTATTATTTCGTTATAACGAATTAGTATTTCGTTTCGTTATTACGAATTAGTATTTCGTTATTACGAATTAATAACTAAATTGGATGTGGCGCTAATACGTTTCCGTACATTTGTGCCTGTAACACTCCTACAATTTGAAAGATACCCAACAATAATTTACAAGTTTGATGATGCAAATTGCTGCTAAACGAGGCGTTTGAACAGTTAAACGCAGTTAAGCCTAAAATTGTCGCTTGCAAGTGTATCAATAGCAATCAATGGTGGCAAAACGTTAAGGATTGCACCAAGATAATCACACTAGGTATAACTAACAGCGCTCATAATTTTAAGTAAAACATGGACACATATTTACATATATACTAAGGCTAGCAACAGAGAAGCGTCAATAACATTTAAAGCCTCAATGGCACCCCCATAACTGAACAGAATATCTGATTCTGAACTCCACATAAGGCATGACTGCATAGCACCTGACCAGATTGGAAATGCCTTGAACAAATTTAAGCGTGTCATAAACATTGACATTTACAAATAAATAAGCAGTTTCAGACATTTACTTGGATGCACTTTTTGTAGAAGAATATATTCTTCGACATTGGAACGGATTTCGGCATGACAATTTGTAATTAATGAGCTATCAACAGATACAGTACGTGGAGAGTGTATAATCTCTAAATCACCCGCAGAGTGGAGATTCCACCCAAGCAATATTTGCAAATTTGCTGCAAAGCATAACAAGCACAGGCAAAGTTTCAAACAATGGACCTCCGGGATAAACTCGGAGGTCAATTGGCTGAAACACTGCTTGTGTTTTTTGTCCATATGTATAAAATTTAAAAGTTATAGTTTGGGTGATAACTCCACTCCGCGGGTGATTTAGTTACAATCCACTCTCCACGTACTGTATATGCCGATTTTACACTGAAACATAATGCAGAACTAGACTTTATGATTTTGGAGACTCATGGCTTTTCTAGATGAGACCCCAGAGTGTGTGATGAATCGTTTTTAACTGTCTCACTGAAGTTCCTTCATTGATGTTATGAGAAAGATGGGTATAGTAGTCTCAAATGATTCAATTTGATAAAAAAATGTGTAGGTAAAAACCATCATTAATGGTGCAGAGGGTTAATATTAATATCGTCGTCCGACAAGTTAAGGACCGACAAAATGAGTTATGTTTGTTTGACACATACCCACTGAGTGCTGTGTCTATTTAAATATAATCCATTTAATCTCAAATGTATCCAAAATGTTGATGTCTGGTACTTGTGAAGGGTTAACACGTGCTAACAGGAATATTTCTCTATGCAACTTGTAATGTCAAACCAAGAACTGCGAATGGCCATTTTTTCTTAACAATTTACAAGATGTTTTCAGAGAAATCCAGGATAAACATGAATTTTATGCTTTTGATGGGTATCATTGTTATCCATCCCAAAACGGGTTAAGGGTTGTTTTTTGAATACCCTTATTACTTGCAAAAAAATAATTCTCAGTGAATTCTACTTCCACTTATGTTGATCTCTCCTCTTAATTTTGAGTGCTGTGGGTATGCAAATACAGCCCATTTTATCAAACTTTTGATGTCTGAGAACCTGCATAAGGTTAACAAATGCTAACTGGAATATTTTGTACATGCAACTTGTAATGTCACCTTAAGATCTGAGAAAGGCCAATTTTTCTTAAAAATCTACGAGATGTTTTTTAGAGAAATCCTCGGATAACATGGATTTTTAACCTTTAGAGGGGTATCGCTCTGAAACCAGCCCTAAACGGGTTAATGCGTGATTTTGTGAATACCTTCATTACTTACAAAAATGATCCTCAGTGAACTCCACTTCCAATGAAGGAGGTTATGTTTATCTCGCACGTACACATTGGGTGTTATGGGTGCCCAAGAACAGCCCGTGTTCTTAAAATATCTATGCTTGGCAGCCTCTGGGGTGGGGAGTGGGGGGGGGGGGGGGGGTGTTAACAAATGCTTACCGAAATATTATGTCCATGCAACTTGTAATGTCACTCCAAGACATGCGAAGAGTCAATTTTTCTTGAAAACTTGGTAGATTGTTTTGAGAAATCCACCGAAAACGGGAATTTTAAGCTTTTAAGGGTACATCTCCTTAACCAGTCGAAAATGTGTTAAGACCTGGATTTTGAATACCCTTACTACTTACAAAATCTTTTCTCTATCAGATTTGCGTCCGGTAAAAGAAGTTACGTTTCTCTGTGGCATTCCCATTTGATGTTGTTGGCGTCCAAAAACAGGCAATTTTTTTCAAAATTTGGACATTAAGCAGCCCATGGAGTATAAACAAATGCTGACCGGAATATTTTATCCATGTAACTGGTAATGTGACACCAGGACCTATCAATGGCCATTTTCTCTTGTAAAGAAAAACAGGGAAAACATGATTTTTTAAGCTTTTGATGGGTATCGATGTTTAACCAGCCCAAAACGGGTCAACGCTTGTTTTTTTAATACCCTTATTACTTACAAAAGTGGTACTCAGTGAATTCCACTTCCAACCAAGTTGATTATGTTTATCTCTCAGGTATACATTGGGTGTTGTGCGTGTCCGAAAACAGCCCATTTCAACAAAATTATGATGCTTGGCAGCCTGTCGAGGGTTAATAAACTCTCATCGGAATATTTTGTCCATGGAACTTGTAATGTCACACAAAGACCAGCGAATAGTAAATTTTTCATGAAAACGTACAAAATGTTCTTAGAGAAATCCACAGAAAATGTGAATTTTAAGCTTTTAAGGGGAATCTCTCTTTAGCCTGTCTAAAATGGGTTAAGACTTCGACTTTTGAATACCCTTACTATTTACAAAAATGTTTCCGTTTAAATTTTGCACCCGATGAAAGAAAGCATTTGTCTTTGTGGCGTACGCATTCAGTGGCGGCGCCAGAAATTTTTTCGTGGGGGGGGGGGGGGGCAAGTAGGGGGGCAGACTCCCCATGAAGGGGGGCAAATACGTAAAGGATCATATCATTACTTTATTATGAGGTAGTCGAAACTTGGACACAAAGTCCGTAATATAATTTTTTGGTTTGGTACGTCCTGTGGACGTACCAAACCAAAAAATGATATTACGGACTTTGGGTCCAAGTTTCGACTAAATGTATTGGTAATTAGCGCTTCTCCTTTCAAAAAATCCTGGATCCGCGTCTGGAGAGAGAGAAGGCAGAGATAGAGAGAGGGATAGAGAGAGGGAGGGAAGGAGAGAGGGAGGGAGAGAGAAGGGGAGAGAGAGAGATGGAGGGGTAGAGAGAGAGAGAGAAGGGAGAGAGAGAGATGGAGGGGGATAGAGAGAGAGGAGAGATAGAGAGAGGGAGGGGCAGAGAGAGGGAGGGAGGGAGGGAGGGAGAGAGAGTGTGTGTGTTTGGATGGATGTGTATGTGTGTGGTGGGTGGGGGGGGGGGGCAAGTGGGGGGCAGAACCCACGTTTGGGGGGGGCAAATGCCCCCCGTGCCCCCCTGTAGCGCCGCCACTGTACGCATTGGGTGCTGTTGGTGTTCAAAAACAGCCCATTTTATCACAATTTTGACATTTAGCAGTCCTAGGAGGGTTAACAAATACTGACCGGAGAATTTTGTGCATGCAGCTTCCATTGTCACACAAAGACTTGCGCGAGGCCAATTTTTCTTGAAAATCTACAAGACTCGTTTTGAGAAATCCACAGAAAACATGAAGTTTTGAGCTTTTGAGGGGTATTGCAGTTAATCCAGCCCAAAACGGGTTAACGCTTGGTTTTTGGAATACCCTTATTACTTACAAAAATGATCACAGTGCATCCCACTTCCAGTAAATTAGGTTATGTTTTATCTTTCGTGTATCGTTTGGGTGCTTTAGGGGCCCAACATTTCGATGTTTGATAGCCTCTGGTGGCTTCACATATTCATTGCCTAATATCTGTTGTGTATGACTGGTCGTGCCACAGATAGGTCTAACAATACTGGATATTTAAAACAAAAATCTACGCGGCGGCGTACCGCACGTCGATGGTGCACCTGTCTTCAACAAATGCTAACCCTGCTTGTGTGGAGTTGGTATGTTGGGGAGCTGACAGTTGCTCGCCGTTGCTCGGTGGTTCTCTCCGGGTACTCCGGCTTCCTCCACCCGTAAAACTGTCACGGTCATGGTTAGCCATTGTGCAGAAATATGTGACCTTAAACACCAATAAATAAATAAATAAATGCGGCGGGTTTCGCGAAAGTGCCTGTAAACACTAATTTTGACAGTTTTTTGCCAATTCTGGCGAAATAAGGGTTAAATCGCAAATTTCGCTTGGGTACATTTTTATATTTTGTGCCGCTCTATGCGTGTGCAAAATTGTGTGACAATCGGTTGGAAAATGGCTTCTGAATCGTACGCACAAAATGTGTGGAAAAAAACAACCAGGCCCCCCCCCCCCCCCCCCCCACCCCACCCAAAAAAAAAAAAAATAGAAAATAATAATCCATAGAAAAACAATATAGAAAGAGAATCAAAAACGTTTGGACTCAGAGACAAGGAAATTGCGCTTTGTTGTTTTTTGTTTTTGTTTTTTGTTTTGAATTTCAATTTTTTCCCGGGGGAAGCCCCCTGAACCCCTCCAACGAAAGCGAAAGGGGCACATCCTCTCTCGCCCTCGCCCTCATTTCGTGGCTGGGATGATAGTGCACATCATATTATGTATGCACCCCCCCCCCCCCCTAAATACTACACTTGACCCTCAACTTTGATATGCTGGCTGCTACTCGTCCGAATACAATAAAATGAAGTGTTCCAGTCTATTTGTGTTGGATACACCGACAAACCAACAACAGTTCTTTTGAACCTGTTGGGGAAGACGGGAGGAAACTGGGAACGTTAATAATAACAGAGGGAGCGCGGTGGCTCAGTAGGTAGAGGTGCAGGCTGCAAGCCAAGAGGTCCTCGGTTCGAATCCCACCTGCGGAAACCGCGTTGTGTCCTTGGGCAAGACACTTCATCTCCATTGCCCGCGTGGGGGCACGATGACGCCGTGTACTAAGGCGTACTGCACGTCGATGGTACGCATGTCTTCAACCAATCTAACCCTGCCTGGGCTGCAGTGCGGAGTTACGATGTTGGGGAGCTGGCAGCTGCTCGTCGTTGCTCGGTGGTTCTCTCCGGGTACTCCGGCTTCCTCTACCCGTAAAACTGTCACGGCCATGATTAGCCATTGTGCATAAATATGTGACCTTAAACATCAATAAATAAATAAATAAATAAATATAAATAATAACAGTACACTGTCCGAAGCTTGAGGCCGTGAACTGAACTCACACACAGTATGGCCACCGTGGATTGGTCACTTTCCGCGGGTGTACAATATTTCCACAGACGCAATAATATAGGATGCCGAATACCAATTATGGGAATAATCATCCCAAATTTAATTAATGAAGCACCGGGTGATGATTTACAGTACGTGGAGAGTGCATTATCATTAAATCACCCGCAGAGCGGAGATTCCACCCGAGCAATAATTGCAAATGTATTGCAAAGCATAACCATCACAAGCAAAGTTCCAGCCAATAGACCTCCGGGTTTAGCCCGGAGGTCCATTGCCTGAAACATTGCGTGTGTTTTATGTCCACATGTACAGAATTTGTAAGTGATTCTTTGGGTTATAACTCCACTCCGCGGGTGATTTAGTTACAATCCACTCTCCACGTACTGCATATCACCTGACAAACGCATGCGTGGACATCACTGCCCACACGTGGATTACGACCAATCCACGGCGACTGTACTGTACATGTGTTTCAATAACCAGTTTTTCACAACTCAGCAGTCATCACTCTGAATCATACCCAGTTGGAAAAAAAACTTGTTTAAGGAGTCAATATCAAATTTCGTCACATTTTCAACTGACAAAAATTAAAGAAATAAAGTAGTTCAACAATTCAATTTTTAATCTCTCCTGAAGAACAAACTTTTAAGGAACACAAATGGATAAAACAACAGCCTGTAAAACCTGCAAAACGTTCTACGGGACGGCTTAAAGGGTGACTAGGAACAACATTTGTCCTTCCTATAACAGAACAAAAGACGCATTTTATTTCAATAGAGCCATTGAGGTATTACCAATATTTTAAATCAGGCAACCTACAATGGTGATAAAATCGCAACAATAACTTTTAGACCACTCCCCCATTTATCGTGACAATGTTGCTTCTCGAAAGTCGAATTTTCTTAAAAGTGGAATTTTGTTTATCGAACAATTCGTTTAAACTTAGCAGCCATGTCACAAAAATACTGGAACTACACTGTTGAAAAGTTTGACTGTGTTGTCTCATTTAATGCAAGAAACGAAGTGAATAGTTTGTAAGATTTTTCCGAAATATAAAAAAAATGACACATTACACCAAGGACATCGTCGTTACGACAAAGACCATTTTTGGAACAGAAGGGATATCATGAACATTTTAACCAATCGAAGCAACTGTAAAATAATATAGGTGACACATCACTAAGGCAAAAGCTGTACCCGGAACATGTAAAACACGTGTTTTTTTGCATAGTGAGAAAATTAATGGTGTTTTAACCATATGTTTATTACATGCGTTACAGGAAGGAATTGATTTGTCGTCGTTTGAAACATAATTGTTTAATACTAACTTTTCAAAGCACCCAACCGGGGCTGGCAACAGTGGATAGTGGATTCGTTACATTTATGGTTAAACATGCCTATGAATGGCACATCAGATGGTGAGCAGTAGTTTCAGTAGCAAGGGATAATTCTGTTACAGGAAGGACATCAATGCCTTTGTCTTTGAGAATTTTTAGACCTGAGAAAATATCAACATAAAAATCGTAAGAAAATGGCCACACTTGCGGGAAATATATGAATAGCTTTTGTAAATCAATGTATTAATTACGTCACCTGTCACAATACTGTGTCTGATGAGGTGGTTAATATATTGCTGGACTCCGGATGATTGTTTGTCTATTAGCTTATTGATATATATTGATATATATTTATTCACCAGTATACTATAGATTACAATAAGATTGATACTTCCACATATATTTACAGTATTCATATGGTACATGACAACTATTATGCATATAGGATACACAAGTATAATGGCAGGGGAAAGCATAGCCAGATTGGCTGTCTTCCTGCATTCCCCTATAAAGAGAGAGGCAGAAAAAGAAGGATTAAAAGGAAAGGTCGGAGAAAAAGAAAGCATACACGTGCAACATTGAGGAGTCTGTAACTTGCCCTACTGAGATTCCACTCTAGTGAGTGTATACTTGATACATCCACTAAGGCATATACACATCGGTGGTATGGCGGCTGGTATCCCAAGCTTGCTGGCTCTCTTGAAGCGGCCCCAACCATTCAAACGATTTACTTTGCGAATTGAGATATTTGTTCTAAATCCTTGGGTCTTTACAGATATACAATTTAAGACAGAGGCCAAGTCAAAAGGCCAAAGGTTCGAGAACCAGACAGTTACGATTAAGATAAGCAGTCTAAAAACAAAAATGTTTTTTTATGCGTTGTACGATAGGTTTTCGTCAAACACTTTCGTATTTCGATCATACTGGAGGGCACAGTCGGGACATTAGGGGTTGGAGCATGTAATGTAGTCCAGATAAGACGAGAGAAATTTGGTCATTAACTTTTTCTTAAATTCCATTCTGTTCCGTGATTTTCGAATATCATTTCCTATTTCATTCCTCAATTTCGGAAATGCAAAGACAGGAAAATTATCAAGAGTTTTAGTTCTTGTTCTATCTCTGTGAAGGAGACCTGCCTGGCGTGTAGTCATAATGGAATCGTTATTCACTGTGGAGAAGACATTAGCAAAAGATGATGGGAGATTACCATTGTGCCAATCATACATAAACGTGGAGGCGAGTAATTTGTGTAAATCTGTTATCTTCAGTATTTTATCTTTGATGAATAAGGGGTCTGTGTGAGAATTGTATTTCTTATTATTTAATATTCTTAATGACTGACCGCTTCTGTAATTTATATAGACGACTACACGCCTTTGCTGCATCCCCGTATGGGTATTCCGTAAATAAAATGACTCTGTATAAGCGATAAATATAACGTTTTCTTAACTTTGTGTGGGAGAACTTTCTTTACCTTATTGAGAGCGAAGTTCGCGAGGGAAACTTTTGAGAAGAGTTGAGATATATGTGCGTTGTACGATAGGTTTTCGTCAATGTTTATCCCAAGAAATTTAATTGATTTTTCGTTTTCCCTACCACTGACTTTATTTATAGCTTCATTATTTATACATATGTGCTGATGTGTAAGATTTTTGTCTTTATGGGATGGGTTAAGTATGAGGTATTGATGTATTTTGTTTTTTTTTTGGCGTTCAGGACTAAGTTGTTCGCCGCACACCAGTCAACTATCTTTTGAAGTTACTCGTTGAAATCCGAGACGAGTCGATTTAACTCAGAGCCAGATTTGTATACCGAGGTATCATCTGCAAATGATTGAAGGTTCAGCTTTGTTGATTTATTTATGTCATTTATATATATTAGAAAGAGGATGGGACCAAGAATAGAGCCCTGCGGTACTCCGCATGTTATGTCTAGTAAACTGGATTTACTGTGCCCGAAAGAGACGTATTGGGTTCTATTTTGAAGGTAGCTTTTAAACCAGTTGTTAGCATTACCTCTTATCCCATAGTATTCTAGTTTTCGAAGTAAAATATCATGCCTTATTGTATCGAAAGCTTTCGAGAGGTCTAAAAATAAGCTAGAGTACTATCTTTGGTCTTTTTGTTATTCTCTTCGGCCATGTATTTTAACAAGTGCATTGTCGGGTGCAGTGTACTATGCTGTTTTCTAAAGCCGTATTGGTGTTGATATAGGATATCAAATTTATTCAAAAAGTTTATAAGCCTTGTGGACATTAGTTTTTTTTCTAAAATTTTAGAGAAAACAGGCAAAATACTGATCGGTCTATAATTTGTAAAATTGCTTTCATTACCTGATTTAAATATTGGAATCACCTTAGCTATTTTCATCCTATCGGGAACTTTCCCCCGACAAAAGGAATTATTTATGATATGTGCGAGTGGATCGGCAACTAGGTTTATTGAGTATTTAAGGATGCTGGAAGTAACATTTTCGCAGTCTTGACTTACTTTGGATTTCATAGAATTTACAATCCTTGTAATTTCGTAAGGCGACGTTGGTGTGATGAACATATTGTCCGGATATGTATCAGTCAGGAACTCAACAAAGGGCTTCTGAGGTTTGGATATTTGTTTTGAGGTCTGATTTCCTATATTTCCAAAGAAGGAGTTGAATTCTTGTGCAATCTCATTTGGTGTATTTATTGTCCTGTCGCCAAGAGTGAAGGATGAGGGCAAGCTATGTCTGTTTTTGTTGATATTCAACGCATTATTCAGAATTTTCCATGTTTTTCGCATGCTATTTTTATTTTCTAAGAACTTTTTTCATAATATATAGCTTTGCATTTTTTTTTTAATTTTACTGAATAACCTGCAGTAGTTTTTGTAATTCCTGGTATTCAGTTCGGTTGGTGATCTTAATTTTTTGTGGAGAAATTTGTTCTTATTATTAGCTGAAATTAGGAGTCCTTTTGTCATCCGTGGCTTTTGTTTTATAAATTTCTTGTTAGATTCATGGACTTTTAACGGAAATGCCATTTCAAAAGCTTTTGAGTAAGTTTTTATGAAGATTTCATAAGCTTCATTGGGGCAATTGGATTCCATTACCGGGGGAAAATCGCATTGGGCCAACAACGACTTAAAGTGTTCTGTAGATGTGGAATTGATTTTCCTGGTTAACGTTGGTTTAGAGCTATCCGGTTTGGTGTTTGTCAATTCAACATAGAAGGTACCAAAATGGTCCGATACATCCGTAAGAATTATTCCGGATTTAAAAGCCTGTGCCACATTATTAATGTAAATGTGATCAATGAGTATAGCAGAATGATCTATTAATCTAGTTGGTTTGGTGATAACAGGTATGAAACCATCACTGAACATCAAATCGATAAACAGACCGGTTTTACTATGAGAAGCTACCTTTAGTAGATCAATATTGAGGTCGCCCATAATTAAGGATGATTTTTTTTCTTTATCGAGCACATCAGCTAAGTAATTGATTTTTGAATGAAACAGATCCAAATCCGCTTTAAGGGCTGTGTTAGGTCTATATATCTTGTACCAACGATACTCGCTGAGTTTTTGTACTTTAGTTCGACGAACAATGACTCAAAGACATGTGGTATGAAGATGGTGAGGTCTTCTCGAATACAAAAAAAAATTGTATCAGACTTGATGAAGAGTCCAACATCCCCACGACCATCATCGTCACTGGGTCTCATATGTTTTAATAAAGGGTGATATCCTTCCAGGGCATAGTTTATATTGTCAGGAATTTGAAATATTTCTGTGTGTCCTATGACGTCGAATGTGCTCTGGTGGTTATTCAATTCGGAAAGCAAATGATGTAAGGAATCCCAATGTGCATGGAGACTCTGGCAATTAATATGAAAAGCTAAGAAGGATCCGCATTCATCATCAAGCGCGGAGTGTACTTCACTAGGAAGTAAATACTTACAATCTCTTGAGTTGTATATAGAAGACAAGTTGTCTTCGGTGTTGTCATCAAGAAGATGACGAAAATTATATTCGGGACTGGTCTGGATCTCGTCCAAATCTTTATTACCCGCCATTATCCGTGATCCCGCCACCAATAACACCGATGTACATATAGAAAATAATGGGTGTTAAGAATATGGGGTCAGTAAATCCTGCAATGTATTTCACAAATCTAGATGAGGCTTTATACAAGAATGGTGTGATGACATGAGAATAGAGATACAATGTTGCACAATAGAAAGAAAACATTAATATTACTGAGAAGACTGTTGCTAGTTTAAGTTTCATAATTCGGGGATGGCGGGTGGAGTATGTAACTCGCTGGTTCTGCAGGTTAATGTTATTAGGATCATTATTAGGATCACTGTGATTCTATTTATTAACAACTTTTCATTTGGGGATGTGCCTGAGAGTGCTTTGAACAGATGCATGTATTTTAATATGATACACTGCTATTGACCTCAATGGTTATGCGGTGGGGCTAAGTAATGACTGTGAGTGTTTAAACAACATAAGTGATGATTAACGCCTGCAGAAAATGGCATCAAACAGAGTTCAGGTTGGCCCGGCACAGTCAGGACTTCGGGACACTTCTTCCCAAGGTCTCACCATCAGCCCGGGTTCCCATGTTATATGTGCTCGTTGTTAATCTTAGAGAATATTGGTAATACTTTTAATGATAAGCGTTGGGGGATTGCGATCCACTTCAGAATATGTGGGTCAGTGCTGGTTATGTATATATATATATTAGCACTAAAATCACTCCAGGACAGGACTATCAATGTTTAGTAATTCAACACCAATGCTATTTGAATAATTGATTTAAGTAGTAGTATATATATATTATTAGCATTAAAATCACTCTAGACAGGACTACCAATGTTTAGTAATTCAGCACCAATGCTATTTTGAATAATTGATTTAAGTAGTAGTATATATATATATATATATATATATATATATATATATATATATATATATATATATATATATATATATATATATATATATATATCCCTGTTTCATACATTAGGGAGACTTTTGGTGTGTAAAAAACATACATTAAGGAGACATCAACATTAGCGGGACATATACGTGTCCCCCAATACTTTGATCTTCAATTGTCACTTTTTGTGTGATTTTCTTTTTTTAATCTTGATTCTCGTGTATTCATCTAAACAATATATTTTGTGTTGTGCACCCGATGTCACTTTCGAGTCTGTACCCGAGCCACAAACGCGTGGTGAAATTTTGATGTGCTATATGTTCGCTTGTCAAAAAACAGTCATTAAGTGGACTTTCAATTAAAGTTATTTTTCTCTTTTTTCGGGCGATATGTTTTAATTGTATGATTACTTGATGACTGAAAGAATACTGAAAAATCACCATACAAAAATAATAAGTCTGTCCTTTAAAATCCTAGGATATATTTGATAATCTTTTTTTGTGTGTCCATTTTCAGACAATTTCTGAGGTTTCGGGTTACATGGTAAAAAAAGGTACATTATGGGTACTGCGAATCAAACATATATTTGAATCAGACATTGAGAAAGAGAACCACCGAGCAGCGACGAGCAGCTGTCAGTTCTTCAACATCGTAACTCTGAATTCTGCACCGCGGCACAGGCAGGGTTAGATTGGGGTGAAGACATGCGCACCACAGTGGCGCGCCATGATTTCGAAATAAGGGTTGGGGGCCTGTAAATATTAGGGTGGGGGAACTGGACTCATGACGCGCAGCGTCACCCGTGCCGCGGAGCGAGGAGGGGGGAGTTCGTGTTCCTCGGGCGGCATGTTTTTTTTTAAAACTGCTTTTTTTCGTTGCATTTTTCTTGTATCTGGACCATTTTTATGACTCATTACAAACCAGAAAATATACAATGCACAAAGGAATGAGTGCGACAAACAATCGTAACAAAATATCTCGCAGCATTTTGGACTTCGGAGTATTGGTTGAACAAGCTGGACGTTATTTGCCATACACCCATAGGCGCCTGGACGAAATGTTATTTTTTTTTGGGGGGGGGGGGGGTGGGGGAGGGGGGGGTTGAAGATTTCCCCCTAAAATTGATTTTACCTGTGATGGCATGGGTGAGACGCGTGATGGCAAGGCAGGTGTGGGAGAATGTGCCCCCTCCCACCCCCACTTGGGAGCAGGATTTGCTCTAACGGAATGAAGTCGCATATAATATTGAACTGTACTGTTGAATAGTGGACCGCCGACACGCGAACGCCGGCGGCACGAACCTGCGAGGCGCGAAAGCTTTTTTTTTTGGGGGGGGGGGGGAGGGTTAGTGATCCACTTTCAGAAAATTTTGAAAAATTTATGAGCTCAGATGGTTTTCCTGGGTTCCGGCAATAATTACAACGTTAATTTTCAGTTCCATTTTAGTGATTTCCTGTGTCCGTTTTTTTCTCTTTTTGTTTAGCCCGAATTTTCCCCACTGTCCTTCCCTTCGCCCAAGGAGTAGGGGGGGGCACACTAGATATTTGAGGGGGTGTTGGCTGCCCCTCCACCCATCTCCCACCCCTTAGTGCCGCCACTGTACGCGCAGTATGCCTTAGTACCCAGCGTCATCATGTCTCCTTGTGGGCAATCGGGGTTAAGCGTCTTGCCCAAGGACACAATGCAGGAGCACGAATCAGTCGCTGAAATGGCCACCCATCCTGACCCATCCAACTATTAACTGCGCTTGACGTTTCTTAACTTCGGTGATCTGATGAGAACCGGTTACCGCGACAACACCACGCGCCCCGGGTGTCCGTCATTGGCATAGATGGCTTTCTGCTGGCATTGAGGCAAGTCAAAATTTTCCAGAGAAACTTACCCCCACCCTCCACAAAAACCTTTTCACAGCAAATGTACTGTAAATTGGTTAATGGCCTGAAAATTCTCCACAATAGCTTTGTTTTTACAACAGCAAGCCTCCTTCCCCCCTCTCCGAAGAAACAAGCCTGTATTTTAATGCTATTAGACATAAATTCGCCCAAGGGTACCAATAAATTTCGGGCTACAGATTTTCCGACAAAATTGTTGGGATGTGGGGGGGGGGGGAGTCGCCGGCTTGCCCCCTCCTCCGTATCTATGCCACTAATGTTCGCGTGGCTAAGGACACTTGTTTTGTATTACGGGCACGATTTGGGTATTTACTGACTCGGCAACAAGTTCGTTATCATAGCCGTGTCGCGAATGTTGGATAGGGCCAGCCTCGTGATCCGTACATGTGGAGCTCTATTTGAGAGACTTCCGCCCTTGACAATGATAGCTTCGTCCTATTGTGTTGGTGGTCCGGAATTTAATTGGGCATGCTGAGTGAAAGCCGCACAGCTTCTTGGTGGTTTGCACATGGATGACATCACCATGCTTTTGGTGAGCTCTATCTGTCTGTCTTGCCTCCTCTCGCTCTCTCTCTCTCTCTCTCTCTCTCTCCTGAAACTACACCAAAGTATTAAGCAGGCTGGGAAGTAAGCAGACGGGCAGGTGGGTGGGCGGGCAAGCGCGAGTGGGTGGGCTGACGTGCATTCAGGCAGATGGACGGGCTGTGGGTGCGCATCCAGGCAGTTGTAAAACACTGGCCAAGCTTAAACACCAACAAATAAATAAATAAAAAATAAAAAAATAAATGAATAAATAAATAGACACAAATAGATAAATAAATAAATAAATAAATAAATAAATAAATAAATAAATAAATAAATAAATAAATGAGTCGAGTTAGTAAGACAGGCGCCCACTGTGTCTATAAATAAACGTGCCGTTTTCTCTTGTGTGTGCGAATGATTGAACATAATCGGATTATGGTATTTAATATGTTTGGTGTGTGTGAGTTTCGGCAATATTGCCTTGTCATTAAAAATTTGGTCGATTACATCATGTACGACAGGCCTCAATGAGGCCTGGTGCTAGGTCATTTGATGTCCGCCAGTCGCGTAGACGGCATTTTGCTGGCGTGGAGACAAGACAACATTCTCCCACTGACCAAAAATTTCCCGACAGTTCAACAAGCTTGAAAAAAGAAGAGAAAAAAAAATGCAAATGCAGTGTAAATTGGTCTATGGCCGTAAAATTTACCCAATAGCTTTGTTTTCTCTACCCCCTCCCCCCCCCCCCCCCCAAGTCTGCCAGAGAAGGCATATAAATTCTAATTGCCTGAGAAATCGGATTATGGTATTTAATGTGTTTGGTGAGTGTGGGTTCAGGCAATATTGTCTTGTCATTAAGAATTCGGTCGATTATATCATGCACGACAGGCCTCAATGAGCCCCCCTCGTGTATGATACAATCAACAGATTTCAATCCCTTCTATAAGCATATTTAATTCCATTTATGGACATTATCGGAGAGGGGCTACTAAGATGAGTAAAACAGACATAATGATGCATGCAGGTCGTACGACCTCGGAATAAAATGTATTTGCAATTTTCTACAAAAAAATGAGATTGGCGGCATACAGCACTCCCAGATAGTTCCTGTCGTCAATGTGTGTGTCTCAAATACTCGATAAACCGCTCAAATCACTTTTCCTTGCAACTGTTTTTGACCATTAGAGAAAATTCCGCCCTTGTCTTAACTCAGTTATTTATATTGATTTATATTTATTGATGTTTAAGGTCACATATTTATGCACAATGGCTAATCATGACCGTGACAGTTTTACGGGTGGAGGAAGCCGGAGTACCCGGAGAGAACCACCGAGCAACGGCGAGCAACTGTCAGCTCCGCAACGTACTACCTCCACAATAGCAGGGTTAGCATTGGTTGAAGACACGTGGACCATTGACGTGCAGTACGCCTTAGTACACAACGCCACCATGCCCCCACGTAGGCAATGGGGGTGAAGTGTCTTGCCCAAGGACACAACGTGGTTGCCGCAGGTGAGATTCGAACCGAGGACCTCTCGGCTTGCAGCCTGCACCTCTACCTACTGAGTCACCGCGCCCCAACTCAGTCATTAAAAACATCTAAGCTCTCCCTACATTTTAATTGATTGTATTTAATATTTGTTTAACTGACGTGTTTGAAAGTGAACGATCTGTTATTGTGCGACAAACAAGAATCAGGTCAACCAGGCTTACAAATGCGTAAATAGGTGCCTCCCCACCCCCCTCCACACACACACCTCACACAGGAAATTTCATTCGCACTTCAGACCAGCCAAAAATTTCAAGAGTCGTTTTTTAAAAAATACATTACACTTTACACAAACGTAGTGTGAGTTACTTCATCAAGCCGCCTTCCCCTTCCCACTTCCCCACCTTAAGTTTTGTTTCTTCTTTTTTTCGGGGAGAGGGGGGGGGGGGGCTACAATTTGTATGTGATATAATCAAAAAAACAAACTAGATATATTCAGAAATGAAAACCCACACACACACGCCGAAGGAGACCCCAACTAGACTCCTATCGCCGTTCCACGTGCTACCTGTGCACACAGGGAGGGATAACGATGGAAGGATGTGGTTCTTGGTTTGGACCACCAAACACGATATTACTCAGAGATTATGCGACGGTAAAGAAATAAATAATGAATACTTCACTCATTTAGGGCTGAATGTCGTAAGAGGATAAATAACTTGACTCCGAAATTTCGTTTCCTCTTTTCGTGAGTGAACGCCCCCACCCCAGCTCTGCTCGGACTCTTTTAATTTTGCTTCGTGTTGAGCGAGGAGGAAAAAGTTACTCCCATTCAGAAACAAATAAGTTAAAAAATCAGTGTTTCTTTCTTTTCAATCAGAATGCATTTGGCGATTTTCTTTCTATATCTTAAAAAAAATTTCCAGTGAATTTCTATCATAAAATTGTGCTTATCTTTTAGCGAAAGCACGTTTCTTTGAAAAAGCATTTGTGTGTTTTCAAAGATGTGTGAAGAAAGCATGATTTTTGTGCGAGTTGAGAAGAAGTGACATTGAGAGAGAGAGAGAGAGAGAGAGAGAGAGAGAGAGAGAGAGAGAGAGAGAGAGAGAGAGAGAGAGAGAGCTCTGAATGATTGTTTATCGGTATTCTTTGTTTGTTGATCTAATATGTTTACCACCAAGGCCATGATGTATTTGATTTATTTGTCTTAATTGTTTTTATGAAGGTGTAATTCCATTCATTTGGGCTACACAGAAGTTAAATAAACTTAACTAAGAGAAAAAGGTAGAAAATTCCAAGCCTTACTGGAATCATTGGTTTTATTCAACACGTGGATGTCACTGAAATTCGAGAAATATATCGATATTTGAAATGTAAGAAATATCGAAATATCACTGAAATCTAAGAAATATCTGTGTGACATTTATTAGGCAAACATCATAAAACATTCAATGATCGATAGAATATGTAAGAATAGGTTTTCTATCATCCATTGACCATGTTGTTCCTGGTAATAAAACACTTATATGTCGCATTGAATAATCCCGTTTATTGCAACTGTCCAGATGGGATTAGGTCATCCTCTTGTGTGAAACACTTTCCAATTCCAAATCCCCAAGGGGAAAGACCGAAAACTCAGTAATATGCAAGTTGCTAATTATGACGGCCAAACCGGTTCCAGCTTCATTGGTGGCTTTTATGGTTGCATCGTGCCCCACTCCTATTTATAGTACAAGCCAGCCGGGAAGATGTTTTTGGTAGAAATAATGGGTAAAATTGCTTGATTTTTGCGTCAGTGTGTTTTCGGCGAGTAGGTATAGCGGGTAGATCTGGCGAGCTGGTGTGTCGGGTAGAGTTCCAATCATTTAGCGTATTGGTAGGTTTGAAATGTATTGACTTACGTCATTTATGTAAACAGTAATAGCCATTTTTATCTTCCAGATTCTGCTGAGTGTACGGACAAAGAATAGGAATTAGCACGCGAATAACAGTCCTGGTTTAGATTTCCGATATTAATATAGTATCAGTGTCGAAAAGTACTGGGTTAACTTGAACAAAAGTTTGTATGCCATTGCGTAGACCAGAGATATTAAAAACACTAATTCTCTGTGTTTTCATTTATTTAAATATATTCCTATTACGAGGGGTTAATGGTGCGTTGTACACTAATTTAAAGAGTGTCTGTATAAAATGTTGACTGTGTATCATAACACCTTACTGGTGTTGGAAAGACTCAAAATGAAAACAGGGTCGGCGTTGTGTTAAGTATTGCCCTGGCGTGACGATATGCGTTGATTCGGTGATCTGATATCAGTTCTGACGTTGCAGTTGTAGGGGTCTGCAGGTTCAAGATTTTGCTCTCTGTTGGAAGTCTGGTGTGTTGTCAGAATTGGGGCCAGTTCGCTATTTTCATCTGATAGTATAGCATTGGGTGTATTTGTTTCGATTGACCCCAGTCCGCTGAAAAAAGAGCGCTGGTATTATGATTTCCCTCGTTACAATTCAAAGGATGACTCCATCTGGTACAGATCGTTCTGTTTCCATTTCAATGAGCCGTTTTCATGGGATCTGACAAGCTATACCATCACATGGAAACAGCGTCCTGTCCCCAACTCTACCAACACGCCAGACTACCAACACAGACCAAAATCTGAACGGACAGACCCCTGTAGATGCCACATCAGTACTGATATCGAATCACAGAATCCACGCATTTCGTCCGCCAGGGTCATACTCAATCCATCAACCCAACACAGATTCTGTAATCGGCAAGGTGTTACGATATGTAGCCAACATCTCATATAGGGACCCTCTTTACGTTATTTTACAACGCCCCGTTAACCCCCTGTGGCGGGAAATAATTTGAAGAAATAACAGCACAGTGAGTTATTTTTTTTTAATATCTTTGGTCTACATAACGGTATACGAACTCTTGTTCTGTTTAGCCCAACACTTCTCGACCCTGTTACTGTATAACTATTGTGAATCTAAACCTGACCTACCAGATCTACCCACCACACCTACCCTCCGAAAACATACTAACGCAACAAATAAGCAATTATTTCCGCCATTTCTACTCACAAACTCTAACCGCCATGCTTTTGCTATGAAAAGGGGAGGGAGCCACGAAGCAACCACGAAAGCCTTCGATGAAGCTCAAATCGAGCACTTTTGATTAGACCCTCATTACTACAATACGGAATCTTCACCAAAGGAGCCATCTCACACTTTCGGGATGCTCTTCATATAGGCCTATATATGGAAATGGCAGGGCGTCTCTCCCTGGCTATGTCATTTTCATGCAATGTACACCTTTTTGATTCTTATTGGTATTTTAATGGAAAATGTATTTTCGTATTCTGCAAAATAAAGTTCCATTCATTCATTCATTTAATATGTTAACTATCTGACTCCATGTGATGGACATGACATTTAATGTACCAGCCGCGAGCTTATTTAGTGACCTCACTATGCCGAGCACACGCAAAACGGTCGGCGACTCGGCATATTATGCAGGTATTTAATTTCGATTCGGAAACGTCCGATACCTCGAAACAGAGACGTACACGTGAACTAGAATGAATATTCACGCACAAAACGCTCTTACCACACCGTATAAACAGAACGGACTTTTAGTAACGTTTTACTGCTAAACAAAAACGGACTGTTTTATCCAGTTTCCACATTAATTGCTGAATTACTCCTTTTGGGAACCTCGGGCGGTTGAAGTTGTGCTTGTTTATTGTGGTTAACAAATTTTGTTTTCTGGAAAAATAGGACCTGGTATCCAAAGCCTGGGCTAAAAACAACCTAAAGCGGGCACATAGGTATAAATGATTGGCTAAACTTCAGTTCATGCCCATGTCGTGGGCACAATATAATCATCAATGCTGAAAGTGATGGCGGCCTCCAGTATACAAAATGGACGACGGAAACGTCTATTACCACAACAACAAGTGCTGCGCATGCGCACTAACACCACATATTACTATGGGGATGACGTCACACGATGGCCGCTCACGCGCGCTACTATGACAACCAAGATGACGACCCCGGTCACGTGACTATGACATTACTTCGGGGGTTATCCGCGGGGTCATCCAGATAGGTGTTGAAGATTGCGAGCTATACTACAACTAAATTTATATATTTTTAGTTGCAGTCTAGCTGCCATTATTCTGCTATAATACATTTGTCAATCCTTCGGGCAGTAGTCAACTTATTCCGAAAGATATGCTATATTATATGGAGACACTCCAGCGAATTTTTTAACAATCAAGTCTGATGCCAAATCATTTTGTGCACGTGTTAGTCACATGCGAAACGTGCTTGTCAGCATGGGCTGGGCGGGGGTGGAAGGCTGCCCCCACCCTCTCGCCCTTGGTTTGGAAAAAGAAATTCTGGCTGTTTTCATTTTTTTCTGGCAAGTTTTGGGTTGCCCGAAAAAAATATGAAAACTACTCGGAATAATCGATTTTTACGAGGCAAGTTCAGGCAAGTTTTGGTTCCCCCCCAAAAAATTATCAAAACTACTCGAAAGAATCTATTTTCACTATGCAACATTCGACCTTTGTCTGTCCGAACAAAAAAATTGAAAACAGCCCTCAAAATTGGCTTTTTCGTGAATCGTGTGTGTGAGTTTTGGGTGGGGTGGGGGTAGTAGGGGGTTGAACTTGCACAAAAAAATATATATATGACCCCAAAAAGTGACTGGTTTCCTCCTTAATTACAAGGTCGGAAAGGCAGCCGGTGGATGGATGGAGCACTAGGATCGGTCTCATGCCACCGCATGGTTTTAAATTTCTCTGAGAAGACTCCTCGGACATCACCAACGGGGAGGGAGTGGCCTCGACGGTGCCCGCGGAATCACTTTTCGGGCAAAATCTTCCAGCCCCCACGGCCCGTGCGCCTATGCTTGCCCAATGACATGCAGTGGTACATGTGTTTGGTAAAAGTAAACCAAGTCTTGCAAAGTTGTAGACTTTATAACACGTGTCTGTCTGAATTGGATTGGGTATTTGTACAAATGTATCGACAAAAACATTGTAATTGATGCGTTGTTTCCACCTTACCCTTTTACGTAATGTGGCACCACCACTAAATAGAAGATGATAAAAATATGGAAACAAAGTCTTAAAGTGGTTCCTGGTGGAATGCTTCCTATCAGTGGCCGTTGTGCAGTGTAGGTATTTAATGGGCAATTGAAACAATAAAAATATTCAGATGTAATAGGAATAACATGAAAACGGTTTCACAACCTCAATTAATTAGTCTGTGTGAAACACACAGACTATTGTTTTTGCACGGTTTCTTTTTCTTTTTTTTTTTCTTTTTTTTTTCTTCTTCTTCTTCTTCTTCTTCTTCTTCTTCTTCTTCTTCTTCTTCCTGGGGTATCAGGGGTGTCTGTAGGGGTGTTTTGAAAGTGGGTCACGCCCATATCTCAGGCGTAGTATGACCTACAGACCTGGGACCAACACCAAATGAGTCGACACTCGATGGAGATTCAAAATATGGGTCAAGGTCACGGAGGTCACCTAGGGGTCATTAAGTGCATTTTTCATAATTGCTAGAAATCACATTTTTTGACCCCCTAAAGCATTCCTGACATACACACATGCATTTTGACGTGAAAAAAGTGGGCATGGCCAAAATTTTTGAAAGTGGGTCACGCTCATATCTCAAGCATGGTATGACGTATGGACCTGGGACCAACACCAAATGAGTTGACACTCGATGGAGATTCAAAATATGGGTCAAGGTCACCGAGGTCACTCAGGGGTCAATGAGTGCATTTTTCATAATTGCTGGAAATCACATTTTTTGACCTCCAAATGCTTCCCCAAAAATTCAGATGTGCATTTTTTCATGAAAAAGGTGGGCGTGGCCAACATTTTTGAAAGTGGGTCACACTCATATCTCAAGCATGGTGTGATGCATGGACCTGGAGCCAACACTAAATAAGTTGACACTTGATGGAGGTTCAAAAATGTGGGTCAAGGTTACGGAGGTCACTTGTGGTCATTGAGTGCATTTTTTCAGAATTGCTGGAAATCACATTTTTTGACTCTCTAAAGCATTCCTGAAGTCCATACATCCATTTTTACGTAAAAAGTAGGTGTGGCCAAAATTTGTGAAAGTGGGTCATGCTCATATTTCAAGCATGGTATGATGTATGGACCTGGGACCAATACCAAACGAGTCGACACTCGATGGAGATTCAAAATTTGGGCCAGGTCGAACAGGAGTCACGAGGGCTATTACCAGAATTGCTGGAAATCATATTTTAGAACCTCCTTGTGCATTCCCTTGATCGGTCCCTTTGAATACTGTGAAGATATATACCTTATCTGGTTTCTTGAAAAAAATTAACTGATTTTTGAATGAATATCTATAAATACTGTCATTGAAAACCTATTTTTTATTTCTTTAAAACTATTTTATCCCCAAAATAAGCCTCTAAAGTATTCCCATTACATTCATAGAGGGGCACGGTGGCTAAGCAGTTAGAGGTGCAGGCTGCAAGCCGAGAGGTTCTCAGTTCGAATCCTATCTGCGGCAACTGTCTTGTGTCTTTGGGCAAAAACACTTCACCCCCATTGCCCACATAATGGCATAGTGATGTTGTGTACTAAGACATACTGCATGCCGATGATACACTTGCACTAACCCTGCTTGTGTGGAGTTAGCATGTTGGGGATCCAGACAGTTGCTTGTTGCTGTTGTTTGGTGGTTCTCTGTGTTCTCTGGTTTCCTCCATCCGTAAAAACTGTACGACACGAGGCGGGCCTAGCTGTTGAAGTGTCGTTAAACCCCAATAAATTAATAACATTCATAGAATGTCTTCTATGCACTGTTTGTCAACATGATAACCCAAATACAATCAATCCTACCTCAATCTTTTTGGTATACTGATAGAGTGCCTGCCATTGGTACTTGGTCATCTATGATTTGGAGGCATGTGGGGCCTTCGGGCTCTAGATGTTAAAAATATGTTTACAACATTTACTGGGAAATGAGTTAGCTGAAGCAGTAACCAATATCTAAAACAGAAATCTCCAGAGAGGAAGCTGAGATAGAATTCTTTGTTACATTGAACAGCACTGTATATTTATGTTGTATCATGTTACAAAACTTCAGTCTCAGTCATTGAAGAGAGAGAGAAACCTTCAATTTTCAAAGCATTTTTTTTAAAAATCTATTTATTCTCAATCATAACTCAAGATTGAGAGGTTTTGGGATGGAGTGGTGTGTGGCTTTCTCGAAACACCTATCACAGTTACAAAGTAATAGAATGGAATATTTGAATGGCCAGATTTTAACCCTCTTAATACTTCGATGTGAGTAAAGAAATATCTTTAATATAACTCATGGCTACAGAATGTTTTTCACTCTCTTTTCTGAAACATTTAATTCTATGTGGAATGGGACACCTTTTCAGTGTGCTTTCCAAACTAAGGGATTCTTAACCCTTTAGCCAACATAACGGCAAAAACCGGTCAGCTTTATACACAGAAATGTCTATTCAGTTTTAATTACTTTTTCATTTTTGCTTGAAAAACATAGCTTATGACCCTCCATTGGAATGAGCTCATTTTTTAAACGATTATTTATTTATTGGTGTTTAATGTCACATATTTCTGCACAGTGGTTTACCATGACCAGGACAGTTTTACGGGCGGAGAAAGCCAGAGTACCTGGGGAGAACCTCCGGGCAACAGCGAGCAACTATCAGATTCCCCACATACTAACTCCACACAAGCAGGGTTAGCATTGGTTGAATACAGGTGCACCATCGATGTGCAGTACGCTTTAGTACACATCGCCACCATGCACCCACGTGGGCAATGGGGTGAAGTGTCTTGCCCAAGGACAGAGTGAGGACCGCTCGACTTGCAGTCTGCACCTCTGCCAACTCAGCCACTGCGCCCCCATTTAACCCTTTACCCAACGGAGACGATAGCAAAATTTATTATTTCAAATATCATTTGTTTCAAATTTTCCAAACAATTTCAAGAAAACCATATCATGGGACCCCTCGTTGGAACTAATATTTGTTCAACTTCTCAATTTGCATATTACGCGGGCGGATGCGGCCGATTCGTTGGGTAAAGATTTTTTTTTATTTTTATTGGTGTTTTAAGGTCACATATTTCTGCACAATGGCTAACCATGACCGTGACAGTTTTACGGGTGGAGGAAGCCGGAGTACCCGGAGAGAACCACCGAGCAACGGCGAGCAACTGTCAGCTCCCCAACATACCAACTCCACACAAGCAGGGTTAGCATTGGTTGAAGACAGGTGCACCATCCACGTACAGTACGCCTTAGTACACATCGTCACCGTGCCCCCACGTGGGCAATGGGGGTGAAGTGTCTTGCCCAAGGACACAACACGGTTGCCGCAGGTGGGATTCGAACCGAGAACCTCTCGGCTTGCAGCCTGCACCTCTACCATCTGGGTAAAGGGTTAAAGGATTAAAATGGAATATTTAAAGCGAATATTTTAATCCTCTGAAAATCTTAATATGGGGGCACGGTGGCGCTGTGTACTAAAGCGTACTGCACTTCGATGGTGCACCTCTCTTCGAAAAAATTATTGAGAATAATGAAAACCATTTCCATTCTCACAGTGTTGTTCTAAACACACATGGATATAGATGGGACCTCGGTATTTTGACAATGCCAATAAGTCTTCAGACAGGTTCTTGGGGGTCTTCAAGGCCTTTCAACGTCTACATTCCAACATTACTGAACCTTTTTACTTGCAATATATTTTCCAGAGGTACCATGCATGCAGTTCATCATTGCCTTGCTAATATGGACATTTGCCATCATCTACAAATATGGCAGATCCGGAGTTGGTGGAGCCAATATTTATAAAGTAGTTTGTGCTCATACTTCAGGTTTAGTATGACCTATAGTAAAGGTACCTACACCAAATGAGTTGGAACTTGCTGGAGGTTCAAAATGTGGTCCACCTCTATGCGGTCAAGAGAGGTCATTAAATGCATACTTTTTCTTCCTATTGGGAATTTCATTTTATACCAATTAATGCAGTTCTGAAGATTATACATGTATCTCATCAGTCAAATAAATGGTAGCGGCAGTAATGTCCATTTCTGATTCCTTGATCGAACCCTATATATGGTGTGCACATATATGCCTTTTCGGGTTTCTTAGAAAAATTGTTCTGATTCCTGTATGAATATTTTCTCCATGAAAGAATTTCACAAAAAGCAGTGGGGAGAAAGCTGTGACTGTCACATACAATAACATGATCTATTTATTTAATCTCATTGTACAGAATTAATTCCCAAACCAAGTTAATATAAAAACAAACAACTTGATAATGAAGAATTCCAGTGTACATGTAATTGTAAAACTACACTGGAGATTTGTTATTTAAACCTATCACAATACTGTCAGGATGCCGGTAAAAAATGCAATACTGACATAGTTGAATGTTCTGTTAACTGTGTTAGTGCTATGACTGTTTAAAATTAATTTATTAGAGAAGTTCTAGTTTTATGTATGCCTTGTTTAGGTCACTAGATGCTATTTTAAGAGCAGGCTTTCAAATGAGCTCTTGGGTTTTTTTTAAGGTTTTTATGATAATATCTCCGACATAGAGTCTATGCACCCTTTGTCAGCGCGACAACTCAAATACGGACCGTCCTATCTCTATGCATTTTGGCATGCTGGTTAACAATAACCAGTTTGCACTCATCTATGTTTTTTTTCACCCATTCGATCTGAATGTCAGATGACAGATCTGAAATTGCTGGAGCTATTATTTCAAAGTGGGTTGCGCTCATTCTTCAATGTAGATGTGGACATGGGACTACACCGACTGAGTTAAACATTGCTGGAGATTCAATATATGGTCCACCTGAATGAGGTCATCAAGTGCATATTATTCAGAAAGACTGGGAAATGCATTTACACCTTAATGTATTTCTAAAGTTTATGAATGTATTTCATCTCTCAAATTCGTGGGCAGAGCCAAAATTGTCCATTTCTGATTCGAGAATCGAACCCTTTAAATGCTGGTCACATATATGCCTTTTCTGGTTTCTTATAAAAAATTGTTCTGATTCCTGTATGAATATCTGTAAATACTGTTAACGAAAAACCCATTTCTGATTTGTTAAAAAATATTTTACACCAGAAAATAAGCCTCCATAAATTCTCTTTCTGTAGAGTTTATTGCTGATACTTTAACCCTTTTCACACAGACTTGAATTTACTGGATGCAGTAAATTCTGTTTCTCTAGTTAGTCTGTGTGAAACACACTGACTATTGTTTTTGCACGGTTTCTTTTTCTTTTTTTTTTTTTCTTTTTTTTTTTTTTCTTCTTCTTCTTCTTTTTCTTCTTCTTCTTCTTCTTCTTCTTCTTCTTCTTCTTCTTCTTCTCCTGTCTTCTGTCTTCTCATCACTTTTTTGTCCGCAAGATATCTCGAAAACGTATTGCCCTATCTCGTTGATTTTTGGCATGCTGATAGACAGCCACAAGTTCTCGGCACTGAATATTTTTCAGATTCCTGGGGTATCAGGGGTGTCTGTAGGGGTGTTTTGAAAGTGGGTCACGCCCATATCTCAGGTGTGGTATGACCTACAGACCTGGGACCAACACCAAATGAGTCGACATTCCATGGAGGTTCAAAATATGGGTCAAGGTCACGGAGGTCATCTGGGGTTGTTGAGTGCATTTTTCAAAATTGCTGGAAATCACATTTTTTGACCCCCTAAAGTATTCCTGACGTACACACATGCATTTTGACGTAAAAAAAGTGGGCGTGGCCAAAATTTTTGAAAGTGGGTCACGCTCTTATCTCAAGCATGGTATGACGTATGGACCTGGGACCAACACCAAATGATTCGACACTCGATGGAGATTCAAAATATGGGTCAAGGTCACGGAGGTCACCTAGGGGTCATTAAGTGCATTTTTCATAATTGCTAGAAATCACATTTTTTGACCCCCTAAAGCATTCCTGACATACGCACATGCATTTTGACGTGAAAAAAGTGGGCGTGGCCAAAATTTTTGAATGGGTCATGCTCATATCTCAAGAATGGTATGACGTATGGACCTGGGACTAACACCAAATGAGTCGACACTCGATGAAGATTCAAAATATGGGTCAAGGTCACGGAGGTCACCTAGGGGTCATTAAGTGCAGTTTTCATAATTGCTATAAATCACATGTTTTGACCCCCTAAAACATTCCTGACATACACACATGCATTTTGATGTAACAAAAAGTGGGCGTGGCCAAAATGTTTGAATGTGGGTCACGCTGATATCTCAAGCATGGTATGACGTATGGACCTGGGACCAACACCAAATGAGTCGACACTCGATGGAGATTCAAAATATGGGTCAAGGTCACGGAGGTCACTTGGGGTCATTAAGTGCATTTTTCATAATAGCTAGAAATCACATTTTTTGACCCCCTAAAGCATTCCTGACGTACACACATGTATTTTGATGTAAAAAAAGTGGGCGTGGCCAAAATTTTTGAAAGTGGGTCATGCTCATATCTCAAGCATGGTATGTCGTATGGACCTGGGATCAACACCAAACGAGTCGAAACTCGATAGAGATTCAGAATATTGGTCAAGGTCATGGAGGTCACCTAGGGGTCATTAAGTGCATTTTTTATAATTGCTAGAAATCACATTTTTTGACACCCTAAAGCATTTCTGACATACACGCATGCATTTTGACATAAAAAAATTGGGCGTGGCCAAAATTTTTGAAAGTGGGTTACGCTCATATCTCAAGCATGGTATGACGTATGGACCTGGGACCAACACCAAATGAGTCGACACTCGATGGAGATTCAAAATATGGGTCAAGGTCACTCAGGGGTCAATGAGTGCATTTTTCATAATTGCTGGAAATCACATTTTTTGATCTCCAAATGCTTCCCCAAAATTCAGATGTGCATTTTTTCATGAACAAAGTGGGCGGGGCCAAAATTTTTGAATGTGGGTCACGCTCATATCTCAAGCATGGTATGACGTAGGGACCTGGGATTAACACCAAATGAGTCGACACTTGATGGAGATTCAGAATATGGGTCAGGGTCATGGAGGTCACCTAGGGTTCATTAAGTGCATTCTTTATAATTGCTAGAAATCACATTTTTTGACACCCTAAAGCATTCCTGACATACACACATGCATTTTGACGTAAAAAAAAGTGGGCGTGGCCAACATTTTTGAAAGTGGGTCACGCTCATATCTCAAGCATGGTATGACATATGGACCTGGGACCAACACCAAATGAGTCGACACTTGATGGAGATTCAAAATATGGGTCAAGGTCACCGAGGTCACTCAGGGATCAATGAGTGCATTTTTCATAATTGCTGGAAATCACATTTTTTGACCTCCAAATGCTTCCCCAAAATTCAGATGTGCATTTTTTCATGAAAAAAGTGGGCGTGGCCAAAATTTTTGAAAGTGGTCACGCTCATATCTCAAGGATGGTGTGATGCATGGACCTGGAGCCAACACTAAATAAGTTGACACTTGATGGAGGTTCAAAAATGTGAGTCAAGGTTACAGAGGTCACTTGTGGTCATTGAGTGCATTTTTTCAGAATTGCTGGAAATCACATTTTTTGACTCTCTAAAGCATTCCTGAAGTCCATACATCCATTTTTACATAAAAAGTTGGTGTGGCCAAAATTCGTGAAAGTGGGTCATGCTCATATTTCAAGCATGGTATGATGTATGGACCTGGGACCAATACCAACGAGTCGACACTCGATGGAGATTCAAAATTTGGGCCAAGGTCGAACAGGAGTCACGAGGGCTATTACCAGAATTGCTGGAAATCATATTTTTGAACCTCCTTGTGCATTCCCTTGATTGGTCCCTTTGAATACTGTGACGATATATACCTTATCTGGTTTCTTGGAAAAAATTAACTGATTTTTGAATGAATATCTATAAATACTGTCATTGAAAACCTATTTCTTATTTCTTTCAAACTATTTTATCCCCAAAATAAGCCTCTAAAGTATTCCCATTATATTCATAGAGGGGCACGGTGGCTAAGCAGTTAGAGGTGCAGGCTGCAAGCCGAGAGGTTCTCAGTTCGAATCCTATCTGCGGCAACTGCCTTGTGTCTTTGGGCAAAAACACTTCACCCCCATTGCCCACATAATGGCATTGTGATGTTGTGTACTAAAACATACTGCATGCCAATGATACACTTGCACTAACCCTGCTTGTGTGGAGTTAGCATGTTGGGGATCCAGACAGTTGCTTGTTGTTGTTGTTTGGTGGTTCTCTGTGTTCTCTGGTTTCCTCCATCCATAAAAACTGTACGACATGAGGCGGGCCTAGCTGTTGAAGTGTCATTAAACCCCAATAAATTAATAACATTCATAGAATGTCTTCTATGCACTGTTTGTCAACATGATAACCCAAATACAATCAATCCTATCTCAATGTTTTTGGTATACTGATAGACTGCCTGCCATTGGTATTTGGTCATCTATGATTTGGAGGCATGTGGGGCCTTCGGGCTCTAGATGTTAAAAATATGTTTACAACATTTACTGGGAAATGCGTTAGCAGAAGCAGTAACCATTATCTAAAACAGAAATCTCCAGAGAGAAAGCTTAGATAGAATTCTTTGTTACATTGAACAGCACTGTATATTTATGTTGTATCATGTTAGAAAACTTCAGTCTCAGTCATTGAAGAGAGAGAGAAACCTTCACTTTTCAAAGCATTTTTTTTTAAAAATCTATTTATTCTCAATCATAACTCAGGATTGAGAGGTTTTGGGATGGAGTGGTGTGTGGCTTTCTCGAAACACCTATCACAGTTACAAAGTAATAAAATGGAATATTTGAATGGTCAGATTTTAACCCTCTTAATACTTCGATGTGAGTAAAAAATATCTTTAATATAACTCATGGCTACAGAATGTTTTTCGCTCTCTTTTCTGAAACATTTAATTCTATGTGGAATGGGACACCTTTTCAGTGTGCTTTCCAAACTAAGGGATTCTTAACCCTTTAACCAACATAACGGCAAAAACCGGTCAGCTTTATACACAGAAATGTCTATTCAGTTTTAATTACTTTTTCATTTTTGCTTGAAAAACATAGCTCATGACCCTTCATTGAAATGAGCTCATTTTTTAAAGGATTATTTATTTATTGGTGTTTAATTTCACATATTTCTGCACAGTGGTTTACCATGACCAGGATAGTTTTACGGGCGGAGGAAGCCAGAGTACCTGGGGAGGAGGACCTCCGGGCAACAGCAAGCAACTATCAGATTCCCCACATACTAACTCCACACAAGCAGGGTTAGCATTGGTTGAATACAGGTGCACCATCGATGTGCAGTACGCTTTAGTACACATCGCCACCATGCACCCACGTAGGCAATGGGGTGAAGTGTCTTGCCCAAGGACAGAGTGAGGACCGCTTGACTTGCAGCCTGCACCTCTGCCAACTCAGCCATTGCGCCCCCATTTAACCCTTTAACAAACGGAGACGATAGCAAAATTTATTATTTCAAATATCATTCTTTTCAAATTTTCCAAACAATTTCAACAAAACCATATCATGGGACCCCTCGTTGGAACTAATATTTTTTCAACTTCTCAATTTGCATATTACGCGGGCGGATGCGGCCGATTCGTTGGGTAAAGGTTTTTTTTTTATTTTTCTTGGTGTTTTAAGGTCACATATTTCTGCACAATGGCTAACCATGACCGTGACAGTTTGACGGATGGAGGAAGCCGGAGTACCCGGAGAGAACCACTGAGCAACGGCGAGCAACTGTCAGCTCCCCCACATACCAACTCCACACAAGCAGGGTTAGCATTGGTTGAAGACAGGTGCACCATCGACGTACAGTACGCCTTAGTACACAACGTCACCGAGCCCCTAAGTGGGCAATGGGGGTGAAGTGTCTTGCCCAAGGACACAACGTGGTTGCCGCAGGTGGGATTCGAACCGAGGACCTCTCGGCTTGCAGCCTGCACCTCTACCATCTGGGTAAAGGGTTAAAGGATTAAAATGGAATATTTAAAGCGAATATTTTAACCCTCTGAAAATCTTAATATGGGCGCACGGTGGCGCTGTGTACAAAAGCGTACTGCACTTCGATGGTGCACCTCTCTTCGAAAAAATCATTGAGAATAATGAAAACCATTTCCATTCTCACAGTGTTGTTCTAAACACACATGGATATAGATGGGACCTCGGTATTTTGACAATGCCAATAAGTCTTCAGACAGGCTCTTGGGGGTCTTCAAGGACTTTCAACGTCTACATTCCAACATTACTGAACCTTTTTACTTGCAATATATTTTCCAGAGGTACCATGCATGCACTTCATCATTGCCTTGCTAATATGAACATTTGCCATCATCTACAAATATGGCAGATCCGGAGTTGGTGGAGCCAATATTTATAAAGCAGTTTATGCTCATACTTCAGGTTTAGTATGACCTATAGTAATGGTACCTACACCAAATGAGTTGAAACTTGCTGGAGGTTCAAAATGTGGTCCACCTCTATGCGGTCAAGAGATGTTATTAAATGCATACTTTTTCGACCTATTAGGAATTTCATTTTATAACAGTTAATGCAGTTCTGAAGATTATACATGCATCTCATCATTCAAACAAATGGTAGCGGCAGTAATGTCCATTTCTGATTCCTTGATCAAATCCTATACATGGTGTGCACATATATGCCTTTTCGGGTTTCTTAGAAAAATTGTTCTGATTCCTGTATGAATATTTTCTCCATGAAAGAATTTCACAAAAAGCAGTGGGGAGAAAGCTGTGACTGTCAAATACAATAACATGATCTATTTATTTAATCTCATTGTACAGAATTAATTCCCAAACCAAGTTAATATAAAAACAAACAACTTGATAATGAAGAATTCCAGTGTACATGTAATTGTAAAACTACACTCTAGATTTGTTATTGAAACCTATCACAATACTGTCAGGATGCCGGTAAAAGATGCAATACTGACATAGTTGAATGTTCTGTTAACTGTGTTACTGCTATGACTGTTTAAAATTAATTTATTAGAGAAGTTCTAGTTTTATGTATGCCTTGTTTAGGTCACTAGATGCTTTTAAGAGCAGGCTTTCAAATGAGCTCTTGGGTTTTTTTAAGGTTTTTATGACAATATCTCCGACATAGAGTTTATGCACCATTTGTCAGCGCGACAACTCAAATACGGACCGTTCTATCTCTATGCATTTCGGCATGCTGGTTACCAATAACCAGTTTGCACTTATCTATGTGTTTTTCACCTGTTCGATCGGAATGTCAGATGACAGATCTGAAGTTGGTGGAGCCATTATTTCAAAGTGGGTTGCGCTCATTCTTCAATGTAGATGTGGACATGAGACTACACCGACTGAGTTAAACATTGCTGGAGATTCAATATATGGTCCACCTGAATGAGGTCATCAAGTGCATATTATTCAGAAAGACTGGGAAATGCATTTACACCTTAATATATTTCTAAAGTTTATGTATGTATTTCATCACTCAAATTAGTGGGCAGAGCCAAAATTGTCCATTTCTGATTCGTGTATCGAACCCTTTAAATGCTGGTCACATATATGCCTTTTCTGGTTTCTTATAAAAATTGTTCTGATTCCTGTATGAATATCTGTAAATACTGTTAACGAAAAACCCATTTCTGATTTGTTAAAAAATATTTTACACCAGAAGATAAGCCTCCATAAATTCTCTTTCTGTAGAGTTTATTCCTGATACTTTAACCCTTTTCACACAGACTTGAATTTACTGGATGCAGTAAATTCTGTTTCTCTAGTTAGTCAGCCACAAGTTCTCGGACACCTATGTTTTTTCAGATTCCTGGGGTATCAGGGGTGTCTGTAGGGGTGTTTTGAAAGTGGGTCACGCCCATATCTCAGGCGTGGTATGACCAACAGACCTGGGACCAACACCAAATGAGTCGACACTCGATGGAGGTTCAAAATATGGGTCAAGATCACGGAGGTCATCTAGGGGTCATTGAGTGCATTTTTCAGAATTGCTGGAAATCATATTTTTTGACACCCTAAAGTATTCCTGACGTACACACATGCATTTTGACGTAAAAAAAGTGGGCGAGGCCAAATTTTTTGAAAGTGGGTCATGCTCATATCTCAAGCGTGGTATGACGTATGGACCTGGGACCAACACCAAATGAGTCGACACTCGATGGAGATTCAAAATCTGGGTCAAGGTCACCGAGGTCACCCAGGGGTCAATGAGTCCTTTTTTCATAATTGCTGGAAATCACATTTTTTGACCTCCATATGCTTCCCCAAAATTCAGACGTGCATTTTTTCACGAAAAAAGTGGGCGTGGCCAATTTTTTTGAAAGTGGGTCACGCTCATATCTCAAGCGTGGTATGACGTATGGACCTGGGACCAACACCAAATGAGTCGACACTCGATGGAGATTCAAAATCTGGGTCAAGGTCACCGAGGTCACCCAGGGGTCAATGAGTGCATTTTTCATAATTGCTGGAAATTACATTTTTTGACCTCCAAATGCTTCCCCAAAATTCAGACGTGCATTTTTTCGCGAAAAAAGTGGGCGTGGCCAAATTTGTTGAAAGTGGGTCACGCTCATATCTCAAGCGTGGTATGACATATGGACCTGGGACCAACACCAAATGAGTCGACACTCGATGGAGATTCAAAATTTGGGTCAAGGTCACCGAGGTCACCCAGGGGTCAATGAGTCCTTTTTTCATAATTGCTGGAAATCACATTTTTTGACCTCCAAATGCTTCCCCAAAATTCAGACGTGCATTTTTTCACGAAAAAAGTGGGCGTGGCCAAAAATTTTTGAAAGTGGGTCACGCTCATATCTCAAGCATGGTGTGACGCATAGATCTGGAGCAAACACTAAATGAGTCGACACTCGATGGAGGTTCAAAAATATGGGTCAAGGTCACGGAGGTCACCTGGGGTCATTGAGTGCATTTTTTCAGAATTGCTGGAAATCACATTTTTTGACCTCCTAAAGCATTCCTGGCATACACACATGCATTTTGATGTAAAAAAGTGGACGTGGCCAAAAATCTTTAAAAAGGGGGTCATGCTCATATCTCAAGCATGGTATGACATATGGACCTGGGACCAACACCAAATGAGTCGACACTCAATGGAGATTCAAAATATGGGTCAAGGTCACGGAGGTCACCCAGGGATCATTGAGTGCATTTTTCATAATTGCTGGAAATCACATTTTTGACCCCTAAAGCATTCCTGACGTACACACATGCATTTTGACAAAAAAGTGGGCATTGCCAAAATTTTTGAAAGTGGGTCAGGCTCATATCTCAAGCATGGTATGACGTATAGACCTGGGACCAACACCAAATGAGTCGACACTTGATGGAGATTCAAAATATGGGTCAAGGTCATGGAGGTCACCTAGGGGTCATTAAGTGGATCTTTCATAATTGCTAGAAATCACATTTGTTGACCCCCTGAAGCATTCCTGACATACACACATGCATTTTGACGTAAAAAAGTGTGCATGGCCAAAATTTTTGAAAGTGGGTCACGCTCATATCTCAAGGATGGTATGACACATAGACATGGGGACCAACACCAAATGAATCAACACTCCATAGAGGTTCACAATATGGACAAGGTCACTGAGGTCGCCCAGGGATAACTGAGTGCATTTTTTTGTATTGCTGGGAATCACGTTTTTGGACACCTAATGCATTCTCTTGACAAACCTTTTGAATGCTGTGCACATATATGCCTTTTCTGGTTTCTTAGAAGAATTGTTCTGATTCCATTATGAATATCTGTAAATACTGTTTACGAAAATCCATTCCAGATTTGTTTAAAAATATGTTACTCCCGAAAATAACCCTCCATAAATTCTCTTTCTATATAGTTTTTTTCCCAATAGATATTTTAACGCTTTTCTTACAAGCTTGAATTTACTGGATGCAGTAAATTCTATTTCTCTAGTATTAACATTATTTTCTATTTCAATGATTTTTGTCTGATGGATTCTTTACTATTCTACTGAAATTTGGCACATATGTAGAGCTTCATTAGAAGTTTCTCACCTGGATCATGGCATTTCTGAAGTTTTTCTTTTTCTGCCAAAACCTTGCAAAATGTTGTCACAATGTTACGTTTTGCCACAATTCTCAAACAAGACCCAGGACGATTTGGCTGGAGCTTTCATTATATTTGTAGCATGACTTACTACACCTGACTACATAAGCTGTATTACCCACGTTGCTCCCTTTTGACCTCAAAATTCCGAGCAAAGTGCAATTTTGGAAAAACTGGTCAATTTTCACATGCAATTTCTCAGCTCTACGGCCACATTTTTTCAAAACGTTTCCTATGAGAAGTTTGAGCATTCATCCAAGAATAATTTAGCTGTTATATATTCTATTCAAAATTTTAACCATAAACTCGTTTTCGAGCCTTTAATACGAGTACCCTTAGCTCGTTCATAAAAATGGCTCATTTTTAGTTCATTTTTCTTCCATTTACGAATGGTATATCGAAAAGTGATGCACATGTTCGTATTCACAATTACCTATCGAGCATATTTTCTGTTGTACGTTTGGTTGTAAAGTTTAACCATATGCCCATTCTGTTTGCATAAAGATAGATGCTGTCCAAAAAACTCACGCTTTTTCAGAATTTGGTACCATTAAGTGACAATTTACTCCATTCCTAATTGATTGAGTGCTGAATGTTTTCAATAGCTGCATGCAGCAGTCATAGTATGAAAACTTTTGTTTTATACGTGAGTATTAAAAGTTTAACCCTTAGCAGATTTGAGACTCTCATATGGGTACTGTCTGAATAATTGTGATTTTGGTAATATCTTAAAATTCTGTTGACATTCAGATTTACAGTTCAAGTCCAAGAAGATTTTCCTTGATAAGGTAGCTGTAAAGTTTAAACCAATCCCTGTTTCGGATGCATAAAGACAGGTGCCGTGGAAAATAACTCCATTTTTCAGAATTTGTTAAGTTTAAGTCGCAATTTACTCCATTCCTAATTGATTGAGTGCTGGCTGTTGTCTATGGGTGCATGCGGCTAGCAAAGTATGATGACTTTTGTTTTACATGTTATTATTAAAAGTTTAATCCTTGGCAGATTTGAGAGTTCCCAAGTGGGTACTGTTGAAATAATTGTTATTTTCGTAAAATCAGTACCTGAATATTGGTAAGCATGCAATGATCTTTCGGTCCTATATAAAGGTGTAAATAGTTAAAGTTGAACAGTTCATCAGACAGAAATAATGCCAAACTCTGTCTTTGACAGGTAAATAATGAATGGAAATTTCATTGCATTGAAAATAAAGTGGCAACGAACCGTTCCCACGGTCTCCACGCGGGGGGTGGTGTTTTCCACGCGGTCAGAACACTCGATTTCGTGCCCAAATGTCGGCCAGGCTTCGTAGAACAAGTTCTGAAAATTGCAAGTCGCTGCCTTCAGCGGTCTGGACACAGTGAGCGTATGTCCGATAGTGCTATTTTAATATCTTATATGCAAATTCTCCTTAATCTTTTCCCGCCAAAAACCTACTCACCGCCGTTTTCTTTTCACTTTTAACTTCCGATGATTCTCATAGGTTTCAAGGTTGCGATGGGATCCCTGGATGCTGTTCTTAAAGAAACTGCTTTGATTTACAGCCATTCCTCTGTAAGCCACGCTCTATTGTAACATTTAAGTGGACCTACCCCAAGAGGGGGCACCACGAGAGACTGTGCCCATTCCCGCCCTCTTCTTTCGCTCCGACTTGAAAAAGACCAAATTCAGAAAATTACCTCCTCTCTTCAAAAACGCTATATGTCAGCGAATTTTCCGCGGATTTCCAAGAAATTTTCACTCAGCATTCACGAATTGTTGCTCCATCGGATGCCTGGAAAGGAGACACGAATTGTGCATTTCCTCAGGTCCAATTCGAAAAGAGCGTATGCACATGCGCGTAAGGCTCCCACGGGCTATGCGCTCGGTTGTTGGATTTTTCAGGCACATGTCAAGTTGGGCAGAGCTTCTAGAACGAACGTTGAAAATTTCGAGTCGCTACTCTAAAAACTCTCTCCACAATCTACTGTACATGTAACGAAGTGTATACTTTTTATGACCTGCCGGCAGTACCAACCACCCTTCTAGTTTTATATCTTGTTATTATTATTAAACGTTTAACCCTTGGCAGATTTGAGACTTCTCTTATGGGAACATCCACGGTGTTTTCACCCGGTCACAGGACTCAAGAAAGATACTAAACTGTCGAGCGGGGATAGAACACATTCTCAGAATTTCAAGTGGCTGCCTTGGACGGTCTGGTTACAATTGGCGTATGCCCTTGTTATGCGCACAACGAATAGTCAGGGGCCATATTGTTTTACCTCTGTCTTTCCCTCTATCTTTCTGCATATAGGGTATATTGTTTTTTCCGTCAAACCTCTCTTATTAGCTCATCTTGACAAAGTCAAGCTGAGCTAATTTCATCCCTCTCTGTCTGTCGTCCGCCGTGCGTCAACACCATTTTTTGGTCTTTTCTTCCAAAGCCACTGGGCCAATTCAAGCGAAAGTTTGTGTGAGAGATGATTCCAAAGGGGCATTGCATATTTGTTCAACTCAACATGCCCAGTCCCATAGGAAGGGAGTGGGAAAAATGCTCCAAATTTTTTTTTTAAATCTTCTTCTCAAGAACCAGTGTGTACAATGACTTGACATTTGCTATGGAACTTCCTTTGGGGAGTAGAATCAACTTTTTTCAAACGAAGTTCGTGAAGCAATATTTGGCTTTGTAATGGGAGGGATAAGATTTTTTACCCCGCCAAAAATTTCTATTTTCTTAACCGATGGTCCGGTATGAACCAAATTTGGTATGTGGTATTATTGGGTCATAAGTACTTGACACATGCAAAAAAAAAAAAAATTCCCGCATCCCATGGGAACCCTGGGAGCTAAAATTAGAAATATTTTCAAACGTCCATATTTCCCAAACCACACGGAACAGAGAGATGTTATTTGATATGAAGTATCCTTAGGACCAGTCGCATTGAATGGTTAAAAAATTGCCATCGTTTATGTTAGGGTGTTCTGTAATGGGCATCGAAAAAAGTGTCGAGTCAGCATATTTGCAAAAATTAAAAAAAATATTTTTCTCCAGAACCAATCATCAGAATCTTTTGATATTTGGTATACCGCATTCATAGGGGGGTCAGATGCAAGTTTGTTGAAATAAAAAGGCTCATTGGTTCATATTTGGGCTCTCTATAGGAGCCCGAATTTTTAACATATGAAATGGAAAATATTCTTTAAAAATCTTCTTCTTCAGAACCACCTGTCAGAATCTCTTTCTCTTGATGTTTGGTATGCATCATTGTTACGAGGGTCAGATTCAAGATTGTTCAAACCAAGTCCCTAGGTTGATATTTGGGCTTCCTACAGAAGCACAAATTTTAATTTTGTTCAATATGGGTGTGGGGGGGGGGGGGGGGGTCTTCTTCAGAGCCACCAGTCAGAATGCTTTCATATTTGGTATGCAACATGGGGGTCAGATTCAAGTTTGTTCAAATCAGATCCCTAAGTATATATTTGGGCTCGCTATGGTAGCCCAATTTTTTTTACTTAGCGCAATATGTGGAAATTTCTTTAAAAATCTTCTTCTTCAGATCCATCAGTCGGAATGCTTTCATATTTGGTATACAACATCTCTAGAGAGGGGGGCGGGGGGGGGGGGCAGATTCCAGTTTGTTCAATTCGAGTGCCTGGGTTAATATTTGGGCTCCATATGGGAACCTGAAATTTAACTTAGTACAATATGAGGGGATTTCTTCAAAAGCCTTCTTCTTCGGATCCACTAGTCAGAATGCTTTCATATTTGGTATACAACATCTCTATGGGAAGGGGGGGGGGGGGGTCAGATTCAAGTTTGTTCAAATCGGATCCATAAGGTCATATTTGGGCTCGCTATGGTAGCCCAAATTTTAACTTGATGCAATATGAAGAAATTTCTTTAAAATTTCTCTTCTTCAGATCCAACAGTAAGAATGCTTTCATATTTGGTACACAACATCTCTAGGGATGTCAGATTCAACTGTGTTCAAATTGAGAGCTTGTGTTAATATTTGGGCTCCCTATGGAGCCGGAATTGGCCATTTTGCTGAAGAATTGAAAATTTTGTATTCAATACCCTCTAGAGGTGTGTAACTAAGATTAATCCACAAAGGTTGTATCAAGGGGCTGCATTGGGGAGCTTAACATTTTACTTTATGATCAACTGAAGAAAAGGCATGATGCCCGTATTATTTTTGTCACTCCTGAGGGACTCACGAATTGAGAGTGTAGCCTATGGAGATGGCTTGTTTAATGTGCTCATTCTTGGACTCTGTTTAAATTGTGTTCTGTTCAAGATGAGCGTTTCAGGCCCCGTGAGGCCTCTTGTAATTTTCAAGGTATTACTTTTTTATTCCACAGGATGTTTCTACATTTTCCAGATGTGTGCTTATTGTCAAAATTTTGACTTGCTTCAATATTTTACAAAACTACTGGTTGTTAAACTTATTCCATTTTTAACTCAACTTTGGCGAAGCCAGATTCGAGGTATTGTCACGGCCCGTCGTCTGTCTGTCCGTCTGTCGTGCCGTACACATGGCTCGGGCTAGA
Source organism: Pictodentalium vernedei (assembly GCA_031216915.1). NCBI lineage: Eukaryota > Metazoa > Mollusca > Scaphopoda > Dentaliida > Dentaliidae > Pictodentalium > Pictodentalium vernedei. The sequence goes on from CM062295.1 coordinate 777,880,713, forward strand.
GGCCGTATTTATGAAACAAAACTTCTTGGGTACCTTTGTTGTCACTGTGAAACGAGAACAAGTGTTTTGGGGCCCGGTCCGAAATTCAAGATGGCCACCGGCAGACATTCTGTACAAAATTAGGTGCAATCAGATTTTTTTTGGCGCAGAACTTCCATATGAAAGCTCTGATTTGAATATTTTTTTGTTTGAATGTTTATTACCATGGAATACATCACATATAACACGTTTTTTTTTCTCGTGTGTAAATTATGCAAATTAGACTAACTTTTGATTTAATTAGTGTTATTTCCAGCACTGTAAGTGCAAATACCAATACGGCTCGGGCAAGAGGCCGTATTTATGAACCGATCCTTATGAAACTTCTTGGGTACCTTTGTTATCACCGTGGGGTGAGAACGAGTGTTTTGGGGTCCGTTCTGAAATCATGATTGCCGCTGGCAGCCATTTTGGACAAAATTAGGTACAATGAGATTTTTGCGCCGAACTTCCATATGAAAGCGCTGATTTGAATAATTTTTTGTGTGAATGTTTAGTACCGTGGGATACATCACATATAATACTGTTCTTTTTCCTCGTACATAAATTATACCAATTAGACTAACTTTGATCTTTGTAATGTTACTTTCAGCACTGTAACTGCAAATGCCAATACGGCTCGGGCTAGAGGCTGTATTTATGAACTGATCTTTACGAAACTTCTTGGGTACCTTTGTTATCACCATGGGACGAGAACGCGTGGTTTTGGGTGCAGTCCGAAATTCAAGGTGGCCACCAGTAGCCATTTTGTACTTTAGTTAGTGCATCAATTTTTTGTACAGAACTTATGTATGAAAGTTCTGATTTGAATAAACTTTTGTATGAATCTTTAGTACCATGGGATACATCACATATAGTATAGGTTTGTTTTTCTTGTGCAGAAATTATGCAAATTAATGCACTTGTCAACACGACTCGGGCTAGAGGCTGTATTTATAAACCGATCTTCACAAAACTTCTTGGGTACCTTTGTGATCACCTTGGATCGAGAATGAGTGTTTCGGGGTGCGGTCCAAAATTCAAGATGGCTGCCAGTGGTCATTTTGTACCGAAATCAGGTCCAATCAGTTTTTTTTTTGTACACAACTTCTATACGGCACAGGCTGGAGGCTGTATTTATGAACCGATCTTTACGAAACTTCTTTGGTACCTTTTGTTATCACCGTGGTATGAGAACGAGTGTTTTGGGGTGCGGTCCAAAATTCAATATAGCCGCCAGCAGCCATTTTGTACCAAAGTTAGTGCAATCAGTTTTTTGTACAGAACTTCTGTATGAAAGTTCTGATTTGAATAAATTTTTGTAGGAATGTTTAGTAACATGGAATACATCACATTTAGTACAGGATTTTTTTCTCGTGCGGAAATTATGCAAATTAGATGAACTTTCATTTGTTCAGTGTTATTTGTACACAGTAAGCGCATATGCTAATACGGCTCGGGCTAGAGTCTGTATTTATGAACCGATCTTCACAAAACTTCTTGGGGTACCTTTGTTATCACCTTGTGACTGGAATGAGTGTACTTGGGTGCCTTTGTTATCACTGTGCTATGAGAACAAATATTTTGGGTTCAGTCAGACCCACTCTGGGACTCAAAGATTTCCTTTCATGTCCCCCCCCCCGACTAAAGTCGGGTGGCATATAGTGATTGAACTTTGCTTGTGTCCGTCCGTGTGTGTGTCCATTTGTGTGTGTGTGCCCGAGCCAATAACTCGAAGACTGTTAGGGCCACAGTCATCAAACTTCACACAATTATAAAGGCCCATGGGAGGATGTGCTACACACCATAGCCGGGGTTTCTTTAGTTATAAAGTAGTTTTTGCTCATACTTCAGGCTTGGTGTGACCTATAGAAATACTACCTACACCAAATGAGTTGAAACTTGCTGGAGGTTCAAAATGTGGTCCACCTCTATGCGGTCAAGAGATGTCATTAAATGCATATTTTTGCGACCTATTAGGAAAGTCACTTTATACCAATTAATGCAATTCTGAAGATTATATGTGTATCTCATCATTCAAATGACAGCGGCAGTAATGTCAATTTCTGATTCCTTGATCGAACCCTATAAATGGTGTGCACATTTATGCCTTTTCGGGTTTCTTAGAAAAATTGTTCTGATTCCTGTATGAATATTTTCTCCATGAATGAATTTCACAAAAAGCAGTCAGGGAGTAAGCTGTGACTGTCACATACAATAACACGATCTGTTTATTTAATCTCATTGTACAGAATTAATTCCCAAACCAAGTTAATATAAAAACAAACAACTTGATCATGAAGAATTCCAGTGTACATGTAATTGTAAAACTACACTGAAGATTTGTTATTGAAACCTATCACAAAACTGTCAGGATGCCGGTAAAAGATGCAATACTGACATAGTTGACTGTACTGTTAACTGTGTTAGTGCTATGACTGTTTAAAATTAATTTATTAGAGAAGTTCTAGTTTTATGTATGCCTTGTTTAGGTCACTAGATGCCCTTTTAAGAGTAGGCCTTCAAATGAGCTCTTGGGGGTTTTAAGGTTTTCATGACAATATCTCCGATATAGAGTCTATGCACCCTTTGTCAGTGCGACAACTCAAATACGGATCGTCCTATCTCTATGCATTTTGGCATGCTGGTTAACAATACCCAGTTTGCACTCATCTATGTTTTTTGCACCCGTTCGATCTGAATGACAGATCTGAAGTTGGTGGAGCCATTATTTCAAAGTGGGTTGCGCTCATTCTTCACTGTAGGTGTAGACATGGAACTACACTGACTGAGTTAAAAATTGCTGGAGATTCAAAATATAGTCCACCTGAATGGGGTCATCAAGTGCATATTATTAAGAATGACTGGGAAATGCATTTACACCTTAATGTATTTCTAAAGTTTATGAATGTATTTCATCACTCAAATTAGTGGGCAGAGTTTTTCATTTCTGATTCGTGTATCGAACCCTTTGAATGCTGGTCACATATATGCCTTTTCTGGTTTCTTATAAAACTTGTTCTGATTCCTGTACGAATATCTGTAAACACTGTTAACGAAAACCCATTTCTGATTTGTTAAAAAATATTTTACTCCAGAAAATAAGCCTCCATAAATTCTCTTTCTGTAGAGTTTATTCCTGATACTTTAACCCTTTTCACACAGACTTGAATTTACTGGATGCAGTAAATTCTGTTTCTCTAGTTAGTCTGTGTGAAACACACAGACTATTGTTTTTGCACGGTTTCTTTTTCTTTTTTTTTTTTTCTTTTTTTTTCTTTTTTTTCTTCTTCTTCTTCTTCTTCTTCTTCTTCTTCTTTTTCTTCTTCTTCTTCTTCTCCTGTCTTCTGTCTTCTCATCACTTTTTTGTCCGCAAGATAACTCGAAAACGAATTGCCCTATCTCGTTGATTTTGGCATGCTGATAGACATCCACAAGTTCTCGGCACTGAATATTTTTCAGATTCCTGGGGTATCAGGGGTGTCTGTAGGGGTGTTTTGAAACTGGATCACGCCCATATCTCAGGCGTGGTATGACCTACAGACCTGGGACCAACACCAAATGAGTCGACATTCGATGGAGGTTCAAAATATGGGTCAAGGTCACGGAGGTCATCTAGGGGTCATTGAGTGCATTTTTCAAAATTGCTGGAAATCACATTTTTTGACCTCCTAAAGTATTCCTAACATACACACATGCATTTTGACGTAAAAAAAGTGGGCGTGGCCAAAATTATTGAAAGTGGGTCACGCTCATATCTCAAGCATGGTATGACGTATGGACCTGGGACCAACACCAAATGAGTCGACACTTGATGGAGATTCAAAATATGGGTCAAGGTCACGGAGGTCACCTAGGGGTCACTAAGTGCATTTTTCATAATTGCTAGAAATCACATTTGTTGACCCCCTAAAGCATTCCTGACATACCCACATGCATTTTGACGTAAAAAAAGTGGGCGTGGCCAAAATTTTTGAAAGTGGGTCACGCTCATATCTCAAGCATGGTATGACGTATGGACCTGGGATCAACACCAAATGAGTCGACACTCGATGGAGATTCAAAATATGGGTCAAGGTCACGGAGGTCACCTAGGGGTCATTAAGTGCATTTTTCATAATTGCTAGAAATCACATTTTTTGACCCCCTAAAACATTCCTGACATAGACACATGCATTTTGACGTAAAAAAAAGTGGGCGTGGCCAAAATTTTTGAAAGTGGGTCACGCTCATATCTCAAGCATGGTATGACGTATAGACCTGGCACCAATACCAAATGAGTCGACACTCGATGGAGATTCAAAATATGGGTCACGGTCACTGAGGTCACTCAGGGGTCAATGTGTGCATTTTTCATAATTGCTAGAAATCACATTTTTTGACCCCCTAAAGCATTCCTGACGTACAAACATGTATTTTGATGTGAAAAAAGTGGGCGTGGCCAAAATTTTTGAAAGTGGGTCACGCTCATATCTCAAGCATGGTATTTTGTATGGACCTGGGATCAACACCAAATGAGTCGAAACTCGATGGAGATTCAGAATATTGGTCAAGGTCATGGAGGTCACCTAGGGGTCATTAAGTGCATTTTTTATAATTGCTAGAAATCACATTTTTTGACATCCTAAAGCATTCCTGACATACACACATGCATTTTGCTGTAAACAAAGTGGGCGTGGCCAAAATTTTTGAAAGTGGGTCACGCTCATATCTCAAGCATGGTATGACGTATGGACCTGGGACCAACACCAAATGAGTCCACACTTGATGGAGATTCAAAATATGGGTCAAGGTCACCGAGGTCACTCAGGAGTCAATGAGTGCATTTTTCATAATTGCTGGAAATCACATTTTTTGACCTCCAAATGCTTCCCCAAAATTCAGATGTGCATTTTTTCATGAAAAAAGTGGGCGTGGCCAAAATTTTTGAAAGTGGGTCATGCTCATATCTCAAGCATGGTATGACGTATAGACCTGGGACCAATACCAAATGAGTCGACACTCGATGGAGATTAAAAAAATGGGTCAAGGTCACCGAGGTCACTCAGGGGTCAATGAGTGCATTTTTCATAATTGCTGGAAGTCACATTTTTTGACCTCCAAATGTTTCCCCAAAATTCAGATGTGCATTTTTTCATGAAAAAAGTGGGCGTGGCCAAAATTTTTGAATGTGGGTCAGTCACGCTCATATCTCAAGCATGGTATGATGTATGGACATGGGACCAACACCAAATGAGTCGACACTTGATGGAGATGCAAAACATGGGTCAAGGTCATGGAGGTCACCTAGGGTTCATTAAGTGCATTCTTTATAATTGCTAGAAATCACATTTTTTGACACCCTAAAGCATTCCTGACATACACACATCCATTTTGACGTAAAAAAGTGGGCGTGGCCAACATTTTTGAAAGTGGGTCACGCTCATATCTCAAGCATGGTATGACGTATGGACCTGGGACCAACACCAAATGAGTCGACACTTGATGGAGATTCAAAATATGGGTCAAGGTCACCGAGGTCAATCAGGCTCAATGAGTGCATTTTTCATAATTGCTGGAAATCACATCTTTTGACCTCCAAATGCTTCCCCAAAATTCAGATGTGCATTTTTTCATGAAAAAAGTGGCCGTGGCCAAAATTTTTGAAAGTGGGTCACACTCATATCTCAAGGATGGTGTGATGCATGGACCTGGAGCCAACACTAAATAAGTTGACACTTGATGGAGGTTCAAAAATGTGGGTCAAGGTTATGGAGGTCACTTGTGGTCATTGAGTGCATTTTTTCAGAATTGCTGGAAATCACATTTTTTGACTCTCTAAAGCATTCCTGAAGTCCATACATCCATTTTTACATAAAAAGTTTGTGTGGCCAAAATTCGTGAAAGTGGGTCATGCTCATATTTCAAGCATGGTATGATGTATGGACCTGGGACCAATACCGACGAGTCGACACTCGATGGAGATTCAAAATTTGGGCCAAGGTCGAACAGGAGTCACGAGGGCTATTACCAGAATTGTTGGAAATCATATTTTTGAACCTCCTTGTGCATTCCCTTGATTGGTCCCTTTGAATACTGTGAAGATATATACCTTATCTGGTTTCTTGGAAAAAATTAACTGATTTTTGAATGAATATCTATAAATACTGTCATTGAAAACCTATTTCTTATTTCTTTAAAACTATTTTATCCCGAAAATAAGCCTCTAAAGTATTCCCATTACATTCATAGAGGGGCACGGTGGCTAAGCAGTTAGAGGTGCAGGCTGCAAGCCGAGAGGTTCTCAGTTCGAATCCTATCTGCGGCAACTGCCTTGTGTCTTTGGGCAAAAACACTTCACCCCCATTGCCCACATAATGGCATAGTGATGTTGTGTACTAAAACATACTGCATGCCAATGATACACTTGCAGTAACCCTGCTTGTGTGGAGTTAGCATGTTGGGGATCCAGCAGTTGCTTGTTGTTGTTGTTTGGTGGTTCTCTGTGTTCTCTGGTTTCCTCCATCCATAAAAACTGTACGACACGAGGCGGGCCTAGCTGTTGAAGTGTCGTTAAACCCCAATAAATTAATAACATTCATAGAATGTCTTCTATGCACTGTTTGTCAACATGATAACCCAAATACAATCAATCCTATCTCAATGTTTTGGTATACTGATAGACTGCCTGCCATTGATATTTGGTCATCTATGATTTGGAGGCATGTGGGGCCTTCGGGCTCTAGATGTTAAAAATATGTTTACAACATTTACTGGGAAATGAGTTAGCTGAAGCAGTAACCATTATCTAAAACAGAAATCTCCAGAGAGAAAGCTGAGATAGAATTCTTTGTTACATTGAACAGCACTGTATATTTATGTTGTATCATGTTAGAAAACTTCAGTCTCAGTCATTGAAGAGAGAGAGAAACCTTCACTTTTCAAAGCATTTTTTAAAAAAAATCTATTTATTCTCAATCATAACTCAGGATTGAGAGGTTTTGGGATGGAGTGGTGTGTGGCTTTCTCGAAACACCTATCACAGTTACAAAGTAATAAAATGGAATATTTGAATGGTCAGATTTTAACCCTCTTAATACTTCGATGTGAGTAAAAAAATATCTTTAATATAACTCATGGCTACAGAATGTTTTTCGCTCTCTTTTCTGAAACATTTAATTCTATGTGGAATGGGACACCTTTTCAGTGTGTTTTCCAAACTAAGGGATTCTTAATCCTTTAACCAACATAGCGGCAAAAACCGGTCAGCTTTATACACAGAAATGTCTATTCAGTTTTAATTACTTTTTCATTTTTGCTTGAAAAACATAGCTTATGACCCTTCATTGGAATGAGCTCATTTTTTAAAGGATTATTTATTTATTGGTGTTTAATTTCACATATTTCTGCACAGTGGTTTACCGTGACCAGGATAGTTTTACGGACGGAGGAAGCCAGAGTACCTGGGGAGGAGGACCTCCGGCAACAGCGGGCAACTATCAGATTCCCCACATACTAACTCCACACAATCAGGGTTAGCATTGGTTGAATACAGGTGCACCATCGATGTGCAGTACGCTTTAGTACACATCGCCACCATGCACCCACGTAGGCAATGGGGTGAAGTGTCTTGCCCAAGGACAGAGTGAGGACCGCTCGACTTGCAGCCTGTACCTCTGCCAACTCAGCCATTGCGCCCCAATTTAACCCTTTACCCAACGGAGACGATAGCAAAATTTATTATTTCAAATATCATTTTTTTCAAATGTTCCAAACAATTTCAACAAAACCATATCATGGGACCCCTCGTTGGAACTAATATTTTTTCAACTTCCCAATTTGCATATTACGCGGGCGGATGCGGCCGATTCGTTGGGTAAAGTTTTTTTTTTATTTTTATTGGTGTTTTAAGGTCACATATTTCTGCACAATGGCTAACCATGGCCGTGACAGTTTTATGGGTGGAGGAAGCCGGAGTACCTGGAGAGAACCACCGAGCAACGGCGAGCAACTGTCAGCTCCCCAACATACCAACTCCACACAAGCAGGGTTAGCATTGGTTGAAGACAGGTGCACCATCGACGTACAATACGCCTTAGTACACAACGTCACCGTGCCCCTACGTGGGCAATGGGGGTGAAGTGTCTTGCCCAAGGACACAACGCGGTTGCCGCAGGTGGGATTCGAACCGAGGACCTCTCGGCTTGCAGCCTGCACCTCTACCATCTGGGTAAAGGGTTAAAGGATTAGAATGGAATATTTAAAGCGAATATTTTAACCCTCTGAAAATCTTAATATGGGGGCACGGTGGCGCTGTGTACTAAAGCGTACTGCACTTCGATGGTGCACCTCTCTTCGAAAAAATCATTGAGAATAATGAAACCATTTCCATTCTCACAGTGTTGTTCTAAACACACATGGATATAGATGGGACCTCGGTATTTTGACAATGCCAATAAGTCTTCAGACAGGCTCTTGGGGGTCTTCAAGGCCTTTCAACGTCTACATTCCAACATTACTGAACCTTTTTACTTGCAATATATTTTCCAGAGGTACCATGCATGCACTTCATCATTGCCTTGCTAATATGAACATTTGCCATCATCTACAAATATGGCAGATCCGGAGTTGGTGGAGCCAATATTTATAAAGTAGTTTATGCTCATACTTCAGGTTTAGTATGACCTATAGTAATGGTACCTACACCAAATGAGTTGAAACTTGCTGGAGGTTCAAAATGTGGTCCACCTCTATGCGGTCAAGAGTGGTCATTAAATGCATACTTTTTCGACCTATTGGGAATTTCATTTTATACCAATTAATGAAGTTCTGAAGATTATACATGTATCTCATCATTCAAATAAATGGTAGCGTTAGTAATGTCCATTTATGATTCCTTGATCGAACCCTATAAATGGTGTGCACATATATGCCTTTTCGGGTTTCTTAGAAAAATTGTTCTGATTCCTGTATGAATATTTTCTCCATGAAAGAATTTCACAAAAAGCAGTGGGGAGAAAGCTGTGACTGTCAAATACAATAACATGATCTATTTATTTAATCTCATTGTACAGAATTAATTCCCAAACCAAGTTAATATAAAAACAAACAACTTGATAATGAAGAATTCCAGTGTACATGTAATTGTAAAACTACACTCTAGATTTGTTATTGAAACCTATCACAATACTGTCAGGATGCCGGTAAACGATGCAATACTGACATAGTTGAATGTTCTGTTAACTGTGTTAGTGCTATGACTGTTTAAAATTAATTTATTAGAGAAGTTCTAGTTTTATGTATGCCTTGTTTAGGTCACTAGATGCTTTTAAGAGCAGGCTTTCACATGAGCTCTTGGGTTTTTTTATGGTTTTTATGACAATATCTCCGACATAGAGTTTATGCACCCTTTGTCAGCGCGACAACTCAAATACGGACCGTCCTATCTCTATGCATTTTGGCATGCTGGTTAACAATAACCAGTTTGCACTTACCTATGTTTTTTTCACCCGTTCGATCTGAATGTCAGATGACAGATCTGAAGTTGGTGGAGCCATTATTTCAAAGTGGGTTGCGCTCATTCTTCAATGTAGATGTGGACATGGGACTACACCGACTGAGTTAAACATTGCTGGAGATTCAATATATGGTCCACCTGAATGAGGTCATCAAGTGCATATTATTCAGAAAGACTGGGAAATGCATTTACACCTTAATGTATTTCTAAAGTTTATGAATGTATTTCATCACTCAAATTAGTGGGCAGAGCCAAAATTGTCCATTTCTGATTCGTGTATCGAACCCTTTAAATGCTGGTCACATATATGCCTTTTCTGGTTTCTTATAAAAATTGTTCTGATTCCTGTATGAATATCTGTAAATACTGTTAACGAAAAACCCATTTCTGATTTGTTAAAAAATATTTTACACCAGAAGATAAGCCTCCATAAATTCTCTTTCTGTAGAGTTTATTCCTGATACTTTAACCCTTTTCACACAGACTTGAATTTACTGGATGCAGTAAATTCTGTTTCTCTAGTATTTCATCTGCATTCGTAGGAGGCATGACTTGGTGATGTAGTTGGAATATTTCTGTCTTCTCCCCTCTCGCTGTCCGCACGATAACTCGAATACAAACTACGCTATCTCGATGTTTATTGTTATACTGGTCGATAGCTAATAGTAGTCGGTCATCTATGATTTTCAGGCACGTGGGGCCTTGGGTGTGGCTCTAGAGACTACATGATGTTCACAGTTTCAACTTGTATTGACAAATGTAATCATCGAAGCAACAGCCATTATAACAGTCATTATTTAAAACAGGAGAGGATCTCTTATATTATAAACAAAGTGGTTTGTGAGTAATCTGTAACTGTCACAGAGAATAACATTATCTGTTTATTAATCTCATGTTTCCAGTTCATTCTCAAACCAAGTTGAATAAAGAACCCTGCACTTTTCAAAGCAATTTGTAAATTTATTTATTTTTAATCATAACTCAAGGTCGGTTTATTTATATTTAAATGGTCTGTTTTAACCTCTTAATACTACAATGTGAATCCAAATGCTTTAATCTAATTCATGACTGTAAAATGTTTTGTACGCTTTCTGCCACATTGACACTCTGTACACAAAAGCCATTCTTGAGATCACGCCATCTTTTAATTTACAGCATGCCTAGTTCTGGGCCGTAGATGCCTTTTTAAGACCTTTTACATGGGGCAGACCTGAGCGTGGTTGCTGAGTGGTTACAACGTGGGACTTCAAACCGAGAGGTCCACGGTTCTATCCTCACCAGGTGTAACTGTATTATGTCCTTGGGCAAGGCACTTAACCATTTACCCAACGCAGACGATTTCAAAATTTATTATTTTAAATATCATTTTTTAATTTTTTTCAAAAAATTTCAACAAAACCGTTATCATGTGACCCTTCTTTGGAACGAGCTCGTTCCAAAGAGGGGTCACATGATATGTGGCACAGTAGAGGGGTTAATGGATCGATGTGGCCGCGATCGCTGCACCCCAGTCGTCTAGTGGAATTTCGTTAGGACTCACAAATGTTTATTCTGGGGAGGAAGGTCGTAATCACTCCCTCACACGTAAGCTTAAAGAAAATGTCTGAAGCAATGGGTAAACACCAAGCTCGTAGTTTCTCTTGATAAATTCACCATGGATTCCTCGGGAACACTTCAGCTGGGCATGGGTAAGTCAAACACGGAAGAGTACTTACGATTTCTTCGTGATATATTCTTAATTAAATTATAGCGCTCTACACTTGTAAAAAGACTCTGATGCAAAACAAAATTTCGGATACACTTTCACTGAAGAAAAAGTTCGTCTTTCGTTACCAGAGAGGCAGGAATTATTTTCACCATTCGCAAGCTGTGCATCAAAGGAGTTCTTGTCAGGAAACTGACTTTCTGCGGCAAACACCTTGCTTAATATCCAAAATCCCAACTATTCTGTCAGAAGATAGTTTATCGGACCGGATGTTGACCAGGTGTGTGAATTGGATACCCATCCCTCACATAACCATGTTGTAACCGGCTAGACGTCATTACGTGTACTGTATTAAAAGATAGCTCTCCCCTTCTCTAGAAGTGATCGGCTATTATACTGTTAACGAAGTAATGTAATCGCCCTTTATCTTAGAAAACATTAATTCTTTATCAACGGTGAGCTATAGTAAAACCAACCGTGTTGGACAAGTTACACGGTGTCATATCACTGACACGAAGTAATTAAGACTTAGTACAAGGGAAGAATTATAAAACTGTCACTGTAACATAATGGTATATGGTCAGAGAGATATTGTAATCTATTAATTATCGTTTTAATAGGAGGTAATAAATTCCAACGAGGTGTATCCCATACCTTACAACACAAGAATCAACTAGATAGATTCGTTTTACTTCTTTTGACAATAAAATAGGTGTCTCAGAGAAAGAATTTCTGAAGGAAATCCCCATGAAAGTAAAAATTCGTATGTTACACACAAACTGAATTGTATAGCCCGTCCTTGGGACCCCTTCCCCTTGGGGATGAGGAAAAACTCTACGCTCGTCAATAAGGACCCACGGGAGGGCATTATGTGACAATCCTCCCCAAAAAGATTCGAATTTCAAAGGCTGTGCCGAGGAGTTCGAGTCCAAGGAAGAACTCACATACATGCACTTCCGTATAAAGGGCTTGTCCTGCCTCTCAGTAACTGCGAAGTATCCAACATTCTGAAAAATAAAAATGAAAATGGATTTACAATAATTAAGTTGTTATTGGCTCACCATAATGATCATGGAGGGCGTATTCAAACCAGTCTGGAACCAGGTTGGTACCCCACCATAAAAGGAAACGACAATGTGGGCACTTTGGAGGGTCAGAGCAAGGCATCCAGGTGAGCCCACATTCCATATGTACCAACTTTCTGCATTGAGGACAGTTGTATGCCTCCCAGTCACCCTCAGGTATTTCGGTAAAACAGATAACACATATGTCTTGACCACTACTTGAGGTTACGTGATTTATTCTTTGACGTCCCCAGTTTGCCACATGCTGTCGAAGGCAAGAATGCAGCAGTTGGAAATCTGGGTGAATCTTTTCACGCTCAAATGTTTCCCTGACAGTTTTCGTGTGTCGCTGTTGGGCAATTTCAAAAGGGTGTGGAGAGTCCTGCCCAACAGCATTCATGTAATTAAATTCCGATGGCCGAAAGGGGCGAATATTATCATAGAATCGTCCACTCCAACGAGGATCGTTCCAGTAGCGGACAACCTGATAATACGTCGCCGGGTATACTTTGGCCGAGGTCGCATCTCTTAGTGGTCGATCGTCCACCACAAGATGAGGAAAAACAACCTCACCCAAATCCCTACAAACATGATACCGGAGATATACGTCATGAGAAAGTATTTTGACGTCACCAGTATCTTCATCAATGTGACCCTCATCCCAATAACGGATAACTCTCTGGGATGCTTGAAGGGTATCCCTTCTAATACATTGACGACTTACAAAACGTTCGTCATTCAGTAAGTCTCTACGGTAGTCGTATTCATGCCGTTCCCTCTCGAAATCTTCTGCCGTAAGATTCTCGGGATTTTCTGGACTGGCAGAAGCCATGATGTCAAAAATATAGGTATAAAATTAAAATATCCTGTAAACTATCAGTACTTAAAAACTCAATTATTATCGTAATTTATGATAATAATAAAAAAAAAAAAATAACCATATACGTCCTTATATGGGAACTAGATATATATACACGGGTCGTATGAATACCCCTGGCTTTTTGCAAAACGATTTCACCAGTTTTTGTGATTGTCGGAATGTCTGTTCTAGGGATACTTATCTAAATCCATCTAGAATGACACGTTCTGTTATTTACGGATTATTTTAGTATGTTTTGGAATACGCACGTTGATCTACAACTAATAATGACAATCTGTATCCGACGGCTGACCTCAATTCTTTATATCTTTACTACCAAAAGTAAGCATTTACAGTTAAAACTAGAAGTCCTGTTACGAATTGTGCGCTTATCTAGGCTTAATTGCGCGTTGAAATTGCGCGCAACTGCCATATCGAATGGCATCCAAAGTACAGCAGGTTTTCCTGGTTACTCATAGCAAATACATGCAATGTTTCTGCCAATGGACCTCCGGGTTACCCGGAGGTCCATTGGCTGAAACATTGCTTGTGCACAGGCCATGTATACAGAATTTGATAGCTTTACTTGGGCCATAACGCGTACATTAACGCGCATATCAACGTGCTGTTTGTGCGCATTTCATGACAGGACTTCTAGTTTTAACTGTAGTTTAGGTAGCTGATAAGTACTAACTTGAGCCTTCCAACAAACCTCGGCTCTGCAAGATGGGCATGTTGGATGCTCTTGTGACCATTTGCTACCACAATGGGCGTGAACTGACTTTTACATCTTTCACAGGTCAAAGTGGGTTGAGGACCAACTGTTATATCCTCTAAACAGATACCACAATGGTCTCCTGCTCCATTACACGTGACCTGATCGGGACTCACGTACTTGGAACGCCTTTGTTTAAGATGTTCTTGGCATTTTATTTCATGTTGATAGAGGGCATCGCAAACCATTACATAATCAGGGCACGTACTTTCATGTTGATATAACATACGTACGTGATAACTGTCAGGTTTAGTAAATCTCAGACAGGGGTCTGACTCAGTGGTCATACATTCTATGGATGAAGTGGGGTCTTGCTGAGAAATACATTCTAGTTCGCCTTGTCGGAAAGGACGAATTATACCAAGTTCGGGTATTGGCTCCATTCTGTTAAATTCATAATCGTTTGGTGACAACATCCGAAAATCGTAATACCGACCATTCCAACAAGGATCGTTTCTATAATGAATGATTCGATCAGGCCCCGTACCCTGTGCCTCATATGGATTCGCAATCCTTGTAGGTGTCACGTTTGCAACCAATGTAGGCAATGTCATTCTATTGTCTGTGGTAAGGTAATATCGTAAATATACTTCGTGGGCGGTTAGTTCAATATCTCGTGTATGCGCATTATAATGTTGGATTTCCCAATATCTAATTCGTTTCTGGATTGCCCTCTGAGAGAAATAAAGCCTGCGGGCCCATGGTTTGATTGCCATTACTTGTAATTTAGTTTCCAAGTACAGTTCTTGCTCACGGTCAAATTCTTCAATTTCAATAATATTGGCTGAGGCCATCTTTTATTTTCTATTGTAGAACGGACGTCCTTCAATACCAATACACTCAAAACAAATAATTAAAGATAAACTCAAACTCTCATAAATTAGACGATAAATATACCACTAAAATAAGTAACCAAATAACCATTTCACACGACTCTTAAACACTTATATATCTATATACTTATATACACTCTCCTCCGGGCTCAAGTATTCCTGGTGCGTATTCAGTGTCTAAAACTCACCAGCTTATAAAATTGTCTGGGGTAAAGGTTATATCAACCGTTTACCCAATTTCGTTCTGTTATCGCTTTATTTAAGAATATGAAATGTATTGTCACTGCTACTGCGGGTTACAATATGACAATTTATACTCGACCCAGATTACAATGGGCTCCTGCCTATATTTCAATGCCAAGACCCATAGAAATCGATTCTCGGAGAGTTATTTCGGTCATCTTGTTATCTTAATAATCTTGAATCGAATCCAAACTACCCATCTATTGATGCAGCGTTTCGGATTCAATATTACTCCCACTATCACTCGAGGGTAACTGATAAGTTCTATAAATGGTATTTGGTCCTGTTTGGTACTCAAACGTATCTCCAATAAGATCTGGATGAAATTGTCTAAACACAATATAAGGTTGATCACTTTTAGGTCATCTACCTTTATGTCGTTTATGAAGCTTACCCCGAATTTGTACAAACGGGTTAAAGTGAATCATATTACTGGGCGTTTGAAATCTATGTTTCATATGATAAGAGGTTGTCACACGGTGACTGTGACAAGGAAGGGTGGTAGCATCATTGTATTCTAGCAAATCAGGGCAATTGTGAATGGTTAAGTATCTTGAACGATTAGCAAAAGTGATACAATCAGATGCTGCTTTATCATGATAATAAATCAACTGTCGTTCGACTTCAACTGTTACCGTTTCTTGCTGTGTATCGATATAAAAACACCCAAATGGAGCCTCCATGGAGAGGTCTCGTATCATTCTCAGAAACTGCAGTTCATATGTATTTGGTCTTATGATAGGTCTATCTTCAATATGATCGATTGTGTAAAGGGGTCAATCTTCCTGCACATCACTTTGATTGGATTGAAGTGACAAGGACTGACGAGGGTAGGGTAAGGGCATATGAATGTATTCTCGTACCGCCCATTCCCATGGTCGTGGCTGAGGATTAATAGTGTGAACCACTAATTCTGGCAGAGATCTTATTAATTTAGTCTCTTCATCACTTAACAGAGGTGGAGTGGGTTCTATTACTAAATTATCCGAGTTTTCATGAGCCGGGCTAAGAACTGTCTGTATCACAGATACACTCGACTCCCCCATCACCGAATAGGGTACGGTGGATCCGTTCAATGTATCGGTGGTACTTCTAACCCGGTTGTGATGTGTATAGTCATGGCGAGTTCCCAACAACTCATGATTAGGGCTAGGCTCAGGAACAGTACATGAATTTAGACATGGTCGTGTGGGCAGTCCAGGCAAAGATGAGTATGGTTTTGGATCAGGTCATGTTGACGGACCAGGTACAGGTTCATCAAACATGAACTTACGAGAATCTGGGTCGACGTAACACCCAGGACCCTTAGATTCCGGATGAGGTGTCGACACAGATCCAGGACTATCAGTACTGGATAGGGATATTACTTCTGGACTTGTCACACTTGAAATGGATATAATTTCTGAAAGTAAAAGGTCACCACGACCACCATTTAAATCTGATTGCTCAGCCAAGATATCTGAAATCAAACACACGCTATAATCACTATCAGAATCATCAATTTTAGTGAAGATATCCGAATTTGAACATTCATATTTGGGCGGAACCAACGCCGAGTTAGTTGTAGACTCATTATCTGCCATGTTTCCAGAAGTAGATGTTTCACTATTTGGTGAACTGGTAATAGTAGAACTATCCTCTTTAAATTGTTTGCTACCACAGTCTGCCATTGCTCACTGAAACGAAAACACACAGTCTGTGAGCTTATTGCTCATTAGAGTTATTGTTTCTATCTACCATAGTCACGTGAACACCAGCAGACTCGGCATCATGGCTCACTCGAGGATACATTTGTTGTTGGGCAGGATTGGGTGAAGTACTGAGATTCTTTATCGCCCGTCTCATCATGTCAGTTATACTCTTTGGAGGTTGAGGTGACGAAGGTGTCACCATTGGTTATGCGTTCATAGTTGCATAAACATCATTATTTGCAGAAGCAAGATTAACCATTTCATTATCAGCATCAGCAGAGATCGTTAGTCGCATTTTACATTTACTCTTACATAGCCAGTTGCATATCTATCTGAGGGTACCGCATTGGTACAAACGCATTGTTTATTCGCTTCTTGTGAAGCGTGTTTACTCACATTTACAAATGGTATAGGTAAAGCCTGTACTTTAAATACTTCAAAGTTAAAGTTTGCATTACTTAATGGCACCTTTACCAAGATTACCAATTTATTGTCAGCATACACCTTGGCCATCATCAATAAATGATAATATTGCCAGAGTTTGTTTTGGACATCTAATGGCAATGACGTATGATCATTCAATTGTGATTCTATTTCCATCAATACATTGGTTAATAGTGAAGGATTTATGAATTTTGGAGATAATTTCTCATCAGCCAAAATATCCATTTGATCATGTAAATCATGCATATAGGTCTCTGCCGTGGTTAGCATGAGTTCCAATTGTGTGAGTATTATTTCAAATTGATGATACGAATTTGTAAAATGTTCGATCAGTACAAGACGTTCTTCATGGTCTTTGACAATTCGTGGGGCTTGTGTCTGGAATTCTGTAACTGATTTTGATAAATCTATCATAAATTCTCGATTTTGTTGGATCGCTTCTCTATTCAAACTTACCATAGTTAAACTCTCTTTAACAACATGCTTAAGTTTAGCTTTATTAGCATATAATTTTTCAATATTACTTTGTAGTCCCTTTAAATCTGAAGCAGACACAGTACCAAAAAGAAAACTTAACTCTTCCCCAACAAAATCTAACAATCCCCATTTAAATCGTGATGAGGTTGTATGGTCATTGAGCTTACCATAGTCATTTAGATCATCTACTACTCATGTGACACGATTATTTATGAATCCGACCTCTTGGTACATATCCGTTATTATCAACTTAAGCGCAACATGAAGGGAAAAAGCATTTTTATTGGTAATATTGTTAGTCTTTTCATAATTTTCTATGACTACATCAAATTGTTGTTCAATTTCAGCATAAAACTTATTTAGATTTCTAACATTCTGCTCTACTTCATCTATGTATTGTATGGATGCTCTAAATCAAAAACATACATCGTTGTCCAATCACTTGTTACCATATTTACTTCTTTTACTTTTCTAAAGATCACATTGTTTCTTATGATAGTATTTCCTTTTCCATTAACTATTGCTAATAATATCACCAAAATTCCAACCATAACTATCCAACGTAACATCATGCTCCTACAAAGAAAGGAAGCAAGAGTTAGCATCATGAGTGAGTCTCTGTCTGTATCTTAGTTACTCAATCATTTCATTGCTAGCTTGTGAAACAACAGATAATACCCATCGATACAAGGCACCATGTTGGTTTGCGAGGCCAACAAAGTATTCCCAGTATTTTCTCTCTTAACAAATCATAAGTCAATATAATTTAGTCACTCATTTTGCCTTCTCCAAACCTCAACCTCTTTGTAGAATGCCTTTATCATTGGAACTGTTATTCGGCTGTACTCCAAGGGGCAGGCTGCACTATCACTGATTTGTGAGAATCGGTGGCATTTTCATGATTCCTCAAGACTGTCTGAATCCTTAAGATCATATTACTTGTGTCAGCCTGTGTTTCCTGCTTGGGTTTAGTTGGATCATTTTGTAACTGATTTACCTCTATTGATTGCTCATTGTCAATCTGTCATGGAAGGTCAATTTTTGGGACAAAGCTCTTTGGCTCTTGGTCTGCCAAGAGCTTTTTCATAGCTTTCTTATGTTCTCTAACCCTATGGACTTGTTGTCGTAATTCTTCCAGGGGAACATCTTCCTCTTCTGAGGAAGAATGTTCTCTGGTTTGTCTCTAACTCCTAACAAGAGGAGCCAAAGGATGTTCCCCCATTGCCTCATGATGCTCTGAGTGCAATCGTTCAGCCAAGGGCACATCATCATTTGAAAATGACTGTTCTTGGATTATTTTTTCTTGCACATCACCCTCGGCACCACTATCACTTGAGTCAGTGTCAGTAGTGGAAGGTTCTGGTGGTACAGCATACCGTATCACTCGGCAGGCCTTTTCTGGCCTTGGCACCTCCCATTCCTGAGGAGCTAGGCTAAGCTTCTCCCCCATGACATTTAATTATTCTATTTGTTAATTGATCTTTAATTTTATAACTTACGGGCCTGTCTTTTCCATAACTACAAATGGGTAATCCCATCTAGATTGAAGTTATGATCTACCAGATAAATACAAGACTGGGTCACCCACTTCAAAGGTTGTATCTTTTGCTTTTGCATCATGTAATTTCTGTTGTTTCAGAACACGCTTCTTTCACGCAACTTGTTGTTGTAAGAATGCTTTATGTTGTTGTTGTAAAGCAACTTTAAGTGATTCTTCACCTATATATTTTTGTCTCGGCTTAAGTATAGTGTCTAAAGGCAACACTACATCTCTACCATACATCAGATAGAACGGCGAGAACCCAGAGGATTCACATCCATTGAATCTGATGGCTGCCAGAGCTTGATTGAGAAATAGATCCCAAGTCTCGAGTTCATTTCTTGACAATTTTGCCAAAACATTGTTCAAGGTGCCATGAAACCTCTTGACCTTCCCATTAGACTGTGGATGGTAATAAGAGGTCTTTACATGATGAATTTTAAGATACTCTGTTAAGTGTTTCATGATCTCATTGCAATTTTCTGACCCATTGTCTGTTAATAATTCTAACGGAGAACCAAACCTGGGAAAAATTTGTTCGATTAGCAAATTTGCTATTGTTTCCGCCTTTTTGTCAGGCACTGGAAATGCTTCCCGCCAACCTGAATACATATCTATAAAAGTTACTATGTATTTATTCCCAGATAAGGTGGTTGGATGAGGACCACTCATATCCAATGGTAAATTAGCAAATGGATAAGGAGGTTTATCCATTTCTTGTAAAGGCAAGGTATGTTTCTTTGTATTCCTGGCTCTACAAGGTAGGCATTTTTCGACATACTGGTAAATCTGCTTGTATAAACCAGGCCAGTAATATTTCCTGCTAATGTTATAATACACTTTATCAATTCCTAATTGCCCTAAGTTGTCATGGTATTGTTCATGTACATCTGTGTACAACTGTTTTGGTATACACAATCGCATCCTAGGGTTTTCCTCTGCAGCACTTATGTAATATAAAACTTCCTTGATCATCATATATTTACTACTTACACTAGGCGGTGTGTTAGGACTCTTATATTTCTTAATAATTTCGACAAGTTTAGAATCTTTTTCTTGTTCTAATTTCATATCTAAATTGTTATACTTGATACTCTGGGGTTCTTTAGAAGATTCTGTATTATCATTGATTACATGCACATATTCTCTGGGGTCAATCTTATCACTATTTATAACTCCAACCTGTAAAGATTTATCTGTCTCAACATTGTCCATCTCATAATGTGGATCTGCATTAGCCATCCCTTCAGGTAATCTTGAGAGCAGATCAGCACAGGTATTTTGTCTTCCAGGCAAATATTCAATCCTACAATTATAGCTGGCTATTTTTAATGCCCATCATTGTACTTTGGCATTATTTTGTGGACTCGTCAATAGGTATCGCAGGGGAGCGTGGTCTGTCTTAATGACAAACTCTGCACCCTGCAAATAATTATTGAATTTGTCCAAAGCATATGCGATGGCAAATGCCTCTTTCTCAAAAGTGGACCATTTTTGTTGGGTCTCACCTAACTTATGTGATAAAAACACAATAGGTTTTTCATCAGGAACTCCTGGTAATTGACCCATACCATCATCACAAGGTTGAGTTAGTATCGCCCCAACACAAATGCTCGAGGCATCAGTGTAGAGTATGTATAGTTTTCTTGGATTTGGGTACGACAAATGTGCCACCTGGTTTAATGTTTCCTTCAATTCTTCAAAGGCCTTTTGTTGGGCCTCCTTCCAATAAAATCTTGAATATTTCTTAGTTAGTTCTAACAAAGGGGCGGTGATTTCACTGAACCTTGGTAGAAATCGGCGGTAATAAGATAGCATCCCAAGAAAACTGTGCACTTCAGTGACAGTTTTTGGTGGTTTTAACTTTTGAATAACAGAGACTTTAGACTCTTCTGGTTTGATGTCATCTTGGTTTATCACAAAGCCAAGATAAGAAGTTTCAGACTGAAAGAAGGAGCACTTCTTTGCTTTTAATTTGAGCTTGTGCCGGCGTAATCTTTGGAATACTTGTTTAATGAGATTCAAGTGAGACTTTTCATCTCGACTAAAAATCAAAATGTCATCAATGTAAGCAAAAGAGAAGGCCTCTAGGCCTTCTAAGACATACGTCATGAGGGCCTGAAATTCTGAGGGGGCATTTATTAAACCATAGGCATTACATTGAATTCATAAAGGCCTTTGTGACAAACAAAAGCGGTCTTAGACCTATCCTGTTCATCCATCTTGACCTGCCAATAACCTGACTTCATATCAAGACTGGTAAAGTATTTACACCCATTCAGTAAAGTGAAGATATCATCTATGAGTGGCAACGGCCAGTTCGTGACCTTCGTAACTCCGTTGAACTTGTGGAAATCCAATCAAAAGCACTTAGAGCCATCCTTCTTGCCAACAAGCAAGCAAGGAAAACTCCAAGAACTGTTTGAGCGTCGAATACCAGCCTCTAACATTTCAGCCAAGGCATCATCCATGATCTTTCGCTTCAGGAGCGGTACTCTGTAGGCTCAACTTTTTATAGGAGGAGAGTCTCCAGTATCAATCTTCATCTTAACTGTGTCTGTTTGGGTTAACTCCTTATCTGTCTTAGCAAATAAGTCTTTGTTTTCATTAATAACTTGCATTAATATATGTCTCTTATCATCCGGGACCTGAATATCGGCCTCGGTGATCTCATTTTTATTTAATTCAGGCTGGTTTGTCAATACTTGTTTTATTTCTATGAGTTGTTCCCCTTGATCCATGGGAGTCAGTCTTCCAACTATGCACCCACGTTTCAAGGTGCAATGTTTATTTGTACTAATGACTATCATTACCAGAATATTTCCATCACCATTTGTCGCTATACTATTACTTACCAATAAACTTGGTTGTACAGCAATAAAACCTTGTTTTGAACCATGATGTTCTAAAAGTTCAGAGTCAAATGTTGATCTTGCTGCTGCAGCCTTGGTTGTACACAAGCAAGTAGATTGGGGTTTAATTTCAACTTGATTAACCAATCTGGTTAAACAGCTAACATGCAAGTCTTTAACTATGGGAATAAATTGACCCACTAACTTCAATCTTCTAAGTTCCCAGTAAATGTAACTTTATTGTCAGTAATCCAATCAAGTCCTAAAAGCATTGATCAGTTGAGCTCATCTAAAACCAAGAATTCATGCAATTGGAAAATTTCATTGATAGAATACTTAAGTTTAATTACTCCTCGCGGTCTAACATCAACTCCTGATACACCTGATATACTAGGTAAAGTTTTCCTATCACCATGTAGTTGAGGCCTATGTTTCAAGTTTTTCCAAAATTTGGTACTAACACAAGAAGTCTAAGCTCCCGAATCAAGTAGAGCTCTGACTCGTTGTTTACCTAAGTGTACCATAACACTATCCAATGAAGCTGTGCTGTAATTAATTGTAAGTGTTTTCAAACCTGAGTTGGATTGTTTTTGTTCCACTTTATTCTTATTTTCTAAGTTTTTAGTCTCCTTATATCCCTTTTGATCCGTTTTAATTAAGTTATTTCTATTTTTCTTCCCTCTTGGCTTTTTACCTGTTTTCATTTTACTACCAAGTGTTTTGCTTTCAAGGGCATTGCTACTACCATGTTGTTTATGGGAGTAACTATGTAGTTTATTTACTTCCTGTTGGCCATCTTAGCTGCCATTTTGTTTCTGGCAGCTATTTTGTTTGCTTACATCCTGTCGGTCATCTTGGCTGACATTTTGTTTCCGGTGGCCATTTTGTTTGTTTACATCCTGTCGGCCATCTTGGCTGACATTTTGTTTCCAGTGGCCATTTTGTTTGTTTACATTCTGTTGGCCATCTAGGCTGACATTTTGTTCCCGGTGGCCATCTTGTTTGTTTACATACTCAACTTTCTGTTTCACATTTTTGCTATGTCCTGTTCTAATTTTCTCTACTATTTTCACAGTTTGACTCACATTATTCTGACAAGCCTTGTGGATTATAGTTACTATATCAGATTGTAAGTCAACTATGTGTATTTGTTGAGGCATGACCTTATTTCCAAAAGTGTTTGCTTGATTTTGAATAGCATTAGCTATAATTTCTGCACATTTGTATTTTGGAACCCCAAAAATTCCACTGCTAATAACAGGCATAGCCAGAGTAGAACACTTCCTTTTCTGACATGTCTGTAATATTCCCATCACAGTTTTATATAAATCTTCAAAACATGTTTTTATCATGATACTCATTCCACCTGGGTCCAACTGCGTGGATAACCTTGGAACAATGCAAATATCCACCAGTGGTTACCATATTTCCACCCACTGGTAGGGGACCATTTTGAGCTAAGTATTCCTGGCATTTTCTCTGAAGTGCTGGGCCAGGTCTTCGAGCTATGGCATTTGCTGCACCCCTGGCATGTACCAAATGTGAGTTAGCTGGGTTAACAATAGCATCTGCCCTTAATGTTGTGATACCAGCTTGCCATACCCTCACCTTCAAGCTGTTCCCAGCTTGAAAAGTGAAAGTATGTTAGGAAAATCTGTCATTTTCAGAGTTATAATTATGCCTGTTGTTCTTCAGATCAGTAAATTTTCTGCAATTTTGCACCCCTGGACAGTCTTTTGTCCAATGGCTTCTGACTGTACATCGGTCACACCATTTTAACCCCTTGCAATTCCTAGTATAATGGGTTTTACTACTACACTTTTCACAAACTCTAGCAAATTTAAAGGGGGTTGGGTCCAGGGGACCTTGACCTTTCAGCTCATCCTTCTTGACCCTTGAGCTTGCGTTCACCTGTTGTTGGTTTTGAAGTAGAAGTTTTGATTCAATTTTACACTTATTACTTCCTGTTTTTCTTACATTTTTATTATTTACAGTAGCTTGACTGTCACTCTCACGAGTGTTATTTACACCTCTTATACCTAGTTTTGTAGGAGAACCATTTCTGAGTCTCGTTGACTCATATACCTTAGTTACTATGGGTGAGCCAACTTTGGTTCTCGTACATTTTTGCTGCCATTTCATCTCATTATTTTTATTTATAACTCTACAATTATTTACACTGGACTCCTGTGGTTGTTCAACTTTTATTCCTCTCTTTAGTTTGCCTTTATTATTTTTACATAGTTTGGGAGCTTGTGGTTCCTGTTGAGACTTAACTTTGTTTACTGCCCCGCGTGAACAGAGTTTTCCTCGTTTAAATTCACAAAACAATCACAGGTGAACTGGCCTCTCTGGTGACAGCTGTAGCACTCAAAGTTTAACCTATTTCCTGGAGATTGTACCTCCAATGTTCTGACTTGTCATGTTAAATCAACTCGACAATCTTTTTGGATGTGGCCTATACGATTACAGTGCTGGCAGATGAGTCTCGGGGGCCTTACAGGCTGATGGTACCGATTACCCAGGGACCTCGCATTCTGCTGATATCGATTACCACCCATTTTTCGGTTAACCTGTTGATAAAAGGGTCTCGGTCTATCTGGATTTCTGTCATGTGACTGACGGTAACCATTGCAATTGCTTTTTGTTAAAACATTCACCTTATGCTTCTGTCTGGTGGTTTCCACCTACATCGGAGTTATGACTCACGTGTCCTCGGCGTCTTCTGCTATTTCAGGGGGTATATTTGTCTCATATTCTTCATAACATGGGTTTTCGAACCCTAACTTTCAAAGATTCCATGCGTGATTTAAACCGTAATTTTGCTGAGGCGTCTAACAAAGCCTGGCTCATCGCGTTTCCTAACATTGTGGGATCTTTTCTGATCAATTTCATTCGAACATCACTGTCGAGTAACCCATCGCAAAAATAATCCGCAATTTGCGTTGGATTATGGGGCAATCAACATTTTCCATGTACGCATCTTTTGCCAAATCAAGCATTCATTGGCCATAAGTAATGACGTTCTCATGCTTGGTTTGCTTCATATACCTCAATGCATTGTTAGCCATATTAATATCCATAATAGCACTATACCTTTTCTTCAATTCCTTGTAAAGTTCTTCCCATTTCATATCGGGTCGGGCCTTGATTGATCGCAGAATAAAATCGGCGACCACAAATTCACTGGTTTGGGCCGCTATCATGGCTTTTTGGTCTTCCCCTATTTTATTTGATTCACAGTAAAGCTCCAGGGATTTAATCCAGGACCTGAACTGCGCTGGGTGGCCAGAGAACTTTTTAATATGAGTGATTAATGCTTGAGACTGCGTGGCATTTGCTGTAGTGGCTACATTTACATTGCCACTAATTATTGTTTCATGCAAATGTTCAATCGCGGCCGTGGCGGGACTATCCTCTTTTCGTTCGACTTTTATTTTTAATCGATCGATTGCCTGCTGTAGTTGGTCAACCTCTGTTTGATGTTGACCCCTAAGCATAACTCACTCATCCTGATGACAAGTTTTCATGTCTTCAATCAATTGCGTCCCACCTAGGTCTAAGTGTTGAAGTTGTTTTTGCAATTCTTGAATTTGGACTTCACGGGCATTAATTTCACCCTGAGCAAGTACTAACTGTTGTTGAACTTAATCAAGGTCAGACATGCTGATTTCTTATAATTACAAAACTGTCTCTGCTGACAAATAATAATGAAACATGAAAATCAAGCTACTCACCCTTTTATGACGCTGCTGCACTGAACGTTCGTTGTCTTCTTCTAGAATTTCTGCTGATTTCCTTGTTGAGATGAATCGTGCCTGCCTGTTGTCCTCTGATGTTTGACTTAAAGTTTCTGAGTTATCCGGGTTGGATGGGGTTAATCAATGAGTACTTGCATGGGTAAAGGGCTCGGTGTTGGGTTTATTCACAATTCTGTCCTTTGCCCTCACAATGTTTTGCACCCATAGTGTTAAATTCTACCGTTAAACAATCGGGAATCTGGCGTATTTCTGCAGCGGTTTTGTTATTTTCAATTAAACACTTGGTGGAACTGTTCACTGCGTCCCGGAACTGGTGTAGTATCCCATATTATCGGCTGGCGGTCTTAGACATCCGCCCCTTTTAAGAAAAAGATCGTGAAAATTTTCAAGAGAGCATCCTCCTGGTCACGGCAGCAAATTAAGTCTACGTGTGGCACAGTAGAGGGGTTAATGGATCGATGTGGCCGCGATCGTTGCACCCCAGTCGTCTAGTGGAATTTAGTTAGGACTCACAAATGTTTATTCTGGGGAGGAAGGTCGTAATCACTCCCCCACACATAAGCTTAAAGAAAATGTCTGAAGCAATGGGTAAACACCAAGTTCGTAGTTTCTCTTGATAAATTCACCATGGATTCCTCGGGAACACTTCAGCTGGGCATGGGTAAGTCAAACACAGAAGAGTACTTACGATTTCTTTGTGATATATTCTTAATTAAATTATAGCGCTCTACACTTGTAAAAAGACTCTGATGCAGAACAAAATTTCGGATACACGTTCACTGAAGAAAAAGTTCGTCTTTCGTTACCAGAGAGGCAGGAATTACTTTCACCATTCCCGAGCTGTGCATCAGAGGAGTTCATGTCAGGAAACTGACTTTCAGCGGCAAACACCTTGCTTAATATCCAAATCCCAACTATTCTGTCAGAAGATAGTTTATCGGTCCGTATGTTGACCAGGTGTGTAAATTGGATACCCATCCCTCACATAACCCTGTTGTAACCAGCCAGACGTCATTACGTGTACTGTATTAAAAGATAGCTCTCCCCTTCTCTAGAAGTGATCGGCTATTATACTGTTAATGAAGTAATGTATCGCCGAGCCCTTTATCTTAGAAAACATTAATTCTTCATCAACGGTGAGGTATAGTAAAACCAACCGTGTTGGAAAGTTACACAGTATCATATCACTGACACGAAGTAATTAAGACTTAGTACAAGGGAAGAATTACAAAACTGTCACTGTAACATAATGGTATATGGTCAGAGAGATATTGTAATCTATTAATTATCGTTTTAATAGGAGGTAATAAATTCCTACGAGGTGTATCCCATACCTTACAACACAAGAATCAACTAGATAGATTCGTTTTACTTCTTTTGAGAATAAAATAGGTGTCTCAGAGAAAGAATTTCTGAAGGAATTTCCCATGAAAGTAAAAATTCGTACGTTACACACAAACTGAATTATATGTAGCGTCCTTGGGCCCCCCGCCTCCCCTTGGGGATGAGGAAAAACTCTACGCTCGTCAATAAGGACCCACGGGAGGGCATTATGTGACAGATATGGTTTTGTTAAAATTTTTCGAAAAATAATATTTTTCAGCTGCTGAATTTGCATATTACGCGGGAGGAAGCGGGCGATTCGTTAGGTAAAGGGTTAATCCCGATTGCCGATGAGCTAACCCTGCTTGGACGAAGTTAGTACATTGCAGAATCGGACAGTTGTTCGCCAGTTCCAGGCGTTTCTCTCCTGATACACCGACTTCCTTCACCGGTAATATTGTCCGCAATGAGGTGCATCTGCCTGTCGAAAGGGTTGTTAATCCTTAATCAAAACAAGGAGTCTGACTAATATTTCAAGCATAGTATGTGACCTATAAACCTTGGAAGAACACAAAACAAGTCGAGAGTCATCAGAGGTTCAAAATATGGGTGAAGGTCACTAAGGTCGCCCAGTGGTCAGTGAGTGAATTTTTTAGGAATGCGAGAAATCATTGTATGCTCTCCTAATGCATTCCCGAAGTTTATACATGGATTTCATCACTTAAATTAATAATATCAATTTAATTTGCTCTTGTCATACTTTTTTGGTCAGAGCCAAAATGATTTTTCAATTTTCGATCAAATTCTCTGACTCTTCCAATCGGCTTGCAAACGTTGTCGAAATTCCGACTCAAGTCTGAGACCAGTCCTGTTTTTTAAATTGATTATTCATTGTTCCGACCCGGAGAAGTCATATGGAAGGAGTAGGTATTGGCTGAATAGCTGTCAGTCAAAAATCTTTATGTAGCCTGGTCAGCGCAAGGGAAAGGGAAAACTCGTGGACCTACCTGGGAAAATGCATTTCTCTAGAATGACATTTTTCAAAATGACTAGATTTAAGCCAAAGGGAGGCTTCTGAATCAATCTCAGTCCAAAAATTAAAAATTTTCCGTGAAGGAGGCCCCCCATCCCTACCATTGAGCGGGGATATCCTCTCCCCAAGGGGATTGGGGCCCAGAACGATATGACATAAGCAGGCAGTGTTGGGACTCAACCCCCAGTTAGAAATCCAACTGATTACACCCCCTTCCCACATTGAAGACCCTCTAGTTACGTCCCGATCACTACTTTTGAGTTCTACCACCACTGTATCTGATTTGTGCCATAGTTACCTTCATCCATCGAATCAAGAAGATTAATTTTTCTTATATTATTGAAGTCCTTAGCTAACAGAGGTGACTAGTACTAAAATGCTACAGAGTAATATGCAAAATGCATTTTTATTTATAATTTTTGAAAAAAAGAAGCAATAAAAAAAAAACGTTACCCGAAAAGCACAAATACACCGCAGCTTTCACCTCGTGATCTAAGGTTTAAAAAATTAGTATTTCAAAAACTTGAACTGTCCAGGGGAAATTGAAAACTTCAATCAATAATGACAGGTTATACTTGTGAATTAATACTAAATTCCGGTAGGGGTGTTTTGTCTACCAAGCAAATATGTACAATTTGTTGGGGCAAAGCACCAGAAGCGCAAGTAAACTTTCAGTTTATGAACCACCAAGACGTACTTGTTTCTGAGTCTTTTCTAGAGAAAAATAAAATACATAAAGGGTATAAAATCTACCTCACCATAATTGAAGAGATCTAACCTCCCTGTATTATTTCACCCACAAAAAAATGTTATTCCCTAGGTGAGGATGGTGTACACTGATGAAGTAAAAATATTTAATAAATTCATTCTCTAATTATTTTTTTTTTTTCTTTTTCTAACTACATATCACATAGAGGTATAAAAAGAGAGAATTAATTTTTTTTGTGTTATTTTATTATACTACCGGATAAAATAGGTTGATGGAAATGCCCCCAAAATTGTAATTTCAATTTTCCTCTATTTATAATTCTAATACTTAACACCATTTGAGGGCTTTTCGGGAAATGCTGCCAAGTTTTAGATTATCAACAAACCAAAAAATCGTTTTTATTTTGCATATTCAACAACATATTTCAGCTGGTACTATTTATACATGCTCACCTGTTTATCATCAAGCCCCCAGACCCCTTTGATCATGATGTAGCTTCTAATATCACGAAGCAACCAGTACAACAAGACCATGCACGAAAAGTTATATATTCAAACCTTCTGTTGTTGGTGATAAAACTGCAGTTCAAAATGACAATTAGGAAAAAAATGATTGATATTTCCACTCATCTGGTGTAGCCATTTTCCTTTCATTGGAGTTTTATGTGTTCCATTTTGTGATGATAAAAATATTTTCATTGATCAGAAACTGCAAGCACCCGCTGACATTCATTTCTTTGTCATTTCATGCACAGGCGCTTGTCGTATTATCAGAATTGTACATTTTAAATTAATATTAAGTCTATACTATCTATACTAATATACTAGACGGCCAGACACTCTTCAGACCCCGATTTTCAACAAACGGGGAAATTTGTTACTCCCCAGAACATTTCCGTAGTTCATGCATGTATTTCTACACTCAAACACGTTGGTGTGGCCAAACATGTTGAAAGTAGGTCATGCTCCTATCCCAAGCATGGTATGGCATATGGACTTGGAACCAACACCAAATGAGTCGAAACGCAAAAGAGGTACAAATTATTGGTCAAGGTCATTGAGGTCACCCAGGGGTCACTGGGTGTATTTTCAGAATTGCCGGAAATCACAATTTTTGACACAAAGCGCATTCCTAACTCAAGCATGGTACAATGCATGGACCTGGGGCTAGCACCAAATGAGTCAACACTTGATGGAGGTTCAAAATATGGGTCAAGGTCACCGAGGTCAGCCAGGGGTCAATGAGTGCATTTTCCAGAATTGCAGAAAATCACATTTTTTAACCTGCAAATGCTTTCCGAGAATTCATACATGCTCATATCTCAAGTATGGTATGATGCTTGGACCCGGAACAAACACTCAATGTGTCTACACTCGATGGTGTTTCTAAATATGGGTCAAGGTCACGGAGGTCACCTGGGGGTCATTGAGAGCATTATTCAGAATTGCTGGAAACACATTTTTTGACCTCCAAATGCTTTCCCAAAATTCATACATGCATTTTTTCATGAAAAAAGTGGGCGTGGCCAAAAATTTTGAAAGTGTGTCACGCTCATATCTCAAGCATGGTATGATGCATGGACCTGGAACTAACACTAAATGAGTCTACACTCGATGGAGGTTCAAAATATGGGTCAAGGTCATAGAGGTCACCTAGGGTCATTGAGTGCATTTTTCAAAATTGATAAAAATGACATTTTTTGACACTCTAAAACATTCCCAAAGTACATGCATGCATTTTAATGTGAAAAAGGGGGTCATGTTCATATCTCAAGAATGGTATGACAAAGGGACCTGGGACTAACCCCAAACGAGTCAACACTCGATGGAGGTACAAAATATGGGTCATGGTCACAGAGGTCACCTAGATGTCATTGAGTGCATTTTCATAATTGATGGAAATCACATTTTTGAACCCCCTAATGCATTCCCAAAGTCCATCCATGCATTTTTACACAACAAATAAGCCTCTATAAATTCTCTAAGTGACAATTTACTCCATTCCTAATTGAATGAAAGCTGAATGTCTTCTATTGTCTCATGCAGCTGCCATTGTAAGACAACTTCTGTTTTATATGTTAATATCAAAAGTTTAACTCTTGGCAGATTTGAGACTTCCTATATGGGTACTGTCGGAATAATTGTTATTTTCGTAAAATCACTGAATATTGGTGAGCGTTCAATGGTAGTTTGGAATAGAATATCTGAAAATGCTTTTCGATATTCAGATTCACAATTCAATTCCAAGAATATTTTCTGTTATAAGGTTGCAGTAAAGTTTAACCCAATCCCTATTTCGGTTGCATAAAAGACAGGTGCCGTCGAAAATCACTCCATTTTTCAGAATTTGGTAAGTTTAAGTGACAATTTACTCCATTTCTAATTGATTGAGTGCTGAATGTTTTCTATGGATGCATACAGTAAGCAAAATGTGACATCTCTTGTTTTATATGCTATTATTAAAAGTTTAATCCATGGTAGATTTGAGCCTTCCTTTATGGGTACTATCGGAATAATTGTTATTTTCGTAAAATCAATGAATATTGGTAAGCGTTCAGTGGTAGTTTGGAATAGAATATCGGAAAATGCTTTTTCGATATTCAGATTCACAGTTCAATTCCAAGAATATTTTCTGTTATAAGGTTGCTGTAAAGTTTAACCCAATCCCTGTTTCGGCTGCATAAAGATAGGTACCGCCGAAAAAAAAACTTTCATTTTTTCAGAATTTTGTAGGTTTAAGTGACAATTTATTCCATTCCAAATTGATTGCGGACTGAATGTTGTCTATGGACGCATCTAGCAGGTAACGTATGACAACTTTTGTTTTATATGTTATTATTAAAAGTTTAACCCTTGGCAGATTTGATAGTTCCTATGTGGGTACTGTCGAAATAATTATTTTCGTAAAATCAATCCATGAATATTGGTAAGCATGCAGTGATATTTCAGTCCTACAGAAAAGTGCAAATAGTTAACCCCCTGCACACTATGTAATATGAAATAATGCCAAAACTGACCGGTGACAGGTAAATAATGAATGGAAACGTCATTGCATTGAGAATAGAGAAGGAACTAATCGTCCCCTCGGTTTCCACGCGATCCACGATGTTCCCTCTGGGCCTGGGCACTCGACAAAGATACTAAAGTATTGGACAGGGATAATAGAACAAAGTCTGAAAGTTTCATGTAGCTGCCTTGGCGGCTGCTCGTCAATGCACTGGGGCTCTCTCCGGATTGTCTGGCTCTTTCTCCACCGGTAAAATTAACCGTCATGACATGACCATGGCTACTTAAGTGTTGTTAAACCCCAATATAAAATGTGTATATGACAGATGCTTCACTCATTATTACTAGTATATGTTTGTCATACTTATGTTATGCTATTTTAAATACAATCTTTTAACAGTGAACATAAATTCATGACTCGCTTCCCAAGTTGTAGAAAGATGTACAGGACATCATATTTTCTCTCACCTCCAGTTTTTTGGAGTCAAAGTCGCGCCATGATTATGTATTGTAATAAAGAAATGAGAAAAAAAGTTGACAAGACATAGCGACACAAACATTTACGGCAAAATCACCAATAAGGTTGGTTATTAATGCTTGGTTAAACAGTAAAAACAGGCTCGTAGACACCATGCAATGGGTGTGTGACGGCGAGTCAACATCATAATCAAAACTAAGGGCGTGATCTCATCCGTTTAGTTTTTATTTCACCCAGATGGAGGCTATTGCGGACACAATCTTAGGACGTATGGAATGTAGTCCGGGTACCTTCAGCAATATATCATGCGATGTCCCCATAATGTTACATTAAGAAGACATATACAATGTATAAATTTAATATATAATATCAGGTCGTCTAAGTGTTACGTTAGGATACTATATATATTTCATAATATCCAGTACTCTTTACATAATCACATTAGGATTGCACCGTTGCGTGTTTGCCACCAGTTCATCGTGATTGGATATGTCTTATCGTGTTGTTGAACGTGAACACGATTGTAGCTTTTCCAGCGTTGAACAATGGTGGATAAAGGTCATATTCAGACAAAACATTGAAAGGGG
This sequence comes from Pictodentalium vernedei, assembly GCA_031216915.1. NCBI lineage: Eukaryota > Metazoa > Mollusca > Scaphopoda > Dentaliida > Dentaliidae > Pictodentalium > Pictodentalium vernedei. The sequence continues at coordinate 777,913,606 of CM062295.1, forward strand.
TGGTGGGGCAGGGAGGGGGGGGGGGGGGTGGTGATGGTACGATTGATATCGTGACCTTCGTATACCCCGGCCTCTTACTAAAAAAATCTCACCTGAATTTATCCATGGGTATAACCAGTTTACAATGTTTGGGCTTTGCAGAATCTTATAGCAATCTTAATGAGATTGTTTTGGGCTGAAATATTCCTGACTCGGGTGCCTAGGCGACTAGAATATATGCAGGCGACCATATTTCCACCATCTTCAATATTTCTTTTCAATGTAATTTCCCCCCGAATGTCATCAACATGCGGTGTAGGGACTATGTACATTCTTAATAAGAATGTTTCGGAGAAAAGATGTTCCTGAGTCGGATGACCAGGGGCAGAGAGTGGGAGGGTTTGGGATTATGCAAGCAAGGACATCTTATGTCACTCTCAATAAACATAATATGTCTGTAGTGACACCACTATACAGAATATTGGGTATCTATAGTCTAAATAAGAATATTTTTTGAGAAGAGAGAATTTTTTTTGTCTTGCCTGGACGCCCAGATGAGAGGGGGCGGGGTGGCGGTCAGTGGGGATGGGGTGCTGAGGTTGCTGAGGTTGGGGTTTGGGGGTTCAATGCAGGCCACGATATTTTTCTCCACCATACCTTAATATTTTCCTGAACAGAGTATCTCACTGAGTGTCACTATTTTTCAGAATGTAGGCGACGAACATGTAGGATCAGGGTGTGCAGTGACTCATTGGCTGGAGCATCGGACAATAAACCGAAAGGTCAACTGTTTGATCATGACCGGCGTCATCTGTGTTGAGTCCACGCAGAAGACACTTAATCCTGATTGTCCACGTGGTGGCCCGATGTCGTTGTGTACTAAGGCATACTGTACTTTGATGCTGCACGTTGCATCCACCTCAGCTAACCCTGCTTCTGCCAGGTTACTAAGTTGGAGTAACTTGGCATCTGCTCGTCAATGAACTGGGGGCTCTCTCCGGATTGTCCTGTTCTTCCTCCACTTGTAAAATTGACCGCCATGACATGACGTGGCTATTTAAGTGTTGTTGAACCCCAATATAAAATTTGTATAGGACCAATCAAATGCTTCACTCATTATTGCTAGTACATGTTTGTCATATTCATGTTATGCTATTTTAAATACAATCTATAAAAAGTCAACAACAATTTATGACTCACTTCCCACGTTGCAGGAAGATGTGCAGGACATCATATTTTTTCCCACCTCAAGTCTTTTTGAGTCAAAGTCGCGCCATGATTATGTATTGTAATAAACAACTGGGAAAAAGGTTGACAAGATAGAGCGACACAAACATTTACAGCAAAATCGCCAATAAGGTTGGTTATTAATACTTGGTTAAGCTGTAAAAACAGGCTAGTACGCACCATGCAATGGGTGTGTGAGGGCGAGTCTGCATCACAATGAAAACTAAGGGCATGATCTCATCCGTTTAGTTTTTATTTCACCCAGATGGAGGCTATTACAGACACAATCTTAGGACGTATGGAATATAGTCCGGGTACCTTCAGCAATATATCATACGAAGTCCCCATAATGCTACATTAAGAAGACATATATATATTTAATATACAATATCAGGTCGTCTTAATGTTACATTAGGATGCCATATATATTTCATAATATCCAGTACTCTTTATGTCGAATTAGGATTGTACCTTTGCGTGTTCATCGTGATTGGTTATGTCTTATCGTGTTGTTGAACGTGAACACAATTATAACATTTCCAGCGTTGAACAATGGTGGATAAAGGTGATATTCAGATAAAACATTGAAAGTTTGGTAAGGCGGGGGGAGAGATGGGGGGAGGTACCATTGATATCGTGACCTTCCAATGCCCCGGGCTCTTACTAAAAACTCTAACCTGATTTTTTCCATGAGTGTAATCAATATGCAAGTTTAGGCTATGCAAAATCCTATAGCAATCTTAATGAGATTGTTTTGGGCTGAAATATTCATGTCTCAGATGCCTAGGTGACTAGAATATATGCAGATCTACATGCAGTGTATGGACTATGAACAATCTTAATAAGAATGTTTCGGAGGAAAGATGTTCCTGAGTCGGATGACCAGGTACAGAGAGTGGGAGGGATTAGGGCTATGCCAGCCAGGATATCTTCTTTCATTCTCAGCAAACATAATGTGTCTGTTATTGGCACTACTATGCAGAATATTGGCTATTTACAATCTAAATAAGAATGTTTTGAGAAGAGAAAAGTTTCTTGGGGTTGGACGCTCAAATGGGGGGGGGGGGGGGGGGGGGGTGGTAGTGGAATGGGTGTATTCAAGCCATGATATTTTCCTCCCCCATACCCTAATATTTTCCTGAACAGAGTATCTCACTGAGTGTCACTATCTTTCAGTATGTAGGCTACGTACGTGTAGGATCAGGGTGTGCGGTGACTCATTGGCTAGAACATCGGACAAGAAACCAAGAGGTCAACTGCAATCATGCTCGGCACCATATGTGTTGAGTCCACGCAGAAGACACTTAATACCGATTGCCCACGTGGAGGCACGCTGTAGTTATGTACTAAGGCATACTGTACTTCGATGCTACTCGTTGCATCTTCCACAGCTGCCCCTGCTTTTGCCGGGTTAGTAAGTTGGACAACTTGGCGGCTGCTCATCAATGCACTGGGGCTCTCTCCGGATTGTCCGGATCTTCTTCCACCCGTGAATTTCACCGTCATGAAATGGCCTTGGCTATTCAAAGTGTTGTTAAATATAAATATACACTTATTATGCTAGTACATGTTTGTCATATTTATGTTACATGTATGCTATTTTAAATACAATCTACAAAAAGTGAACAAAAATTCATATCTCGCTTCCCAAGTTGCAGGAAGATATGCAGGACATAATATTTTCTCCCATCTCAAGTCTTTTTGGTTCAAAGTCGCGCCTTGATTTTGTGTTGTAATAAACAACTGAGAAAAAAGGTTGAAAAGATAGAGCGACACAAACATGTACAGCTAAATCACCAATAAGGATGGATATTAATGCTTGGATAAGCTGTAAAAAACAGGCTCGAAGACACAATGCAATGGGTGTGTGACGGCGAGTCAACACCACAACCAAAAGTAAGGGCGTGATCTCACCCGTCTAGTTTTTATTTCACCCAGATGGAAACTGTTACGGACACAATCTTAGGGCGAACGAAAAGTGGTCCAGGTAACTTCGGCAACATATCATACGAAGTCCCCATAAAGTTACATTAAGAAGACATATATATATCTAATATATAATATCAGGTGTTCTTAATGTTACATTAGGATGCCATATATATTTCATAATATTCAGTACTCTTTATGTCGCATTAGGATTGTTTTGCGTGGGTGGCGCCAGTTCGTCGTGAGTGTTTATATCTTATCGTGTTGTTGTACGTGAACACAATTGTAGCATTCTCAGCATTGAACAATGAAGGATAAAGGTGATATTCAAGGAAAACGTTGAAAGGGGTGGTTGGGACGAGGGCCAGGTAGGATATCTGATATCGCGACCTTCCTATCCCCCAGCCCCTGTGCTAAAAAATCTCACCAGAACATTTTCTTGTGTGTAATCAATATGCAATGTTTAGGCTATGCATAATTTTATACCACCCTCAATGAGATTGTTTTGGGCTGAAATTTTCATGACTCCGGTGCCTAGGCGAGGAGAATATATGCAGGCGATCATATTTCCACCATCTTCAATATTTCTTCTCAACATAATTCCTCTCCGAACGTCATCAACATGCAGTGTATGGACTATGTACAATCTTATTAAGAATGTGTTGGAGAAAAGACTTTTCTAACAGTGATGCCGAGGTGCATTGAGAGGGAGGGGCTAGGGATATCCAATTCAAGATATCTTCTGTCACTCTTAGCAAACACAATATGTCTGTTAGTCAGATCACTATGCAGAATATTGGCTATTTACAATCGAAATAATAAAGTTTCCAGAAGACAGAATGTTTCGGGCCAGGACGCTCAGATAGGGCGGGGAGGGGGGGGGGGGTGATGGTGGTTGGGGTGTGTGTTTGCAGGCCTCGATATTTTCCTCCACCATACCCTAATATTTTCCTTAATAGAGTATCTCACTGAGTGTCATTATTTTTCAGTCTGTGGGCTACGTATGTTTAGCACTGGGGTGTGCGGTAGTTCATTGGCCACAGCATCGAACAAGAAACCGAAAGGACAACCGTTCGATCATGACCAGCGCCATCTGTGTTGAATCCACGCAGAATACACTTAATTCCGACTGCCCACGTGGAGGCCCGATGTCGTTGTGTACTAAGGCATACTGTACTTCGATTCTGAACGTTGCATCTACCTCAGCTAATCTTGCTATTGTCGGGTTAGTGGGGGCGGGGGCGGGCGTAAGTGGTATGGATGTATGCAAGCCATGATATTTTCCTATTCCATACCCTCGCTTCCCAAGTTGCAGAAAGATCTGCAAGATATAATATTTTCTCCCATCTCAAGTCTTTTGGCGTCAAAGTCGCGCCTTGATTATGTATGGTAATAAACAACTGAGAAAAAAAGGTTGACAAGATAGAGCGACACAAACATGTACAGCTAAATCTTCAGTAAGGCTGGTTATAAATGCTTGCTTAAGCTCTTAAAATCAGGCGCGTAGACAGCATGCAATGGGTGTGTGGCGGCGAGTCAAAACCACAACCGAAACTAATGGCATGATCTCATCCGTCTAGTTTTTATTTCACCGAGATGGAAGCTGTTACGGACACAATCTTAGGGTTACGGAAAGTGGTCCGGGAACTTCGGCAAAATATCATATGAAGTCCCCATAAAGTTACATTAAGAAGACATATATATATTTAATATATAATATCAGGTCGTCTTAATGTTACATTAGGATGCCATATATATTTCATAGTATCCAGTACTCGTTATGTCGAATCAGGATTGTACTTTTGCGTGTTTGCCGCCAGTTCATCGTGAGTGGTTATATCTTATCATGTTGTTGTACGTGAACGCAATTGTAGCATTCCCAGTATTGAACAATGAGGGATAAGGGTGATATTCAGAGAAAATGTTGAAAGGGGTGGTGGGAGCCAGGTAGCTTTGATATCGTGACATTCCTATCCCCTAGCCCCTGTGCTAAAAAATCTCACCAGAACTTTTTCTTCAGTGTAATCAATATGCAATGTTTAGGCTATGCACAATTTTATAGCACTCTCAATGAGATTGTTTTTGGCTGAAGGTTTCATGACTGAGGTGCCTAGGCGAGGAAAATATATGCAGGCGACCATATTTCCACCATCTTCAATATTTCTTCTCAACATAATTCGTCTCCGAACGTCATCAACATGCAGTGTATGGACTATGTACAATCTTAATAAGAATGTTTTGAAGAAAAGACTTTTCTGAGAGTGAAGCCGAGTGCATTGAGTGGGAGGGGCTAGGGATATCCAATTCAAGATATCTTCTGTCACTCTCAGCAAACACAATATGTCTGTTAGTCAGATCACTATGCAGAATATTGGCTATTTACAATCTGAATAAGAAAGTTCCGAGAAGACATAATTTTTCAGGCCAGGACGCTCAGATGTGTGTGTGTGTGTGTGGGGGGGGGGGGGGGGGTATGGGGGGTTGGGGTGTGTGTATGCAGGCCTCGATATTTTCCTCCACCATACCCTAATATTTTCCTGAATAGAGCATCTCGCTGAGTGTAATTATTTTTCAGTATGTGGGCTACGTATGTTTCGCATTGGGGTGTGCGGTAGTTCATTGGCCAGAGCATCGACCAAGAAACCGAAAGGACAACCGTTCGATTATGACCGGCGCAATCTGTGTTGAGTCCACGCAGAATACACTTAATTCCGATTGCCCACGTGGAGGCCCGATGTTGTTGTGTACTAAGGCATGCTGTACTTCGATTCCGAACGTTGCATCTACCTCAGCTAATCCTGCTATTGCCGGGTTAGTGGGGGCGATGGGGGGGGGGGGGGCGGTACGTGGTATGGGCGTATGCAAGCCATGATATTTTCCTATTCCATACCCTCGCTTCCCAATTTGTAGAAAGATATGCAAGACATAATATTTTATCCCATCTCAATTCTTTTGGGGTCAAAGTCGCGCCTTGATTATATATTGTAATACACAACTGAGATAAAAAGGTTGACAAGATAGAGCGACACAAACATGTACAGCTAAATCTCCAATAAGGTTGGTTATTAATGCTTGCTTTAGCTCTTAGAAACAGACTCCTAGACAGCATGCATTGGGGGTGTGGCGGCGAGTCAACACCACAACCGAAACTAAGGGCGTGATCTCATCCGTCTTGTTTTTACTTCACCGAGATGGAAGTTGTTACGGACACAATCTTAGGGTGTACGGAAAGTGGTCCAGAAACTTCGGCAATATATCATACGAAGTCCCCATAAAGTTACATTAAGAAGACATATATATATTTAATATATAATATCAGGTCGTCTTAATGTTACATTAGGATGCCATATATATTTCATAATATCCAGTACTCTTTATGTCGAATTAGGATTGTACCTTTGCGTGTTTGCCGCCAGTTCGTCGTGAGTGGTTATATCTTATCGTGTTGTACGTGAACGCAATTGTAGCATTCCCAGCATTGAACAATGAGGGATAAAGGTGATATTCAGAGAAAATGTTGAAAGGGGTGGTGGGGCGGGGGCCAGGTAACTTTGATATCGTGACCTTCCTACCCCCCAGCCCATGTGCTAAAAACTCTCACCAGAACTTTTCCTTGAATGTAATCAATATGCAATGTTTAGGCTATGCACAATCTTATAGCACTCTCAATGAGAAATTTTCATGGCTCAGGTGCCTAGGCGAGGAAAATATATGCAGGTGACAATATTTCCACCATCTTCAATATTTCTTCTCAACATAATTCGTCTCCGAATGTCATCAACACGTATTGTATGGACTAAGTACAATCCTAATAAGAATGTTTCGGAGAAAATATTTTTGCTGACTCTGAACCGAACGGACAACCGTTCGATCATGACCGGCGCCATCCGTGTTGAGGCCAGGCAGAATACACTTAATTCCGATTGCCCACGTGGAGGCCCGATGTTGTTGTGTACTAAGGCATACTGTACTTCGATGCTGAACGTTGCACCTACCTCAGCTAATCCTGTTATTGCTGGGCTAGTGGGGGTAAGTGGTATGGGTGTATTCACGCCATGATATTTTCCTCCTCCATATCCTAATATTTTCCTGAACAGAGTATCTCACTGAGTGTCGTCAATTTTTAGTAGGTGGGCAACGTATGTATAGGATCGCGGAGTGCGGTAGCTCAATGGGTAGAGCATTGGACATGAAACTGAAAGGTCACCCGTTTGATCATGACCGGCGTCACATGTGTTGGGTCCAAGTAGAAGACTTTATCCCGGTTGCCCACGTGGGATACGGTGTCGTTTACTAAGGCATATGGTACTTCAATGCTGCATATGCCCTCAACCGCAGCTCACCCTTTTTCTGTCGGTTTCGTAATTTGGAGAACTTCTCCGTTGCTCGTCAGTGCTCGGTGGTTCTTTCCGGATTGCCTGGCTCTTTCTACACCTGCGAAACTATCCACCATCATACGACCTTGATGCTAAATATGTTGTAAAATCCCAATATAAAATATGTGTTGAACCAATCAAGTACTTCACTCATTATTGCTAGTACATGTTTGTTCATATTTATGTTGTGATATTTTAAACATATTCAATCAAAACTGAACCAAATTCATGACGACGCTTCCAGAGTTGTAAGAAAATATGCAGCCCATAATATTCTCTCCCATCTCAAGTTTTTAGGTCAAGATAGCGCCATGTACATTGCCTTAAAAAGACTGGGAAAACAGGTTAATATGATTGAGAAGCAGGGCCGTCGAAGGGGAGGGGGGATCGGCGGAGACGTTCGCTCTGTAACAATACCGGGTCCGGGGTTATTGGGGTCCGATCCCTGGGTGCGATTGACCTTTAACACGGACAAACAAATATAATATTTCAGGCTGTTATGCTTGTGGCAATTTATAAACAATTTTATGTTACGCCAATTGCGCCCCCCCCCCCCCACCCCTCGCGAGAATAAGTGGCCATGTGTAAGTTCCCAAGCTTTTATTATGGCTAAAAATCAGGGAACCCTTTCACACCCTGAACGAAACGTTCCGGTACCCATCGACGAGGTGGCGACAACCCCTATCGTGCTAGCCCCCAAATTGCCCCTTCGTGGCTCATTTTGATCGCCGCAGACACACCACGCAACTACAAAGTTTCATAGTGTTGTAGTTACGTTGTATGTTTGCAGGGATGCCACGGGAAAGGATCGAACCGACGACCTCTTGGTTTTAAGTTCAATGCGATGCATGAGTTAATGTTTACTAAACAAATGCTGATGTACTCAGCCTATTTTAAGGTGCTTTTAAAGTGTAAACACGAGATATTCCTAAACCAATGCTCTAGCGATTTCCCTCTGGGATAGTTAGGCATTTCCAGATATCCAGTTCAAGAATATCTTTCCATTTGAATACAAAATAAAGAGACCTCAAATAAACATATTTATAATAATACGGCCAGAACAAAACCTAAAAAAATGGGGTGGAGAGGGAGGGTTTTGCCATCACTCACCCAATTATTGCTTTGGAATGTAAATTATTTTTTTCAGAAAGCGAAGTTCTTGTTTTGAGAACAGAAGTTTATATTGACACGGGTCTCCCCCAAAACAACCTTACGGAGACTTATACAATATCAATATAGAAAAAGTCTACGTAATGTATGTTTCGGGGAAAGAAAACATTAGGGGGTCGCCATTAGGGGGACATGGGTAATATATCTCGTTTTTTCCGTCATATCGTACATTGCTTCACAATTTAAACAGCGGTTTATTTAAAGGGTTAATAATGCTGACAGGCTTGTAAATAGGATGTATAGAAAGCAATGTCCCTCTAAGATCGGTTTTTTTACCATGTCCCCTTAATGTATGTTACAAGGTTATATATATATATATATATATATATATATATATATATCTGATTTCTGCATTAAGGGGACCATCCATAAAAACCTGCATTAAGGGGACATTTTGTATATATTTTATTTTGGTATTTTTTTGGTTCTCATTTGAACATTCTTACCCTCTCATATTCAAATAAAGTACGTGCAAGCTTCAATTCTGTAGAAAAACCACTAGTTACAAATATATAAATTTGTTGGTCCCCTTAATATTTTATAAGTATATTGGATACTTTAAGGGGACCAGCATATATATTTATATATCTGATTTCTGCATTAAGGGGACCATCCTTAAAAACCTGCATTAAGGTGACATTTGATTTGAGCATTAAAAAAAAAAACCTGCAATAAGCAGAGACATCCCTGCAGGTGGTGGGGTAGTAAGGGTGTCTCACCACAACCCCTAACCCCACCCCCACACCCCCCCCCCCATTATTTGTATAAAAATCAAGATAGTTGGGAAAATTTTCAGGCAAAAATTTCAACAGTTGGAAATTCGAAGCATTGTTGTAAGGGAGGTATTTTTCTTTCTAACGGAGGTATTTTTCTGAATGTGGTTTTACATTTGCGTGAAAATTCCAACTGCCAACTCCCACCGGCAGACTTCTGATCAAACAAGGCAAGATTTTCCCGCTACCCTGCAGCTCCTAAGTTAATTCCACAACCGTGGTCGTGGTACGCAGTTTGTTCTCCTCTATATGCAATGCACTCAAAGATTACAGTTTGTATTAGGACTCAAAATGTGTCCCCTGTGGGGCTGTGTTCTGAAATTTTAAAGCTACTTCCAAATTTGTGCACAAGTTTTCTTTGGGTCTGTAATCTCACGAAAGACAGATATACCCAGAATATAAGTTTTTATTTGCATTTGGAATTGTTGAATTAATATCTCACACATATTGTGACATATAGGCTGACTCATTACTCATACTTTGAAAGCATAATACATGGATGTTAGTCATTGAGATCATCTCAAGATTAGTGTGCCCATTTCTCAGCATAACCTCATATTTGAGATGATTAATTCCTAAATTATCGGTTGAATACTGATTTTTTTTAGCATTCTCCCTACATGTACAGAGCTGTAATTGACACAATGTACAAAGAAGGATGACGGGTCCAACTCACAGACTCCAGAACAAGAAGAAATTGTCGTTTGGTGCTGTCTTGAAACCTCAAATGATGTATATCGATATTTAGCTGCAGTCATTTAAACTGCTTGGAAATATTCTCAGGATGCTCTAAATCCTACCGACACAGTCACTGGGAGTCAACGTTTTGACAAATAATGGGGGACTGGGATGCTCTTTAAGTATCCATCTTCAGTTGGAATTTCGGTAATTTTTCCTTCTTTTCTCCAATATGCATTTTTGAACTATTTTCAGTCAATACATTTGGAACGTTTTTTTAAACTTATGTACACCCTCCCCCCCCCCCCCCTCCCGGGGCCAATTAGGCATTTTTTTTCTTTCGTCAAAAATGCTTTTGTACAGTTTTGGTTAAAGTTTGTGGTTAAAAACCCAGACAAACACCACCACCCCTCCCTCCCCCCCCCCCCACCCCCATCAAGCATTTTTTTTATTTCCTGCAATATGCATTTTGAACTATTTACAGTCACTGCATGCGGAACCTTTTTTTTAAACTTACGTACCCCCCCCCCCCCCTCCCCCCCCCCCCGGCAATTACGCACTTTTTTTTCGTTCGTCAAAAATGCGATTTTTACAGTTTCGGTTAAATTTTGTGGTTAAAAACCCAGACAAACACCACCACCCCCCACCCCATGGTGCCAGTTAGGTATTTTTTTTTCTCTACTCAAAATGCGTTCTGAAGGATTTAGACTGACCATATGTGGAAAAAATGGACTCCCCTAACACACACCCACTTTCCCCCACCCCCCACTGTCCAACCCCACCCCACCCCCCTCCTCACCCAGGGCCATTCACGCAATATTTTTTCTTTGGTACAAAATGCATTTTTAGCCTGACTGTTTATAGTCAGGGCTATAGTCATGACTTTCGTCCGTCCATCTGTCGGTCCATCCATCTCCTGTAAACAATTGGTTTCCGACCGATAACTCCAGTTTGGATTATTTGATTTCAACCAAAGTTGATATGTGTATTTTCCAGCCAATAATACAGGCCAGGTTTGAATATAGGTTTCACAACTCCCTCCACCCCCCCCCCCCCCCCCCAAAACACACACACAAACGTGTCACTTAGGCATTTATTCCCAAAATGCATTTTGAAGGATTGGGAGTTATTACATGCAAAAAAGAAAACTGACTTGTATAGCCCAACAATGCTTTATGGACTCCATCTTTAATCCTTTACCTAACACAATTTGTAGCCAACAGTACAAATTATTTTTCTGAAACATCGGATTTTTTTCATTTTTTACTTCTAACCATGGCTTATTAGTCCTTATTGGAACAAGCTCATCAAGTGTGTTCCATAAATAGGTCATGAAGTATGTTTTGAAGTAGAGAAATGAAAATATAAAATTTGAATTGCAAATTTTGTATATCACGAGTGCAGATATGGCAGATTCGTTAGGTAAACAGTTAACAAAAAATGGCTCCGACTATTTTGCGTCTAAGCATTGCCATTGCTGGGACAGTCGGGCTGCATGCGTGACATCACTCTAGTTTAATTATTTATAATTCTGCTGTCCATGCCAGATGATTTTTTTCTAGTTTTGGGATGCTACGGCAGAAATAATGCCCAGATTTCATTAATGGAAGACTAGGGAGTCCAAATATCAACCTAGGGACTTGATTTGAACAAACTTGAAGGATGTTGTATACCAAATATCAAAAGATTCTGACTGGTGGTTCTGGAGAAGAAAATTTTGAGAGTATTACCAATTTTGCACTATGTTAAATCCCCCCCCCCCCCCCCCCCCACACACACACACAATAGAGAAGACAAATATCAAACCAGGGACTTTTTTGAACAAATTGAATCTGAACACTCAGTGGATGCTGTATACCAAATATCAAAAGATTCTGAGAGTATCCCAGGAAGCAATTTTTTAAAGATTATTCCTCATATTTATATGGGACTAAGTTAAAATTCGGGCGCCAATAGGGAGCCCAAATATCAACCAAGGGACTTAATTTGAACAAATTTAAATCTGACCTCCCCAAAGATACTGTATACCAAATAGCAAACGATTGTAACTGGTGAATCTGAAGAAGATTTTTTGAAGATTATTCCTCATATTGCACTAAGTTAAAACATGGGCTCCCTTAGAGAGCCAAAATATTGAACCAGGCACTCGATTTGAACAAATCTGAATCGGTCCCTCCCCCAACCCTAGAGATGCTGTATACCAAATATGAAAGCATTCTGACTTGCAGATCTGAAGATTTTTTAAGAAATTTCCTCACATTGCACCAAGTTAAAATTCGGACTACCATAGGAAGCCTAATTATTAACATACAGACCAGATTTGAACAAATTCGAATATGCCCCTCACCTCCAGATGCTGTATCTCAAATATCAAAATACTCTAATGGATGGTTCTGGAGAAGATTTTTGAAGAAACCCCCTCATATTGCACTAAGTTAAAATTCAGGCTGGTGAATCTGAAGAAGATATTTAAAGAAATACTCTCATATGGCACTTAGTTAAAATTTTGGGGGCTCCCATAGAGAGCCCAATATTAACCCAGGGACTTGATTTGAACAAACTTAGATCTGACCTCCCTAAGGACGCTATATACCAAATATCAAGATTCTAACTGGTGGATGTGAAGAAGATTTTTAAAGATTATTCCTCACATTACAATAAGTTAAAATTTGGACTCCATTAGAGGGCCCAAATATTGACCCAGACACTCAATTTGAACACACCTGAGTCTGCATCCCCCACCCCACCCGAGATGTTGTATGCCAAATATGAAAGGATTCTAACTGGTGTATTTGAAGAACAAGATTTTTAGAGATATTTCCTCATATTGCACTAAGTTAAAATTCTGGCTTCCACAGGGATCCCAAATATTAACTCAGGGACCCGATTTGAACAAACTACAATCTGACTCCCCTAGAGCTGTTGTATACCAAATATGAAAAGCATTCTGACTGGTGGGTCTGAAAATTTTTAAAGAAACTTTCTCATATGGCACAAAGTTGAAAGTGGTGTTGCCACAGGTAGCCCAAATATTAACCCAGGGACCCGATTGGAATAAACTTGAATCTGCCCTTCCCCTACCCCCAGATAATTCCCTTATATTGCATGGTAAAATGACGCCGCCCCCCCCCCCCCCCATAAGCAGCCCAAACATTAACCTAGACACTCAATTTGAATAAACTTGAACCTGACACCCCTGGAGATGTTGTATACCAACCCTGAAAGCATTCTAACTGGTGAATCTGAAGTAGATTTTATTAAAGGAATTCCCTCATACTGAACTAAGTTAAAATTTGGGCTCCCATAGGAAACCTAAATATGAACCCACTGACTCAATTTGAACAAATTTGACCCCCCCCCCCCCACACCTATCGCACAAAGGTTAATCAGCCCCACCCCTCTCCCCATAGGAAGCCTAAATATAAACCCACTGATTCAATTAGAACAAATTTGAAACTGACATCCCAAGAGATGATGTACACCACATATGAAAGGATTCTGACCAGTGGAAATGAAGAAGATTTTTAAAGAAATCTCTTCATTTTGCACTACTTTGGGCTCCAACAGAGAGCCCAAATATTAACCCATAGATACATTTGAACAAACTTGAATTGATACCTCCACCCCCTCCACGCGAGAGGTTATATACCAAATATGAAAGCATTCTGACTGGAGAATCTGAAGAAAAGGATTTTTAAAGATTATCCCCCATATTGCTCAAAGCTAAAACTGAGGCTTCCAAAGGAAGCTCAAATATTAACCGAGGAACTTGATTGCACAATTTTGGATCTGACCCAAATAACAGTGATGTATACCAAACATTAAAAGATTCTGACTGGTGGTTCTGAAGAAGAAGAATTTTAAAGATTATTCCCCATACTGCCCCAAGTTAAAAAATCAGGCTTTGAGTCCAAATATGAACCAAGGGGCTTCAATTTAACAAACTGGTATCTGACCCTCGTATGGATGCTGTACACCAAATATCAAAAGATTCTGAACAGTGGCCCTGGAGAAAAACATTTTTTTTAAATATTTGCAAATATGCTGACTAAGCATTTTTTCGATGCCCCCCCCCCCCCCCCCCATTCCCTTACAGAACACCATAACACAACCGATGGCAGTTGCTTTACCAGTCAATTCTACTGGTCCTAAGGATGTTTCATACCATGTTTCATACCAAATAACAGTTCTCTGCTCCACGTGGGATATATGATTTCTTTATTTTAAAGTTTGGGTGGGGGGGGGGGGGGGGTATATAGAAATCACCCTGTCCGTCCGTCCGTCCGTCCGTCCGTCCTAAACTGTTCGAAGAATTTTCACGAAACTTTACACAATGGAAGAACTCCATATGAAGATGTGCATGAAGCAATATAATTCCGTTCTGACATTTCCAAGGGGAGATAATCTAACTTATACATTTTAATGTACCAAAAAGGCTACAACTGAGGCGCGGGGGGGGGGGGGGGGTATCACTTTGTGAGCTTGCTCACAGTACCTCTAGTTGATGTTTAAGGTCACATATTACTGCACAATGGCAAATCATGACCATGATAGTTTTATGGGTGGAGGAAGCCAGAGTACCCGTAGAGGAGCACCGAGCAATGGTGAGCAACTGTCAGCTCCCCAACATTCTAACTCCACACAAGCAGGGTTAGAATTGGTTGAAAACAGATGCACCATCGGCATGCAGTATGCCTTAGTACACCTCACCATGCACCTACGTGGGCAATGGGGTTGAAGTGTCTTGCACACAATGCGATTGTCTGGGCTTGCAGCCTGCACTTCTACCTACTGAGCCACCATGTCCCTGTTCCGTGTGGTTTGGGAAACATAGGCATTTGAAAATATTTCTATTTTTAGCCCCTGGGGTTCCCACAGGGACACATCATTTTTTTTTACACGAATCAAGTACTTATGACTCAATAATACCACTTACCAACTTTGATTCAAATAAGACAATCAGTTTAGAAAATAGAAATTTGGGGAAGACACAAAAATCTTGCCCCTCCAATTACGAACGCAAAGAACCAATTGCTCAGAGAACTTCGTTTGAACAAACTTGATTCCACACCACACAAGGAAGCTCCATACCAAATATCAAGTCATTGTACCCACTGGTTCATGAGAAGTTTTTTTTTTTAAATTTTGGAGCATTTCCCCCACCCCCACTCTATGGAGCATGGCAACTTCATTTGAACAAACTTGAATTTTTTTGCATGAGTCAAGTACTTGTGACTCAATAATTATACCTACCACGTACCAGATTTGGTTGAAATCGGATCATCGGTTCACAAAATAGAAATTTTGGGTGGGGCTAAAATCTTGCCCCTCCCATTACAAAGGCGAATATTGCTGCACAAACTTCATTTGAAGAAACTTAATTCTACACCTCAAAAGGAAGCTACATACCACTGATTCATGAGAAGAAAATTTTTAAATAAGCTCTCATCTTGAACAGAATCCAATATAAACAGAGGCCAAGAATGAATTTACATCAGGCAATCAATCTCCATAGGATCCATTGTCAATCCTCGAGCCCCTCAGGAGTGACTACAATAGTCCAAGCATCATACCTTGTCTTTATTTAATCAAAATGTTGGTGTGGAGCCCTTTGACACAACATATGTTACTTAGTTACTCATCTCTAGAGTGTACTTAAAAAATTGAATTCTTCAGCTACTTGGCTGCTAACAAATAACTTGGAATTATGTTTCTATTTGGGCGGGCATACAGTGAGTACAATGACGGTTAAAATTGGACTAAGAGTTCTACACAGTGAAGAATTGGGTGGTGCCTAAAATCTGGTGCTCCACGAAAATGGCAAAGACAATGAAAGTGTCAATGACACTGCAGCTCAATTTGTTTAAGACAAGTACATGTACAGTATGTGACACAGCAATGACAAACATCTAGGTAACGACCTGATAACAAAGGTACTTGTAAAGTATTGTAACGGTCTGTACATAAATGCTGACCGTAGCCTATAACAAATATATAGGTAAAGCATTGTAAAAGTGGGTTGGCTGTTAGATGCTAAACTAGAAAAGAAGTCATTGAGTCCCAGAGTGGGTCTGACGGAACCCAAAAATATTTGTTCTCATAGCACAGTGATAACAAAGGCACCCAAAACACTCGTTAGTGTCACAAGGGGATAACAAAAGAAGAGAAAAAGACTCATATTATATGGGATGTATTCCATATTACTAAACATTCCTACAAAAATTTATTCAAATCAGACCTTTCATACAGAAGTTTTGTACAAAAAACTGATTGCACTAATTTTGGTACACAAAGGCTGCTGGCGGCCATCTTGAATTTTGGACCGCACCCTAAAACACTCTTTCTCGTCCACGGTGATAACAAAGGTACTCAAGAAGTTTTGTAAAGATTGGTTCATAAATATGGCTTCTAGCCTGAGCCGTAAAGAAGTCGTGTACAAAAAACTGATTGGACCTAATGTCGGTATAAAATGGCCACTGGCAGCCATCTTGAATTTTGGACCGCGCCCAGAAACAATCGTTCTCATCCCAAAGTGGTACATTCGTACAGAAATTTATTCAAATCATAACTTTCATACAGAAGTTCTGTACAAAAAATGATTGCACTAATTTTGGTACAAAATGGCCGTCGACAGCCATCTTGAATTTCGGACTGCAACCAAAAACATTCGTTCTCGTCCCAAGGTGATAACAAAGGTACCCAATAAGTTTCGTAAAGATCGGTTCATAAATACGGCCTCTAGCCCAAGCCGTATTGGCATTTGCAGTTACAGTGCTGAAAGTAACATTGCATAGATCAAAGTATTACATGTGATGTATCCCATGGTACTAAACATTCACACAGAAAATTATTCAAATCAGCGCTTTCATGTGAAAATTCTGCGCAAAAATCATATTGCACCTAATTTTGCACAAAATGGCTGCCAGCGGCCATCTTGAATTTCAGACCGGACCCCAAAACACTCGTTCTCGTCCCACGGTGATAACAAAGGTACCCAAGAAGTTTCGTAAAGATCGGTTCATACATACAGCCTCTAGCCCGAGCAGTGTGCACTGCTCGACTGATGGCCAGACGGACGACGGGCCATGACAGTACCTCAAAAGTGACTTCGCCAAAGTTGAGCTAAAAATGGAAATGACAAAAATGGCAAAAATGGGAGGGTAGGATGAAATGGCAGAATTCAGAAATTAATATTAATTATGGAGATGGAGGGCACTGGCACTTTGGGTATACGGAAAGTTTTCCCATTCGGAAACGTTCCTATCAATAAACTTCCCATCAGTCAAGTTCCCATCAGTAAACTTACCATCGGAAAAGTTCCCATCAATAATATTTAAGAACGGTATGACATCTATATTAAACTACAGAGCCCCTTTTCCAACAATCATCACACAAGAACCTGACATCATTTTCTGAGAGGTTATTGGGCTAATTTGTTATTTCAAAATGAGCAATGCCAGCTATTCCCTCAATAACAGTTTTGCCATTCCCAGACAGGCAACTAGACATAACTGGAATACAGGAGGTAGGGCGGCCTCAAGGGGCGGAGGCAGAAGGCCCAGGATCAGGAGAGTATTGTCTAGTCATAGGTTAGACACCTTAGCTGTTCCTCAGGAAACAGCCTAGAGGATACCCTAGCCTGGCCACCTGAGCTGATCTTCTATTGGCACAAACCTTGTTATACAAAGCTGCACCTAATTATTATTTTATATTGTGATGGGATTTTTTCCACCCCTCAATATCAGGTGATGGGAACTTTTTCGATGGGAACTTTGTTGATGGGAACTTTTCTTGATGGGAACCTTTCCTGATGGGAATTCTTCATGGACTCAGTACTTTGATATTAGGTTTATCAGCTTGTCTGGATGAACTTCAAGTAACTTTCTTTTTAAAACTTGCCTCTGATTAAGAGCTTGGTGGGCTGCATAGTTTACCAAAGAATTTTGTGCAAAAGTCGGCTGATCAAACAAGGGTATGGACTGCACCCCAAAACGACAATAAAAAAAGTGTTGTTACAAGGATCTTCAGTTGATGCTTAAAAGTCTTTGTGTTGATTTTGTGGATAAAACAAAGAAAACATCAGAGCTTCTCGAGGGTGCAGGTTATAATATAAGGCTAACCATCAGCTTTGTTAATTCATTATCTAACACAGCATCTGAGATCCCTTGTTAGGCTATTATATCTCGATTCACCTACAGATATGGGATATCTATAGAACCACCTTAATGAAGAGGTTCTAATTATACCCATATTTGTATGTCTATACTGAAATATTGCATGATTTCTTTCAGACACAGGGAATAATGAAAGTGTCAATGACACTGTAGCTCAACTTGTCAAGACATGTACATGTATAGTATGTGACACAGCAATGACAAACATCTAGGTAATGACCTGATTACAAAGGCACATATAAAGTATTGTAACGGTCTGTACATAAATACTGACCGTAGCCTGTAACAAATGTATAGGTAAAGTATTGTAAAGGTGGGTGACAGTCAGATGCTAAACTAGAAAAGAAATCTTTGAGTCCCAGAGTGGGTCTGACTGAACCCCAAAATATTTGTTCGTATAGCACAGTGATAACAAAGGCACCCCAAAACACACTCATTCCTGTCCCAAGGTGAAAACAAAGGTACCCAATAAGTTTCGTGAAGATCAGTTCATAAATACGAGCTGTATAGAAGTTGTGACAAAAAACTGATTGGACCTAATTTCGGTACAAAATGGCCACTGGCAGCCATCTTGAATTTTGGACCGCACTCAGAAACACTCGTTCTCGTCCCAAGGTGATAACAAAGGTACCCAAGAAGTTTCGTGAAGATGGGCTGATAAATACAGCCTCTAGCCCGAGCCGTATTCATATGTGCACTTACAGTGTATAAGTAGCACTAAATAAATCAAAATTCATCTAATTTGCATAATTTCTGCACGAGAAAAAAACCCGTATTGTATGTGATGTATTCCATTTAACTAAACATTCATACAAAAATTTATTCAAATCAGAACTTTCATACAGAAGTTCTGTACAAAAGACTGATTGCACTAATTTTGGTACAAAATGGCTGCTGGTGGCCATCTTGAATTTCGGACCACACCCAAAACACCCGTTCTCATCCCATGGTGATAACAAAGGTACCCAAGAAGTTTCGTAAAGATCGGTTCATAAATAAGACCTCTAGCCTGAGCCGTATAGAAGTTGTGTACAAAAAACTGATTAGACCTAATTTCGGTACAAAATGGCCACTGGCAGCCATCTTGAATTTTGGACCACACTCAGAAACACTCGTTCTCGTCCCAAGGTGATAACAGAGGTATCCAAGAAGTTTCGTGAAGATCGGTTGATAAATACAGCCTCTTGCCCGAGCCATATTGACATGTGTACTTACTGTGTCTAAGTAGCACTGAAAAAATCAAAATTCATCTAATTTGCATAATTTCTGCACGAGAAAAAAACCCGTATTATATGTGATGTATCCCATGGTACTAAACATTCACACAAATTTTTTTTTCAAATCAGCGCTTACATATGGAAGTTCTGGGCAAAAATCTGATTGAACCTAATTTTGTACAAAATGGCTGTCATCGGCCACCTTGAATTTCGGACCGCACCCCCAAACACTCGTTCTGGTCCTACGGTGATACCAGAGGTACCCAAGAAGTTTCGTAAAGATTGGTTTATAAATACGGCCTCTAGCCCGAGCCGTATTGGCATTTGCACTTACAGTGCTGAAAGTAACACTAAATACATCAAAGTTAGTCTAATTTGCATAATTTACGTACGAGAAAAAAAACCCGTATTATATGTGATGTATCCCATGGTACTAAACATTCATATATTCGAATACAAAAAATTATTCAAAGCAGCGCTTTCATATGGAAGTTCTGCGCAAAAATCTGATTTCACCTAAGTCTGTACAAAATGGCCGTCAGCGGCCAACTTGAATTTCGGATCGGACCCCAAAACACTCGTTCTCGTCCCACGGTCATAAAAAAGGTACCCAAGAAGTTTCGTAAAGATCGGTTCATAAATACGGCCTCTAGCCCGAGCCGTAGTGAATTGTTGACGGACAGACTGGCCATGGCATGAGCTCAAATTTGGCTTCGCCAAAGTTGAGCTAAAAATGCATCAATTTATATTGACAGCATAAATTAATTCCTGGCTACGAGCAAATTTGCTTATTCTTTTCATTTTCTTCCATCTTTTCTTCAATAGTAAATTGTTTTTAAAGCATAGTGCGATATCTCTTTATCACAAGACAGAACCATACATTTGGAATTAATCAATTAAGTATATGGAAATATTTCTTATATTTTTCCTGCCAAATAATATTTATTTTGTTAATAACGGGTTAGTAACTCTCACTTTCGTTGTAGTCAAAATGTATCAAAATGGTTGTAAAAACAACAGAAACAAGAGGTCCCACAGGGCCTGAAGTGCTCACCTTGAACAGAACACAATATAAACAAGAGTCCAAGAATGAGTCAACACTAAGCAATCCATCTCCATAGGATACGCTGTCAATCCTTGAGCTCCTCATGCCTTTTCTTCAGTTGAACATAATGTAAAAAATGGAGATCCCCTTTGAAGCCCCTTGATACAGCTTATGCGGATTAATCTTAGTTACATACCTCTAGAGGGTACTGAATACAGAATTTCTAATTTTTCAGCTACATGGCCAATTCAGGCTCCCATATGGAGACCAAATATTAACCCAGGCTCTCGTTTTGAACAATGTTGAATCTGACCTCCCTAACTATGTTGTATACTAAATATGAAAGCATTCTGACTGTTGGATCTGAAAAAGAAAAATTTTAAAGAAATTTTTTCATATTGCACTAAGTTAAAGTTTGGGCTACCATAGCGACCCCAAATATTAACTTATGGACCCTATTTGAACACACTTAAATCTGACCCCCTCCCCAAACCCCCACCCCCACCCCCCCCCCCCCCCCCCAGAGATGTTGTATACCAAATAGGAAAGCATTCTGACTAGTGGATCAGAAGAAGAAGATTTTTAAAGAAATTTCCTCATTTTGCACTAAGTTAAAATTTGGGCTACAATAGGGCGCCCAAATATTAACCCAGGGAACCAATTTGACCAAACTTGAATCTGACTCCCCTAGAGATGTTGTAAACCAAATATGAAAGGATTCTGATAGGTGAATCTGAAGAAGGAAGAAGATTTTTGAAGAAAATCCCTCATATTGTACTAAGTTAATTATAGGTTCCCATATGGAGCCCAAATATAAACCCAGGCACTTGAATTGAACAAACTTGAATCTGACCCCCTAGAGATGTATACCAAATATGAAAGTATTCCGACTGGTGAATCTGAAGAAGAAGATTTAAAAAAATTATCCCCATATTGAAGTAAGTTAAAATTTGGGCTTCCATAGAAAGCCAAAATATTAACCTAGGGACCTGGTTTGAATACTCTTGAATCTGACCCTCATACCAATGATGTATACCAAACATTAAAAGATTCTGACTGGTGGTTCTGAAGAAGAAGATTTTAAAAGAATATTCTCCGTATTGCCGTAAGAAAAAACTCGGGCTCCTGTATTGAGCCCAAATATGAACCAATGGGCTTTATTTTAACAACCTTGTATCTGACCCCATATGAATGCTGTACACCAAAAATCTAAAGATTCTGACTATTGGCTCTGGAGAAAAGATTGTTTTTCTTATTTTTGCAAATATGCTGACTCAGCACTTTTTCAATGCCCCTCTACAGAACACGCTAATATAACCGACGGCAATTTTTTTTTACCTTTCAATTCTATTGGTCATAAGGATGCTTCATACCAAACAGCACCTCCCTGTTCTGTGTGGTTTGGGAAATAGGGGCGTTTGAAAACATTTCTATTTTTAGCTCCTGAGGTTCCCATGGGGATGAGGGAATTTTTCGGGGCACATGTCAAGAACTACTTATGACACAATAGTACCGAATACACAATTTGATTCAAATCGGACCATTGGTTCAGAAAATAGAAATTTTGGCCTTGGCCAAAAATCTTACCCCTCCCATTACAAAGCCAAATATTGCTTCACAAACTTCATTTGAACAAATTTGATTCTACACCTCAAAAGAAAGCTCCATAACAAATATCAAGTCATTGTACCCACTGGTTCATGAGAAGATGATTTTTAAAATATTTTGGAGTATTTTCCCCCACCTCCCTACGTATGGGGCTGGGCATGTTGAGTTGAACAAAAATGCAATGCCCCTGTGGGACCATCACTCAAACAAACTTTCACTTGAATTGGCCCAGTAGTTTTGGTGGAGAAGACCAAAACATGGTGTTGACGGATGACGGAAAGACCGATGGACGGACGGACAGACGGAGAGCGATGAGATCAGCTCAGCTTGACTTTGTCAAGGTTAGCTAAAAAATGTAATCTTAGACTAACAAAATTAATCTTTTGATTCTCAGGCACTTATAGCACAGATGTGAAATGAGGACTCAAAACTCGAGATGAAATCACACTCTGAATTTAAGGCCCGGCCTCAAGATTATTATCCTTATTCTGATAGTTTGTGGTTACCCTCCCGCGTCTTTGGTATGGAAGGTTCAGATCTATTGTTTACTTATTTATAGGCAGAGTCAAAGACAAATTTCTTAATGCTGTTTTCTACTTGCAGTTTAGTTACTCAGGATCAGTTCAGGCTGCCTCAAGAAATAAATAGTTTATTCCAATTACTTGTTTCAGTGTTTTTCTGTTAACCCATTTTCAACATTAGCTAAACAGGTCCCAAGGTTTATTTTAATTCAATCATAATTCCAGTCGCTGACGATTCTTATAAATTTTTTTCAGAGATCTCTTCGAAAACAATTTTCAGGACTCTTTGCAGTATCAATGAAGGAAACAAATACAGATTTATATTCACTAGTAACAGTTGTCGTATGATTCAAGATGTGATAGAGCTGCAGATCATGGTATTCTTCAGATATATCGTCGCCTGAGTACTAGAATGTTCTAGCACTCAGGCGATGATATGTGGCTGAATGATCACTACCTCTCCATCCTCACACTGCCTTCGCTCTGTCTCTATAGTTATTTTATAAATTTTATTTTTGGCTGTAAAATACACAGCTTAGGGCGCTCAATGGAACCAAAAACTTTTCGATGAGGTATCGTCAGTTTCGAATGGTAGGTAAAGATTAGAAAGGAAGACCAAAAGTTTCAAATTAGGATTAGGGTTTTGAGTAACCCAGAGCCGATAGGGCGATCATTTGAGTAAAGGGTTAAATGGGGGTGTGGGTTACCGACCATAGATTGGTCTCATGGATGCCACACACAGTGATGTAATTTCCACTTGAGACCCCCAGGGACACTTTCCTCTGATATGATGACAATCGATAATATGTCATGGTACGATAACAGTTAGATATTTTTTCTTGCTCTTATGGGCCTGAAGATTTTATATATTTCGCATTCCAACAAATTAAGTACAGGAAAACGCGGAAAATCAATGGCAATTCAGGAGAAAAATCTGGGTTGAAATTGAATCTGAGTCCTCAATTCGGCGAGTGATTTCAGCCGAGCCTGAGTCCCCTCAATTCGCAGACACCCACAGAGCATTTGTTTTTTCGGCCCGCGTTCGTCATTTATTTCGGAGGAAAAATTCAAAATGTATAAAACCATCAGTCACTGACACTCTGAAGAACACACGTTGATTTCCATGCCAGATCAGCTGTTTTGAAGCAAATGTGCACCTGTAACCAAGATATTTATGTGGAAACTAGAATAATTAGTTCATTCATTTCAAATTTCTTAAAACTGAATGCCGATGAAACTGAAATCATATACATTGGATTAAGACATCAGTTATCTAAATGCTCAAGGCCTGATCTCAACATTGAAGGCAGTACTGTCTCACCATCGACCACGGTACGCAACCTCGGAAATTATATGGATGAGAACCTGTCGGCGGGAAAACATGTCTTGCATGTCTGCAGGGCTTCGTATTATCATCTCCGAAAAATCAGCAGGGTGCGGGGCGTGGTTGATGCGGCAACAGCTAAACAACTTGTCCATGCCTTCATTACAAGTCGCATAGACTATTGCAACTCTCACCTATTTGGTTGTAAACAGAGCATCATTGACAAAATTGCCACAGTACAAAAATGTTCAGCACGTGTAATTACTATGACCAAACGTTCCTGCCACATTACACCTACTCTTAAAAATCTGCACTGGCTGCCTCCGAGGGAACGCATTGAATTCAAAATTCTCATATTTGATATATATTTGATATTAACTTGGAAATGCTTAAATGGCGAGGCCCCACTGTATTTGTCCACTTTGGTTTCACGTTACGAACCCGATAGATCACTACGTTCGAAAACGTCACACAATCTTGTCCATGCACTAGGTGACCTCACAACAGCTGGCAATCGGGTCTTTTCGGTGGCTGCTCCATTCCTTTGGAACCTGCTTCCGAGTGGGCTGAAATCATCCCAGAGTCTCCCATATTTCCGATCAGCTCTCAAATCACATTTGTTCCCGCGGGTATATAACTTACGATGAGGACCGCTGATTGTGATTCATCCGCTTGGAAACAGTCAGTAAATAGGAAATGCAGAGTGACATATCCCTTTACCTTACATGAAAAGCAGACGACACTTGCAAAAAGATTTTTTGAATAACTAATTTTTTTCATTTTTTGTCTCAAAAACATAGGTTATGACCCCTCATTGGTACGAGCTCGACGAGCTCGTTCCAAAGAGGGGTCATAACCTATGTGTTGTGAGACAAAAAATGAAAAAAATAATGAAAATTAATTACCGATTTTTGTGAATAGCGCTGGCTGGTTTTGGCCGTTACGTTGGGTAAAGGGATATATGGCAACCTGACCAGCCCTTTCAAACTGTCAACCCATCCTCAAAACTAACTCATTTTCACACGGTTTCAGAGAAGACTGTTCAAAAAATCATAATGTCTTCACCATCAAAAACTTGTGATCTGGATCCGATACCAACTACACTCCTTAAAACATCTCTTCCCGTACTCATTGGCAGCATTACAGAAATTGTTAACAACTCAGTGAGTTCTGGCTATCTACCGCCTAGTCTGAAAACAGCTCTTGTTACCCCACTTCTTAAAAAAAACATCTCTTGATCCCACAATGCTGAAAAATTATCGCCCGGTCTCGAATCTTCCTTTTATCTCCAAGATTATAGAAAAAGTCATTGCACAACAAGTGCGTGCGCATTTGGACGATAATTGTTTACTTGACCCTAAGCAGTCTGCATATAGACCTGGTTATTCAACAGAGACTGCCCTTCTCTCAGTCCAAAATGCGGTTTTGGAATCTATTGACAACAAAAAAGGTGTTGCGTTGGTGCTACTTGACCTTTCAGCCGCATTCGACACGATTGACCATGAAATTCTTTTTGAACGACTTTCTCAGCTAGGAATAGAAGGATCAGCACTAGATTGGTTTCGATCTTATTTGAGTAACCGAACCCAGTGTGTTACCGTTGATGGCAACAAATCTGAAATAGCCTCACTTGAATTTGGGGTACCCCAGGGTTCCGTTCTCGGCCCAATTTTATTCACCCTTTATATGCAGCCTCTGGGCGCCATTATTCGCTCACACGGTATTGAGTGCATCTTTTACGCTGACGACTCCCAGTTATATGTAGAATTTAACCCCATTGATTATGAAGATACAGCCACACAGTTTATGCGTCTCGAAAACTGTATTAAGGAAGTGAGAGCATTTAAGCTACAAAACAAACTTAAATTAAATGACGAAAAAACTGAGCTGATAGTATTTTCCTCAAGATTCAGACCCGCACCAGACACTCTGCCACGGCTCATGGTTGGTGATGTAGTGATTAATCCGTCAACTAAGGTTCGGAATTTAGGTGTCTATTTCGACAGACACCTAACTATGGCTGATCATATTACCAAAATATGTCAGTCTGCCAACTGGTACCTCCGTAAACTGGGTCGCTCTCGAAAAAGTTTGACGAAGAAGGCTGCAGTGTGCCTGGTGCATGCATTTATCACATCACGCTTAGATTATTGCAACTCATTGTTGTATGGGCTTCCAGGCAAGCAGATACAAAGGTTGCAACAAATACAGAACACAGCTGCCCGTATTGTCTCACTGACGAAGCGGCGCCAACACATAACTCCAGTCCTGAAAGATCTTCATTGGCTTCCTATTTCATCACGGATTCAGTTCAAGGTCTTACTTTTTGCACACAGGGCTCGCTGCTGTGATCTGACCCCTGCTTATATAAGCGACCTAGTGGTTCCGTATGAGCCTAAACGCACGTTAAGGTCTTCTATGCATGACTTGCTTGAAGAGACTACCTGCAACTTGGTATCATATGGTGGCCGCTCCTTCTCTCATAGTGCACCTAGGCTTTTCAATGAGCTACCCATTTCAGTGCGACAGACTGCGCCAAGTGCTTTCAAATCGGTACTGAAAACCTATCTTTTTGGTAAACCATACTCGGAGTGATTTCCGCGTAGCACTATGCAAATCTACAGTACAGAAGTACTGTCACATGTAACCATGATTTTTCTTGTAAAGCGCCATGGAACTTTTTATTATTGTGAAATGAGCGCTATATAAATATCTATTATTATATTATTATATTATTATATATATATATATAAAGTTGTTTTTTGTGCATGCGAAGCCCAAGAGCTCTATGAGGATTTTCGGTTTTAAACTACATTTATTATATATTTATTTATTCATAATTGATAATAGTGTGATATTTTATGGAAAATTAAAAAAAACTACAAGTTATTTTCTGAGAAATTCCAAGTAAATTAATATTCAGGAACTGCAAGGTTGTGAAACAATCTAGGGTACATTTGTTTTTATAAAGCTCTATAAATTGGAGATTAAAAATAGTACTTAAACAGTGTTTCTGCTAGGTCAAAAATGAAGAGGCCGTTTCAGAGATGGAAATGCAAGAGCATCTCCATTACCATGGCTTGCAAAAGAGTATACTATTATGGAATGTGCCCAGGATAACTGAGCTTTCTCACACAAGAGGCATTTTTAAACTGTGTATCAATAGATGCCCTCATCATTCTTGAGAGTCTGTATCAGTCAGCCTCTCTCACAGAATAAAATCATCTCAGTGTACTCCTTTGGCTTCCATATCAACAAATTTTGCGCTTTCTCTTGCAGAACCACCAGGTATTAATATGTCTTCACGATGGCAATGTTTTGCAGCAGGAAAACATTGCCATCGGGCAGACGTACTTACACATCTACAATTTTTCTGTGCTCTCCCAGAAAACAATAGCCAATACTAATTTATGTACCAGTCAATAGATATAGAAAATGTGGCCGCTAAGCGGACCTTCTCTCTCCCTAACAGAACCCCTGACTTAAATGAATACTCTTATTAGTTTTTATCTCCATTTTATTTTTCTATTTGTGAAAGACATGGAAGGGAAATAAAATAAAATAAGACAAAGACATTTGTGTGATATGGACTATGCCGTATATTTCAAAGATGACAATCAGGGTGGATACACAAATAGGTTGAATTACAGAATATTTACAAATGGTAACAAATATATTTGCAACTTTAAGCTTAACTTTAAGCTCCGTTGGGCAAAAATCACCCAAAGGAAAGTTATTGGTTAAGTCAAAGACAATGAAGATTCAGGTAGTGGAGATAGGGAAATAAGAAACACTAGAGCAACCAGATGTCGCGACGATATTACTACGATGCAGAAAAACTGGATGATGTCAGAAAATAAGTGGGTACTATCTTAACCTGAATCTTCGGGCACAATAACATTTGTAGAGAAATTACCATTTAAACTTATCACTGCTATTCATCTGCCTAGCATGTTATGAAAGTGACAAAGCCTGCCCGACGAAGGATGATTGCCAAAATTAGTAGGCAACGACTGAAGATAATTATAGACAAAAGGTGTTATTAGGTGAAGCTTAATTATTGATTTTCTGAATAATCAGGGTTTGTGTTTGTTGGTTCAATAGTTTACACACACACATATGTGAGACATAATGCCTGGGTCATTCAATAATAACAGCATTAACTGGTTAAGTGCTGGAAGCCACTATCAGGGCTTTCAAAACAAAAGGGGTGTGTCCATCCCCATTAGCCAACACATGGCATGCAATAAATCTAGGCTTATTACAAATCTGTAAAAAATGTCCAGGTATGTACATACATAGCAAAACAGGTCAGAAATTTGCAAAGTCCACAGTAACAAAAAAGTCTAGCATTGCATTAAATAAGTCCAAAATCTCCAAAAAATATCCAGCTAAGGGTTAATGTCATCTTATACTGAAGCATTTAACATATATGTGAAATATGAAAGCAACAGCATACCGGTAGTAGCCTCCACTCATGTACAGCAAAACAGGTCAGAAATTTTCTAAGTCCCATCTGACAAAAAAGTCTAACGTTGCATTAAAAAGTCCAAAACCTCCGAAAAATGTCTGTTCAAGGGTTAATGCCACCTTATATTGATGCATTTAACACATATATGAAATATAAAAGCCACAGCATACCGGTCGTACCCTCCACTCATGTACAGCAAAACAGGTCAGAAATTTTCTAAGTCCACACTGACAAAAAAGTCTATCGTTGCATTAAAAATGTCCAAAGTATCAAACAAATGCCCGGTTAAGGGTTAATGTCATTTTATAGTGACGCACTTAACACATATATGAAATATGAAAGCCACAGCGTACCTGTGGTAGCCTCCACCCCATATACAGCAAAACAAGTCAGAAATTCTCTAAGTCCACACTGACAAAAAAGTCTAACATTGAAAAAACCTAATGAAAGTGTCAATAACACTGTAGCTCAACTTGTTTAAGACATGTGCATGTATAGTATGTGATACAGCAATGACAAACATCTAGGTAATGACTTGATAACAAAGGTACATGTGAAGTATTGTAACGGCCTGTACATAAATACTGACCGTAGTAACAAATATATAGGTAAAGTATTGTAAAGGTGGGGTGTCAGTTAGATGCTAAACTAGAAAAGAAATCTCTGAGTCCCAGAGTGGGTCTGACTGAGCCCAAAAATATTTATTCTCATAGCACAGTGATAATAAAGGCACCCCAAAACACTCGTTCCTGTCACAAGGTGACAAAAAGGGTACCCCAAGGAGTTTCGTGAAGATCGGTTCATAAATACAGACCGAGCCGTATTGACATGTGCACTTACTGTGTATAAGTAGCACTGAAGAAATCAAAGTTCATCTAATTTGCATAATTTCTGCACAAGAAAAAAAAACTGTATTATATGTGATGTATTCCATGTTACTAAACATTCATACAGAAATGTATTCAAATCCGAACTTTCATACAGAAGTTCTGTACAAAAAACTGATTGCACTAATTTTGGTACAACATGGCCGCCGGCAGCCATCTTGAATTTTGGTCCGCACCCAGAAACACTCATTCTCGTTCCAAGTTGATAACAAAGGAACCCCAGAAGTTTCGTGAAGATCGGTTCATAAATACAGACTTTAGCCCGAGCCGTATTGAAATGTGCACTTACTGTGTATAAGTGGCACTGAATAAATCAAAGTTCATCTAATTTGCTTAATTTCTGCACGAGAAAAAAAACCCGTATTATATGTGATGTATTCCATGTTACTAAATATTCATACAAAAATTTATTCAAATCAGAACTTTCATACAGAAGTTCTGTACAAAAAAAAACTGATTGCACTAACTAAAGTACAAAATGGCTGCTGATGGCCATCTTGAATTTCGGACAGCACCCAAAACCGCTCGTTCTCATCACACGGTGATAACAAAGGTACTCATGAAGTTTTGTAAAGATCGGTTCATAAATACGGCCTCTAGTCCGAGCCGTATTGTCATTTGCAGTTACAGTGCTGAAAGTAACACTAAATAGATCAAAGTTAGTCTAATTGGCATAATTTATGCACGAGAAAAAAACCCGTATTATATGTGATGTATCCCATGGTACTAAACATTCACACAAAAAATTATTCAAATTATTCAAATCAGCGCATTCGTTTGAAAGTTCTGCGCAAAAATCTGATTGCACCTAATTTTGTACAAAATGGCTGCCAGCGGCAATCTTGAATTTCAGACCGGACCCAAATACACTCGATCTCATCCTATGATGGTAACAAAGGTACACAAGAAGTTTCGTAAAGATCAGTTTATAAATACAACCTCCAGCCCGAGCCGTATTGAGTTGTTGACGGACGACTGGCCATCGCATGAGCTCAAATTTGACTTTCGTCAAAGTTGAGATAAAAATCAAAAAACAACTTTATACAGTGGTGGCTATATTTTATTCATTAACTTTTGTTATCGCTCTCAACATGTGTCACCATGGGTTTTTTCACACTAAACACACCCGAGCTGTATTGGCATTTGCACTTACAGTGCTGAAAGAAACACTAAATAAATCAAAGTTATTCTAATTTGCATAATTTACGCACTAGAAAAAAGACAGTATTATATGTGATGTATCCCATGTTACTAAACATTCATACAAAAAATTATTCAAATCAGAGCTTTCATATGGAAGTTCTGCGCAAAAATCTGATTGCTCCTAATTTTGTACAAAATGAAGTTCTGCGCAAAAATCTAATTGCTCCTAATTTTGTACAAAATGGCTGCCAGCGGCCGTCTTGAATTTTGGACCGCACCGCAAAACACTCTTTCTCGTCCCACTTTGATAACAAAGGTACTCAAGAAATTTCGTAAAGATCGGTTCATAAATACAACTTCCAGCCCGAGCCGTATTGAATTGTTAACGGACGACTGGCCATCACATGACCTCAAATTTGACTTTCGTCAAAGTTGAGATAAAAATCAAAAAACAAATTTATACAGTGGTGGCTATATTTTATTCGTTAACTTTTGCTATCGCTCTCAACATGTGTCACCAACTCACCATGGGTTTTTTCACACTAAAAGCATCCAGTTATTGTTAATGGTTTGTTTGATGAACAAAAATCAAAGGTACAGGATGATTAATGTGAGTACAGACAACACAGCTGGTGAGACAACAGCATCACAGATGTTGAGGTCAACTGGTAGAATTTATGTGCCAGCTGATGACTAAATCATGCATAATGTATGTGGAGAGTGGATTGTAACTAAATCACTCCTGGAGAGGTATTATCACCCAAAGTATCACTTTCAAATTCTGTAAATATGGACAAAAAAGAAGGCTATACTTCAGACAATGGACCTCCAGGTTTAAGTTGGAGGTCCATTGGCTGGAACTTTGCTTGTGCTTGTTATGCTTTGCAACGCATTTGCAATTATTGCTTGGGTGGAATTACCACTCTATGAGTAATTTAGTGATATTACACTCTCCATGTTTATATCAGTGTTAACTCTTTAGTGCACCTTAAAAACACACATCAATTGGGCCTAAAAAAGTTAAAAATCTATTTCTCAGGCCTTTTAGCATGGTCCACTGCCACATGCTCTCTTTATAACAAATGTGAACTTACAAAACATAAAAAAATAAATGGTTCATGTCGGATATTTTACCCAAGTTAATAAAATTGATAAATTCCTCCTTTGCGTGCAACAAGCCTCTTTGCACACAAGGGATGAAATACACCACCACCCACGCTACTGTGTAGATTATGAAACAAACCAAGAACATGAACTTTTGATGGCAAAGAAATAATTACAAAAATAAAATGAAAAAAAACACACACCCACATGCAATTTTACAAAACAATGGCCTGAGAAACAGAAGATCTACTTTGTGGGGCCTAATCAAACATCTTAAAGTTTTTTGCTTCAAAAATGTAGCTTATGACCACTTATTAGCATCATAAGCATGTCTTTGAACAAAATGTGTCAATGACACTGCAGCTTAACTTGACTGTGTGATATATGTGATGAAAAGGATGATGTTCAATGTTTATGAAAGGATTATGAAATAAGACAACAGTTGTGATAATTAAGAATATGTTCATTTCTGTTCCCTGTATGCTATGTTTTCAATAAAAACTAGATAGAGTTATTTGTCTGCAAAGCACAAAATAGTGTATTCCCTCATTTCCGCTGAAACACATTAGCATTGTTTAAATGTTTCGAATGAAATACCCTAGTAGTCCAGGCACATTAGACATAAAAATGAGAAAGTAAGGAAAAAAATCGGAGAAAGCTGATTTTTGTATATGTTTCCGGGACACACATTGCGGATAAAGTTTGAAAAGTCCCCGCAAATCCGAGTTGAGCTTTTTTAGTTATAGCGTTTTTTTGATGAAAAACAATTTTTAAAAAAAATTCGACCCAGCTCCATATTTCTCATTCTAATTCGCCTTAGTAGGGTGAGAATCATAAATATCGTGCTGAATTATATTGAGAATACATATCCCCAACAGAAAATGCCAACTTTGTACCAATCCTCACACTCAATGGTGAAATATTCACGAAAATGTACAAAATTACGAAAATTTTTTTATTGTTTTCATACACACAACGGTACACAACGTCCATTAAATCAACTCTACGACTACTTTGGGAGTTAAATTATATATCAAAAATTGCAGAAAAGCACTGGCTTTATAATGCTATATAACAATAGTCATTTATTCCATAATGAACTGGTGAAACGTGTGAAATATTAACCATACCCCCTAAACTCAAATTCAAACGGCATCGACTTTTCTCATTCAAATACCGTATTATAGCATCATTGTTTCAATTTCCATGTTCGATTAAATCACATAATGTGGTGTTCGCCTACACTCAAGATGCATTGGCATGTAATGTGTGCACGCCCTTACACGAACTGCTCCAGAATGCGTCCGTAGGACGCACAGGAAAGCTTTGGGTACAATACTACGAGCAAATAGGTCTTCTCCAGTTGTTCTTGAGAGCAGAGCGCACAGGCGACTGGGAACTCCACACATATTGTGTTCGCAGTATGATTCCAGTATTTCACGCAGGTGGTCATTTTGCAAACGCAAAAAGTTCTCATCTCTATTTGCAGCAGATGAATGAGCTAACAGAAATAATGCAACAGGATGATTTTTTTTTACCATAAGGCGCTCAGATAAATTCTGGGACGGGATATATTCTGATCAGACCATAGAGCAGTGTTTAATGAGAATGTTCAAGCTCCCTGGTGGTCTCACACATGGCAGGGGAATAACCGATAGCACTGTTGCGAAATGGGTACATGGACTACCTCTTTGCTTTCCGATATGTAATGCTCTCGAAAATTTTGTTCATGTTTACACTGGTCATGGCGAACAACATCGGGATCTCCGTCAAAGTTCACAATTGACTGATGCCAATGATATCACCAAATTATTGAACTGGCTCAGAGTGCATTCCCCCTTTCAGAATAGAGATCCACTACAATTAGTCTCTATAGCGACCGGGCTTGTGGCCGGCGAAACTGTGAACTGTGACCAAGTTCGCAAAATTGGTGAATGTTGCGTATCGAATGTTGTAAGCAAAACGTTCAACAGCATCAAACTACGACGTGTTGACACTGTGAAGTCTTTCGCATCGATGGCAAATAACATCAAAGTCCGTGGAAGTAAGGTAGTGATTGACCCCACAATTCTGTTCAACCGCATCACATGTGTTATTCAGTCACAAGCAGAGATGGAAGGGTATCTCAAATATGAACTCGCCCCGAAACCACCAGCATTGTTTGATTCTGCTGGAATGAGGAAGACACAGAAAAGCACGCTCGGTAAGATCCTCAAAACATACGGTTCCGAGCAAACTAAAATCCCAGAACATTCTCTGTTTGTTGTAGATGGTGGATTTTTATTGAGGGCACTTGTATGGCCTAAACAGTCGTCATATAAGGACATATGTACATCATATTCCAATTATCTAGTGAGACATTTTGGGGCGAACGTCGTGGTTGTTTTTGATGGTTATGCTTGTACAATGTCGACAAAGGGCATGGAACAAGCCCGTAGATCTAAAGACAGGTATTCCATTGATATCAATATCTCACCCGAGGTACCAGCCACCACACCCCAATCCCAATCCGATTTCCTTGCAAATGCCAAGAACAAAACCCATCTGATCGATCTTCTAATGCAGGAGCTATCTGCTATCAATATTCAGTCCAAGCAGGCCGAAGCTGATGCTGATGTACTGATAGCCGAAACTGCACTTGACATCACTCAAGATGACAACAATGTTGTCGTTGTGGGAACAGACACAGACTTGTTAGTCATTCTTACCTCTCGAGTTCAACCGGGATGTAATATTCACATGATGTATTCCATTACCCCAAACTTACTAGTTTCAGTTAGTGAAATAGCAACCAAAATGGGTGACCATAGAAGCAACCTCCTTGTAGCACATTCTATAAGTGGTTGTGACACTACTTCTGCACTCTTTCGAGTTGGTAAGAAGAAAGTATTCAGTACAATTGTCTCCGATGTTACTAGCGACTCACAACAGTATGTCAACACAATTTTGGCGGATGACAGTACACCAAGTGCAGTAGCCGCTGCCGGGGAACAACTTCTCTTGATCTTATACGGGAGTAAAACTGTTTCCTCTCTCGACCAATATAGATATGTCACTTACAAGCGTTATGCAGCAAAATCTAAACTGAATAAACCCATCGACCTAGCCTCACTCCCACCAAGCAGCGATGCTGCACAGCAACATGTCTACAGATGTTATCTCCAGGTCCAACAATGGCTGGGCACTTCGCTTCCTCCGACGGATTGGGGGTGGTCGTTAGACAATGGACTTCTTGTACCGACTGCAGCCACAAAGCCATGTGCCCCCGATAACCTACTGAATCTGATCAGTTGTGGTTGCAAGAGTACTTGTACAAAAAGGTGTGGGTGTAAGAAGGCAGGACTCTCTTGCTCAGGTTTGTGTAATTGCAGTTCGGATTCTTGTAACAACCACAGAAACACTGCCCTGTCGGAAATTTCTGAGTTCGATGAATAATATGTATATAGGTCATGTCATTTCTGTATATAGCGTTGATAATAGTCAATGTAACTTAATTCATGTTGATTGATTTGTACATTCTGTAAATATTATTTATTGATTTTTGTACATTCTGTAAATATTATTTATTGATCTAATGCTGCCAGACACAGACGTGTCTGTTCGGTCCCAAGCCCGAAAATAGTTGAGTTCTCATGCTGACGAATTTTATGCCAAAAGGGGAACTCGGCCAGAAGCAGAGGGGGTCTTCCATAATGTCTATTTTGTAAGCAATGATAAAAGTCTTCAAATGGTGGTGGATTTTTTATCGTCTGTCCAACTAACATCCCGTTCTGTACTACGACCCTTTGGGCAAATCCGTTAGGAAAATCGTCATTTTTGCGTAAATCCGATACTTTTTGTGAATTTTCAATAATTTTTCGCAGAAATTGTCACAGAATGCACATTTTCCTCTAGGTAAATGTATATTAGACATTATGTAGCTCGAAATACGCGTAAACAAAAAATACAGTTGGATCAATTCGAGGTTACAAAGTTCGTGCGATTTTTTTTTATTTTTTTCAAACGCGTTTTCGAAAAAAGGCTGTAGAAAAGAAAGCTCAACGGGGATTTTAGGGGACTTTTGTCTAATCGTTCAATGACATGTACTCGACATTCCCTGAAAAAATCAGCTTTCTCCGATTTTTTTCCCTAGTGAATCCTAATGTTCTTGGGCTATAGGAGGCTTTCGAGGAAAACAGATTTTCTACCGATAAAAGTAGTTCCACTGGAACCACCTGGGGCCAAATCAAAATTCCGAATCCTTCATTTACATCCAGAGATGTTACCTGAACACCGTAGCATAGTTTAAACGTTTCCAATGAAAAACCCTAGGAGCCTTTCGATGAAACTGATTTTCTAACGATAAAAGTGGTTCCACCGGAACAACTTGGGGCCAAATCAAAATTACGAAGCGTTCATGCACATCTAGAGACGCTACCTGAGTACATTAGCATTGTTTAAACATTTCAAATAAAATACCCTAGGAGCCTTTCGAGGAAAACTGATTTTGTAATTATAAAAGTGGTTCCACGGGAACCTCCTGGGACCAAATCAAAATTCCGAAACTTTTATGCACATCTAGAGATGTTACCTGAACACATTAGCATAGTTTAAACGTTTCGAATTAAATACCCTAGGAGCCTTTCAATAAAAAGTGATTTTCCAACGATAAAGGTGGTTCCACTGGAACCACCTGGGGTCAAATCAAAATTCCGAAACCTTCATGCACATCCAGAGATGTTACCTGAACATATTAGCATAGTTTATACATTTATTTCGACTTAAATACTCTAGGAGCCTTTCAATGAAAACTGATTTTCCAACGATAAACGTGGTTCCACGGGAACCACTTGGGGCCAAATCAAAATTACGAAACCATAATGCACATCTAGAGATGTTACCTGGACACCTTAGCATAGTTTTAACATTTTTGAATTAAATACCCTAGGAGCCTTCCGATGAAAACTGATTTTCCAATGATAAAAGTGGTTCCACTGGAACCACCTGGGGTCAAATCAAACTTCCGAAACCTTCATGCACATCTAGAGATGTTACCTGAACATATTAGCATAGTTTAAACATTTCGAATTAAATGCTCTAGGAGCATTTCAATGAAAACTGATTTTCCATCGATAAAAGTGGTTCCACGGGAACCACTTGGGGCCAAATCATAAAATTCCGAAACCGTTATGCACATCTAGAGATGTTACCTGAACACCTTAGCATAGTTTTAACAATTTGAAATAAATACCCTAGGAGCCTTTCGATGAAAACAAATTTTCCAATGAAAAAAGTGGTTCCACTGGAACCACCTGGGGCCAAATCAACATTTCGAAACCTTCATGCACATCTAGAGATGTTACCTGAACACATTAGCATAGATTACACGTTTCGAATTAAATACCCTAGGAG
Organism: Pictodentalium vernedei; assembly: GCA_031216915.1. Taxonomy (NCBI): domain Eukaryota; kingdom Metazoa; phylum Mollusca; class Scaphopoda; order Dentaliida; family Dentaliidae; genus Pictodentalium; species Pictodentalium vernedei. The sequence continues at coordinate 777,950,620 of CM062295.1, forward strand.
CATTTCAATGAAAACTGATTTTCCATCGATAAAAGTGGTTCCACGGGAACCACTTGGGGCCAAATCAAAATTCCGAATCCGTTATGCACATCTAGAGATGTTACCTGAACACCTTAGCATAGTTTTAACAATTTGAAATAAATACCCTAGGAGCCTTTCGATGAAAACAAATTTTCCAAAGAAAAAAGTGGTTCCACTGGAACCACCTGGGGCCAAATCAAAATTCCAAAACCTTCATGCACATCTAGAGAAGTTACCTGAACACATTAGCATATTTTAAACGTTTTGAATTGAAAACCCTAGGAGCTTTTCGATGAAAACTGATTTTCTAACGATAAAAGTGGTTCCACGGGAATCACTAGGGGCCAAATCAAAATTCCGAAACCTTCATACACATCTAGATTTGCTACCTGAACACCTTAGCATAGTTTAAACGTTTTGAATTGAATACCCTAGGAGCCTTTCAGGGTGTGACGGATGGACGGATGTAAGGACGTACGTACGGATGGAGATCATGACTTTATCCCCGCATTTTGTTAAAATGCGGGGATAATAATAAATAAGAAATCACACTAAACACTTATTGATAACATTTAACCCTATGTCCAACACAAGATATGAAATTTTGTAATTTAAATTTGTTTCTCAAAAAAATTTCAACAAAACCAAATCATGTAACCTCTCAAAGGAACAAGCTTGACGAGCTCGTTCCAATGAGGGGGCCATATGATGTGATTTTGTTGATTTTTTTTATAAACTTCTTTTTTTCAACTGCTGAATTTGTAAATTCAAAGGGCGAATGTAACCGATTCGTTAGTTAAAGGGTTTATCAGATTTAGAATGTATTGGTAAGGGTGAGCAGATGTTCCAAATGAAATAAGCAACACTCTACTGGTCAACCTGTTGTGAAATATAATTATTGTAGAATGACATTTAACTCGTTACCTGCTGCTGGCGGATATTCCTGCACTGGAAGATAATCTCTTACCACAAGAATAAGTAAAATTTAAATTTACCCCCCTGTAAATTAAATCAGGGATTTGATCAACGATTTCTTGAGTTAAATTACCAAACGGTTTTCATCAAATCTGGTCATGGCTGCTGTAAAGCAGCCATGACTAGATTTGATGAAATTATTTTAAAAACTTCTCAGTGGGTTAATTTATTTTTTTATTATTGGTGTTTTAATGTCACATATTTCTGCACAATGGCTAAACATGACCGTGACAGTTTTACGGGTGGAGGAAGCCGAAGTACCCGGAGAGAACCACCGAGCAACTGCGAGCAACTGTCAGCTCCCCAACATACCAACTCCACACAAGCAGGGTTAACATTGGTTGAAGACAGGGCACCATCGACGTGCAGTACGCCTTAGTGCACAATGTCACCGTGCCCCCACGTGGGCAATAGGGGGGGGGGGGATACAGTGTCTTGCCTAAGGACAACCACAGTTGCCGCAGGTGGGATTCGAATCGAGGACCTCTGGGCTTGCAGCCTGCACCTCTACCAACTGAGCCACTGCGCCCCATCTCAGCGGCTTAAGAGTTAAGTTCCACATGAAATAAGCAGCACTGAGGGGTGCCACCTTGTACTGTATAATGTAATTAATATAATTATTCCAACACCTGATAACATTCAACATTTTAACTGAATGAATCTTCTAATCCAGACAATGCTGTGAGAATAATTATCATTTGAATCAATTGATTGCTTTGATTATTTTTCTAATACACAGTAAATATGATGTTTCAATTGGAGCAAGCTAGCATAAACTGGAAAGAAGAAAATGGTGCACAGCTGAATAAAATATTTATTGGGGTTTAACAACTTTTTCGACAGCCAGGGTCACCTCGTGTTCGAGCCTGAATGAAAAAATGAAAGTGTCATTGACACTATAGCTGAACTTGTTTAAGACATGTACATGTATAGTATGTGACACAACAATGACAAACATCTAGGTAATGACCTGATAACAAAGGTACATGTAAAGTTTTGTAACGGTCTGTACATAAAGGCTGACCGTAGCCTGTAAAAATGTGTAGGTAAAGTATTTTAAAGGTGGGCGACAGTTAGATGCTAAACTAGAAAGGAAATCCTTGAGTCCCAGAGTGGGTCTGACTGAACCCCAAAATATTTGTTCTCATAGCACAGAGATAACAAAGGCACCCCAAAACACTCGTTCCTGTCACAAGGTGATAACAAAGGTACCCCAAGAAGTTTCATGAAGATCAGTTCATAAATACAGACTCTAGCCCGGGCCATATTGACATGTGCTCTTACTGTGTATAAGTAGCACTGAATAAAGCAAAGTTCATCTAATTTGCATAATTTTGCACGAGAAAAAAACCTGTATTTTATGTGATATATTCCATGTTACTAAACATTCATACAGAAATGCATTCAAATCAGAACTTTCATACAAAAGTTCTGTACAAAAAACTGATTGCACAAATTTTGGTACAAAATGGCCGCCGGCAGCCATCTTGAATTTCGGACTGCACCCAAAAACACTCGTTTTCGTCCCAAGGTGATAACAAAGGTGCCCAAAAAGTTTCGTAAAGATCGGTTCATACTAAATACGGCCTCTAGCCCGGGCCGTATTGGCATTTGCAGTTACAGTGCTGAAAGTAACATTAAATAGATCAAAGTTAGTCTAATTGGCATAATTTATGCACGAGAAAAAAACATGTATTATATGTGATGTATCCATGGTATTAAACATTCACACAGAAAATTATACAAATCAGCGCTTTCGTATGGAAGTTCTGCACACAAATCTGATTGCACCTAATTTTGTACAGAATGGACACCAACGGCCATCTTGAATTTCAGACCGGACCCCAAAACACTCGTTCTCGTCCCATTGTGATAGCAAAGGTACCCAAAAAGTTTCCTAAAGATCGGTTCATAAATACGGCCTCTAGCCCGAGCTGTATTGGCATTTGCACTTACAGTGCTGAAAGTAACATTAAATACATAAAAGTTAGTCTAATTTGCATAATTTACGCACGAGGAAAAAACCGCCGGCAGCCATCTTGAATTTCGGACTGCACCCAAAAACACTCGTTCTCGTCCCAAGGTGATAACAAAGGTGCCCAAGAAGTTTCGTAAAGATCGGTTCATACTAAATACGGCCTCTAGCCCGGGCCGTATTGGCATTCGCAGTTACAGTGCTGAAAGTAACATTAAATAGATCAAAGTTAGTCTAATTGGCATAATTTATGCACGAGAAAAAAACATGTATTATATGTGATGTATCCCATGGTACCAAACATTCATACAAAAATTATTCAAATCAGAGCTTTCGTATGGAAGTTCTGCGCAAAAATCTGACTGCACCTAATTTTGTACAAAATGGCTGCCAGCGGCCAACTTAAATTTCAGATCGAACCCCAAAACACTCGTTCTCGTCCCACGGTCATAACAAAGGCACCCAAGAAGTTTCGTAAAGATCGGTTCATAAATACGGCCTCTAGTCCGAGCCGTATTGAATTGTTGATGGACAGACGGACGACTGGCCATGGCATAAGCTCAAATTTGACTTCAGTCAAAGTTGACATAAAATATCACTGAGTAAGGGTCTGTGGGTAATTGTAAGCCATAGAAACGCAGTATGAGGTGCATAGCAACAGGGCTGAAAGTCAAAGTGGACTGGTACAATAACTTTAACACAAGTGTTGACGTCGACATGTCTTGGATCATGACATAAGCGCACACAACTTCGTTGGTGAGCTAAAAATGAGGGTACCAGAGCAAAAGCCAGCATTTTCCTTGCTTATGTTTAATATTCTGTCAAAACGCAAAAGAAATTTTGTTTATATAAATTTGTTTTATCACAAATTATTGAAAAGTGCCGTTAGGCACTCTTCAATTACTTGTAATACAAGAGACCCCAAGGGGCCTTAACTGCTCACCTGATGAGTATTTAGAGCCACATTCAGTTAGTCATGGTTCATCAACACTACAGAGGAACGAAGTCATGAAATTTTACTCTGGTGTCATGTCAGATGATTATTATCATGAGCCTTCCTGGCTGCTTCCACTTCTATCAGCTGTAGGCAAGCACAGCCAAACTTCCAAGGATTGTTATGTCACTGCAGTTTGAAAGGCAAATATAATGGAAAAACACTAGGGACGAGATTAGCACAGACCTGAACCCCACTCCCCCATCACAGAGGTTCCAAATATTAAGTCAGGGACTCTAATTGAACAAACTTGAATCTGATCCCCCAAGAGATGTTATATACCAAATATTAAAGAATTCTGACTGGAGTATCCAAAGAAGATTTTTAAAGAAATCTCATCATAGTGCACTCAGTTAAACTTTGGGTTCCAATGGAGAGTCCAAATATTAACAAAGGAACTCGATTTTGAACAAATATGAATACCCCCCCCCCCCCCGCCCACCAAGAGCTGTTGCATGCAAAATTTCAAAATATTTTCTCTGGTGGATCTGATACAGTAAAACCTATCTTGTGAGATCACTGTCATGAGAGACCACCTGTCTTGAGAGACTGCTGTGATTTGCTGCCATTTGGTTGTTTTACCCTAAAATGGACCTGTCATGAGAGATCACCTGTTTTGGGGGACCACTTTTGCTTTGCAAAAAGGGTGGTCTCTCAAGATAGGTTCTACTGTAAAGAAGATTTTTGAAGAATATTCCTCAGAATGAATCAGGTTAAACTTTGGGTCCCTATAGGGAGCCCAAATATTAAACCTGGGAACCAATTTGATCAAACTTGAATCTGCCCCCTGCCCCCCCCCCCCCCCCCCACCACACCCCACCTTCCCTAGTGATTTTGTATACCAAATATCAAAAGATTCTGACTGGTGGATCTGAAGAAGACTTTTAAAGATTTTTCCCCATATTGCACTTAGTTGAAATTTGGGCCCTCATAACAAGCACAAATATTAACTGCAGGACTTCATTTGAAAAAACTGGAATCGCTCCAAGAACTTCCTTTGAACAAACTCGATTCTACAACTCAAAAGGAAGTTCCATACCAAATATCAAGTAATTGTGCCCAATGGTTCATGAGAAGACTTTTTTTTTAAATTTCGGAGCATTTTTCCCACACACCCACCCCAAGGAGCGCGGCAACTTTATTTGAAAAAAAACTTGAATTGACATATGATATGGACCATGCATATCAATTTGCCCCAGGGGTTTATGAGAAGTCGATAATGTCAAGTTCACGCTGGACGGATAGGCGACGTACAAAAAGTGATCACTTTAGCTCCACCTGACTTTCAGTCGGGTGAGCTAAAAATGCTCACTCAGTAAGAACAAGTCAGGCCCATAATTGTCCCATAACAAAACTGATCGCATTTTTTTTACCTGCATGGTTACATCCCTCCGGAATCCTGAGCATACTGTACACCAATTATAAATTCCTTCTGCTGCTTGGCTTTGGAGAAAAAGATGCCATCTTTTTTTCTATTTTTAGCCCTTGCTAAGAACCACGGGGCCATGGGCAATTTATTATTGCATAAAGCAAATACATGTTACCTACTTATGCTTCAAACCAAATCACTCCACAGGTTCTGATTTTTTAAAATCTGGGCGGGGTCCAAAATCTTGCCGCAACCATAACAATTACAAATATTGCCCCACAAACTTCATTTGAACAAATCTGAATCTACACCTGTAGACAAAGCCACAAGCAAAATTTCAAATCATTGCCGTTGCTGGTTCATGAGAAGATTTTGGTATCCCTTGGGGTTCCCATGGGGAACAGTAGGAAGAGCAACTTCATTTTAACAAATCTGAATTGCCGTGAGGCAATAAACATTTATCCCAGGTATCGAATAAATTGGTCCAGTGGTTTTTGGGAAGTCCAAAACATAATGTTGACAGACGACGGGCAGGGAGCGATTAGATCTCAGCTCGACTACGCCAAGGCGAGCTACAAATTCCCTCATATTGCACTAAGTTAAAATTCGGGCTACCATAGAGAGCCCAAATATTAACCCATGGACCCTATTTGAACTAACTTGAATCTGACTCCCCTGGAGATGTTGTATACCAAATATGAAAGCATTCTAACTGTTATATCTGAAGATTTGTAAAGAAATGTCCTCATACTGCACTAAGTTAAAATTTGGGCTATGACAGGGAGCCCAAATATTAAATCATGAACTCGATTGAACAAACTTGAATCTGATCTGATCCCCCCCACCCCCCCCCCCCCCCCCACACACACACACACTTGCATACCAAATTTTGAAGAAGATTTTTGAAGAAATGTCCTCATATTGCACTAAGTTAAAATTCGTGCTATCTGGCTCTCATAACAATGATGTTTGCCAAACATTAAAAGATTGTGACTGGTTAGTCTGAAGAAGATTTTTAAGATTATTCCCCACATTGCACTCAGTTAAAAAATCAGGCTCCTGTATTGGACACAAATTTGAACCAAGGAACTTCATTTTAAACTTGTATTAACCCCATATGAATGCAGTATTCGAGAGAATTTTTTTTAATCTGCCATTTTTTATGCACTCTCCCCCCACCCCCCCTCCCCCCACCCCCATAGAACACCTGGACACAACCGCTGACAACAATAAATATGACCTGTAGACTGTGCTAAAGATTTTCGGGTCTTTGGGCCAGCACAACCGTCATGGTTGACCAATCGTGACCAAATGGGGCATTCTTATTTAGACGTTATACGGAGTCATACTACCAAGTTACAATGAAATCACTTCATAAATACGAGCTGTTTGTGCTCAAGGTTTCCAAGCTTGCATACCCGTCACGGTTGACCAATCGTGGCCAAAAAGAGAACATTCTCATCTAGACATTATACAGAGTCATTCTACCAAGTTACTATAAACTCCCTTAATAAACAAGAGGCCACGGGGGCCTGAGGGCACTCACCTGACTGACATGGTAGCATAAATATCAACCCAGGGAACTGATTTCAACAAGTTGCATTTGCCCCTCCCTAGAAAAGCTTATACCAAATATCTAAAGATTCTGACCAGTGGATCTAAAAAAAAGATATTTAAAGAATATTCCTCATATTGAACTAATTAATGATTCGGGCTCCCACAGGGAGACCAAATATGAACCCGGGGACTTGGCTTGAACAAACCTGAATCTCACCTCGAGTGGGATGCTGTATACCAAATATCAAAATATTCTGATTGGTGGATGCGAAGAAGAAGATTTTTGAAGAATATTCTTCATATTGAACTAAATTATAATTCAGGCTCCCACAGGGAGCCCGAATATCAACACAGGGACTTGGTTTGAACAAACTTGAATCGTACCCCCTTATGCTGCATACCAAATATCAAAACATTCTGACTGCTGGATCTGAAGAAGAAGATTTTTAAAGAAAATTCCTCATTTTGAACTAATTTATAATTCGGGCTCCCACAGGGAGCCCAAATATTAACCCAGAGATTTGGCTTGAACAAACTTGAAATCCCCCCCCCCCCCCCACAAGGATGCTGCATGCCAAATAACAAAACATTCCGACTGCTGAATCTGAAGAAGATTTTTAAAGAAAAAATTTCTCATGTTATAAGTTATAATTCGGACTCCCACAGGGACTTGGCTTCAATAAACTTGAATCTCAACCCCCTAAGGATGATGCATACCAAATATCAAAACATTCCGACTGCTGGATCTGAAGAATAAGATTTTTAAATAAAAATTCCTCATATTTAACTAAGTTATAATTCGGGCTCCCACAGGGAGTCCCCCTTCCCCACCCCCCCCCCCCACCCCCCAAAGATGCTGCACACCAAATATCAAAACATTCCGACTGCTGGATCAGAAGAAGAAGATTTGTTAAGAAAATTCCTCATTTTGATAGTTAGATAGTTTATTTAACAGTATACAGGTTTTACAATCATGATGTTTTGATATATTACAACATTTGTAACAATACAGGATATACCGTTGGGAAATGCCATAGCCAGATTGGCTGTCTTCCTGGCATCACCTGACAAATAAATGAATGTTTTAAAAATATTCGCAGACCATAGCTGACCCTTTCCCGGGGAAGTAATATGCTTTTGATTAAACTCTGCGCACATCGCACAAGAAGGTTAATGACGAGTTCACAGTCATCTGAAGCTATCTATTTAACACAATAATCGCAGTGCAATTTGACTGGGTAGAAACTTACGATATAGCTCAAACTGTAATTTTGAAAGAATTGACAAGTAATGTTAGACTGCCTATTCTCGTTGGGGTGAGGAAGGTGAGGCGAAAAAATGAAGTACTACGGATTACACCCTTGACAGTAGGGATTGTCACACTGCATTTCCATACAGTAAGACGATAATAGCTGTAATTTAAGTTTATATTTTGAACTAAGTTACAATTCAAGCTCCCACAGTGGGCCCAAATATGGACCATGGCTTGAACATACTTGAATATTACCCCCCTAAGGATGCTGCATGCCAAATATCAAAAGCATTCTGACTGCTGAATCTGAAGAAGAAGATTTTTAAAGACGAAAGACTCGATATGAACAAACTTGAACCAGGCCCATACTAGAATGCTGCATACCAAATACTAAAAGATTCTGTCCCCTGGTTCTGGAGAAGAAATTTTTTAAAGAATATTGCCTGAATCGCACAAAGTAAAAATCCATGCTCCCATGGTGAGCCCTAATATTGACCGAGGCATTCTTGATGAACAAATTTGAACCAGTCCCATACTAGAATGCTGCATACCAAATATCAAATGATTCTGCCCACTAGTTCTGGAAAAGAAGATGTTTTAGTAATTTTTCTAATATACATAGGGTGCTATCAGAGATATGCCCCATATGGAGCCTCAAGTGGGTATGTCCATTTCATTTGGACAAACTTGAATTGACATATGGTAATGAACACCCACACCAAACTTCGGGCAAATCGACTTAGCGGTTTCAGAGGAGAATTCGTTTGAAAAAAGTTCACAGTGACAGACAGACGACGGACGGCAAGTGATAAGTTGAGCTCCCTTCGGTGAGCTGATAAAACCTGTAGACTGTGTTAAAAAATTTGGACGTTCATCCCAGTCACGGTTGACCAATCGCAACCAAAAGGGGACGTTCTCATCTGGACATGAACTCGAACCAGCATATGAAATTTTGTGATGATCGGACAAGAACTATGGGGTGCAGCCTGTGCTAAAGAAAGACTCACAGACTTCCGCAGGTGTGATGGCATTAACTTCTCTTGATTATGTCAAGTTGAGCTAAAAATTAGTCAAAATTCTCAAATAACTTGTGCAAAATCTAAAGAGTTTTGTTTTTTCTTTCAAAAGTTGTGCACCTTGGTAATGGGCTAACAGATCAACCTGGTAGAATGACAGAAACGTACAGGTCCAAATAACAATCATAGGGGGCAGAAAATTTGTAAAAAAAATTAATAATAGTGCGGGGTGAATTTGGGGGAAACAAGACTTAGCAGCTTTTACTATTAGTAAATACTCTTGTTGTTCTTTGAAATAAGTGTCTTGTTCTGGGCCCTGAATTTTTTAAAATTGGCATTTTCCTTAGAGGTGAAGATACCTCCCCCTTCCCCACCCCCTCTAAAATTTCTGGGTCAAGTGGAAAAAAGTTTGAAGAGTTTTTTTTAGCAGAATTAACAAAAATGGAAAGAAATTGCTGATATTTTGGCTGAAGCTAAAGCAATTTCGTGAAATTTGTAAAAAAAAAAAATGAGTGTGGACAAGGTGTCAAAATGGGAGGTAGGGAGTAATAATAGTCTAATACAGTGTAGTACACTTATTTGGATACCTCTTAACTGAATAACCCGTTAACTCAATATAATTTCCAAACATAAAACCATTTACCATCCTTCCAATAGTTTATTTGGATATCTGTTAACTGAATAACTATTGTCGACAGCAAAAAACAAAAAACATTGGCCCAATGCAAGTTTCACATAACATAAAAACAAAATGATCTCCAATGTAGATTACACATGCTACAAATGCTCCAGATCTGTTTTTCGAGAACTGAATTTTGTAAAGTTTTCTCATGGGAGGCCTAATCTTAACTAGGACCCTCCTGTCATTACCCTCCCACTTCCCTTGAGGGTCCTATTTAGGGCTAAGAGACTCCCACAATGGTCAAGTTTCCAATATGACACAGTTTGGATATGCAACAATACTTGATGTCACTTGAAATGTTTTTCGAAGATGGTCCATTTTGGCACAAATGAGTCTAGAAGATGGATTACTTCATCTTTGTAATTTGGATTAGCTTTTCATTTGCTGTTTTTCTTATTTTTTTCCGTTCGTTGAAGATCTTGACATTTATTTTCAAATATTGTTCTTTGATGTTGATAATTATGGCTGATACTTGTTTTTTTTTTTTTTACTAGGGTTTAACGACACATTAACAGCCAGGGTCATATCATGCCGGTGACAGTTATACGGGTGGAGGAAGCCGGAGTACCCGGAGAGAACCACCGAGCAACGACGAGCAGCTGTCAGCTCTCCAACATCGTAACACTGAACTCTGCACCGCGGCACAGGCAGGGTTAGATTGGTTGAAGACATGCGCACCATCGACGTGCAGTACGCCTTAGTATACAGCGTCATCGTGCCCCCATATAGGCAATCGGGGTTAAGTGCCTTGCCCAAGGACACAACGCGGGAGCACGAATCAGTCGCTGAAGTGGTCACCCATCCAACTGCTAACCGCGCTCGACGTTGCTTAACTTCGGTGATCTGACGAGAACCGGTTACCGCGACGCCACCGTGCCCCCTGATACTTGTTTAAGTAGAGAATAATTTCAGTTTTACCTGTATAACAGAGAAAAAACAAACAAATAAACAATGTAAGGAAAACACAATTTAACAAGCCATATTTATAAGAAGTTAATTGTTAATTGTACATAAATTTTTGTAATATGTCGAAAAAATTACAGTGACACGCACCAAATTCCCCTTATTTATCAACCTTTTTGGCCTCACTACATACAATACAGGCAGTTATTCTATTATATCTTGTTTGACAGAGCTCTATGAGTTCTGTCAAATAAGATATAATAGAATAAATGCTCAGTTTACCCCAGAACACAGGAAACTGACCAAATCCCTATTAATTGTATACTCCTGTCAACTGAATAATTTTCACGGGCAAAATGGATATTCAATTAAGAGGATTCAACTGTACTACTTTTATTGTAAAAAGAAATTGTTTATTTCAATACTGAATTCTCTCAATGTCTGCATTCAGGTGACTTCAGCAGAAAAAACCATTCCTACTGCACACAAAGGCCACTTAAAATGTTTTGGACCAATCAAAATTGTCTGCTGTTATCCTGTGGGTTTGACAAGACTGAATTGCCACTTAACATTATGAGAGATGTGTTGTTTCTGTGAAGTACATGTAGGCATGGTTTATGTATATACATAAAAGCTTTGCTTAGATCTTGGGCTTGGACTGTAAAAATCTTTTTCTTTTTAGCTTTACATAGATTTTATGCTTCAAAACTAACTCAAGACTATTTTGCACATTTGACAGTTTCTGATATTTGTAGTTAAACACAGTACTACAGGAACAAGTATATTCAATATTTTGTTAAATAATATATAACGGAAGGTAGCCTAAGTTCAAAGGTTATTGTGTTACTGAGTTGAGCTCTGCTGGGCCAAACTTATTTTGATCAGCTTCGTTCTTCTTCAGTGGCATGACAGCCAGAGGTCACTGTTGCTCACTCCCTTTTATACCCTCACGAGAGAATGTCATGTCCCGGTCAAGTGAGGACATGACCGGATCACCCTTAGGTCATGTGGTGGATGCAGTCGTCTGCTGGGGGTTGAACTTATGACCCTTGGTCTCAGTGTCAGAGGTCATGCACTACATCACTTCAAAAGGGGTCACTTCCGGTCAACTAATATAAAAAAGCCGAACACACAGCACCTGTTCAACCTTGGACAAAGATATTATCAATAATGCAGATAATGGCTCTTCGGCTGTAATCCAGAACACGACTGATTACACCCAAGAGACAAAGAGGCAACTCAGCAACTCCACCTTCCACGGTAAGGTGAGTGAGGACAAACATTTTACATTAGTCCTCAGTGAGGTTAATAAACTACACAAAAAATGTGAAATTAGTGACAAATGTCATGAGGGCCTAACAACTAGGTACACCAGATCACCTCAGCTGTATCTTCTATAAAATATTCACAAGTGCCTTGAAAAGGGAAAAAATTCAAGATGACCTATGTAAGTGAATCAGAGAGCTCAACTGCCAATACCAGCAGCTTTGTGGATGTACACATTAACAGGTTCATCTGTTCTTATTCAAGTTACATTAAAGATATTTCTGACTTTTTTTCCAAGATTAGTCGATTTGAATGGAAGAAGGACACCTTTCTTCTTGTCACTATGGACGTCACCTCACTTTACACTGACATTCCAAACCAAGAGGGACTTGTGACTGTAGCCAAATGCTTACGGGAACATAAACCAGACTTCAAGCTCAGCAATGTCGGCTTACTTAATCCTTCTCAAAATTATCCTACACACAGTAACAATTTTGACTTCAATGGAGAATATTACCTTCAAATCTCAGGCAAGGCTGTGAGCACTCCCTAGTCCCATCCTTCGCTAATATATTTATGGGTGAATTTGAGAAGCTCATAAACAGGGCCCCCTCAAACCGGGCATGTACCTCAGGTTCATTGACAACATTTTTATGGTATGGTCACACAGAGAAGTGGCCCTCAAGCATTTTTTTAAAATACTGTAACGAGACCAACCACTCCATAAACTTCACAGCGGTATATTCTTACTGTATGCCACATTTTTTGACACCATTGTCATCCATAATGGAAAAAGACTCCGCAGAGACCTACACACCAAAGAAACAGACACTCACAGTTATCTGCATTTCGACGCCTGTCACCCTTACCCTTGTATGGCCGGTGGCCCCTTTCAGCTGAAGGCACCTCAAACTCAACCGTCTCAAACGCCAGTTTTCGCAGATTGAAGAAGTTAACAAAGCGCAATTTGTAAAGTTTGTAGTGTGTCGCTGACGCAGTCACTCGGAAACAGTAAGTAACTTTCCAAATTCGAGTGAGAGGTCTGCCAGATCCAAAGTTGTAATTAGTTATTACATTGTACATGTAACAACTCTTGTGTCACGTGCGATTACTGGATGTATCATCCAAGCCAGTTCGAACCCTGACGACTTGTCTGGGACGTTTCATCCCAAAATCAAAGACTGATCGAGTCCCCCAAAGTTATCGGCATCTGGCAGTGAGCACAGTGCACTGTCTTGTACAGTCATCATGTAATGTATAGATGCAGACTTGGTTATTTGGATGCAAGATAACTATAATACTCACTGTTAGTGAGTGTCATGGGTAACCTGGTATCTTGCATCGAAATATTCAAACCTGCATCTGTACATTACGTGATGACGTACATCATAATTACATAAACCATGTACCTCAAAAGGATATTAGTTATCTACCCAGCAGGCTGAAACAAAATGCTCTCCGAAAGCCATAAATGGTCCTCCTGGGGGTCATTTTAGGCGAACCCAGGCAAACTCTAATTCCTTCAAATGCAATTGGGAGCAAAGAAAAAAATTGCCTAATTAGTACGGGGGGAGGGTGGTTGGCAGGACAATAATTTTGACGATTTCATCGAAAAACGGTGGTCATCATCGAACTTGAGGTAGACTTTGTTCCCAAAGAGATACATACAAGAAAATATTGATATTTGGTTACTAATGTTTAAGTTATTCCACAAACAAACATTACAGGATGTTTTTTAACAAAGGTAAATAACTCCCACAGTTTTAATCGGATTTCGCTGGTCATTAAACTTGACACAGACATTGTTGCTATAGAGACATATACCAAAAATAATCGAAATCTGTTAACTATTGCTCAAGTTATGCCACAAACAAGATTTACAGAATATGTTTATAACAAAGGGTCATAACTCCCATAATTTTCAAGAGATATCGGTGGTCATCGAACTTGACGTAGACATTGTTGCAATAGAGACATATGCCACACAGAATTGAAATCAGTTGACTATTGTTCAAGTTATGCCATACACAAAGTTTGGACAGATGGATGGGATTTTACGGTATATCACTCCCTTGCGGGGAGATAATAGTGCAAGGTATCATGGAGTATCTGGAAGAGTCGCATGGGTTCAGTTATTGTGCTTATTGTGAAAATATAAAGAGATGCAAGAGGAAAGAAAAAAAGTCACTTGGTAGTTTTCCCTTATTTTTATTATTATATACACATTATTCAAACTGCACTCGTAGTGTTTGGGTGCCATTATGTGACCATTTAACTGAAAAAGAATAAAAGTAGATCAAATTTATGAGCTGTCCGTTGAAGCAAGACTACCGAGCTTGTTAACTGATACACAATCAACAAACATACATAATGTTATTGAAACAGTTGGCAGGATTCCACGATGCAGTATACCAAATACCAAATATTAATAAAGTCTGAATGGTGAATCAGATGGAGATTTTTAAAGATGATTCATGATATTACACAGGCTAAAATTTGTTCCCCCACCAAAGCAGTCCAAATAAATAAGAATTGAGGGATTTACTTTTGAACAAACTTGAATCTGAGCCCAGTTATGGTGTTGTATACCAAATACCAAATATCAAAACATTCTGAACGATGGTTCTCAAGAGATTTTAAAGATAATTCCTCTCTTGCACCAAGTTAAAATCAGAACACCCATATGGAGCCTAATTAACCCTTACATAAGTATCAAACCAGTGGTTTCATTGAAGCTTACCTCTCTGAAGATACTGTATGCAAAATATGAATAAATTCTGACCAGTGTATCTCAAAAAAGCACATTATTTAAAGATTATATTCATCATATATATTGGGCCGAGTTAAATTTTGGGTTCCAATAGGACCCCAATCATTAACCCAGGGAGTTGAACTTAACATATTTGAATCTAAAGATGGTGCATACCATGGATCATAAAAGATTTGGACCAGGGGTATGTGAGAAGAAGATTCTTAAAGAATATTCCACCATTAGGGAGCCCAAACACCAAGTTATTAATCAAGGGACTTGATTTGAACAAACTTGAATCTGACCCCCACATAGAAGCGGTGTCCCAAATATCAAACGATTCTTACTTGAAAGGATTCTGGCTGGTGGATCTGAGGAGGAAGATTTTTAAAGAAATTTCCACATATCGCAATGAATTAAAATTTGAGCTCCAAAAGGAAGCCCCAAAATTCACCCAGGGACCTGATTTGAACATATTTGAATCTGACTATAATTTTTACAAAAAATTGTTTGCAAATATGCTGACTCAGCATTTTTTCGAACCGTGCCTCCCCCCCCCCCCCCCACCCCCCTCACATACCAACAGATCATACTGACCTAACCGGTGGCAATAATGTTTTTACACTACCCCATTCTATTTGCCCTAAGGATGCTTCATACCAAATAACAGTTCTTGCTTCCGTGTAGTTTGGGATTTATGGCGATTTGAATATATTTCTATTTTTAGCTTCCGGGGTCGCCACGGTGTCAAAATAAATCGATGCACGACTTAAAGTCATAATGTTTGAGTCTACACACAAATCTCATGAGATATTTACATGTTTTTTAACTGTGTACACATACAGGAAAACATTATAATCTGTCTTAATTTTATTTATACGAACGATCCATCGCCACTCTGAATTCATTTAATAGGTATTTGTCTTTCATATAAGGTTTATATAGTTTGATCCGCATATACAGGCAAATTTGTTTGCAATTTCTAGTGCTTTAATGGGGTAACATGACGCGTAATACTTTAAAAGACAGCTGCTGAGTGGTGTCTGTATAGCTCAGTTGGGGCCCTACCCCCACCCGGAACCAAGGAAGAAAAACTGTTCCCCAATTTGAATTAGATCTGTCTTGGTTACAGATGTCACATCACTGTCAACTCAAATTCAATTCCACAGCGAACGTTATAGAAAATTGTAAAATGTGTCACAACATTCTGCGTTTTCTCGATTAGCATTTCATTTGCATTTAATTTGAGTTGACGGTGATGCAACGTCTATAACCAACCAGGAGCTAATTCAAATTGGGAATTAAACTTTCCTAGCTGACCAGAAGATTCATCGGAAATTTCTGTCTACTTGCATTTAATTGTTATGTATGTCGCATCACCGTCAACTCAAATTCAATTATTTCAATTCAATGTGTTGGTGTTGCAATGTATATAATAAATCGGCATATGACTCAATAATATCACATACTAAATTTGGTTCAAATTGGACCATTGGTTCAAAAAACACAAGTTTGAGTGAGGCAAAAAAATCCCCCCCCCCCCTCCCCCCAACATTACAAAGGCAAATATTGCGCTCTCTCTCAGTCAAGTGCGCAAAAAAACCCAGAAACAATGAATAGCTACATGCTAGACAACACCAAGACCACATATGAAATTTGAAACTGATCGGGCGTGAGATGCGGCCTATATGATGTGCTGAATGAATTGTGGATGGACAGATGTAGATATGTATTAGTCAACAGTTCTCAAACCATCCCAATAGCTCAACTTGACATTGTCAAGCTGAGCCAAAAATGTAGAATACCCAGTAGGCCTTCTTCAACTGTATTTCAGCAAGAAAATTAATCAAAATGAGTTTCAAATGAAAGTTTCAATTACACAGCAGCTTGCTGTGTGTAATGTTATATAATAAAACGATGAGGCCCAAAAAGCTAGAAATCTGTTTCTCAGCCCCTCCCACATGGCCCTTTTGGCTCCTGCATGCTCCCTTTTTATAACCAACGAAAACTTGAAAAAATAATGAAAGTGTCAATTACACTGTAGCTCAACTTTGAATATGACAGGAATTAGTATTTGCTGTGTCCAGGTCCACAATAATGAATATGACAGAAATCAGTATTTGTTGCGACCAAGTCAACCATAATGAATAAGAGAAAAGGAGTTTTGTAGTGACCACGTCAACCATAGTAAATCAATTAGAAGGTGACTGCAATGGTCTAAAGAATAGGACATAAGTATTATATGTGATGCATCCCATGTTAGTAAACATTCACACAAACATTTATTCAAATCAGAGCTTTCATATAGAAGTTCTGAGCAAAAAAACTGATTGCACAAAATTTTGTACAAAATGGCTGCCAGTGGACATCTTAAAAACACTCGTTCTCGTCCCACGGTGATAGCAAAGGCACCTAAGAAGTTTCATAAAGATCGTTTCATAAATACGGCCTCCAGTCCGAGCCGTATTGGCATTTGCACTTACAGTGCTGAAATAACACTAAATAAATCAAAGTTAGTCTAATTTGCATAATTTACGTACGAGAAAAAAACCCTGTATTATATGTGATGTATCCCATTCATACAAAAAATTATTCAAATCAGAGCTTTCATATGGAAGTTCTGCGGAAAAATCTGACTGCAACTAATTTTGCACAAAATGGCTGCCAGTGGCCATCTTGAATTTCAGACCGGACCCCAAAACACTCGTTCTCATCCCACGGCGATAACAAAGGTACCCAAGAAATTCTGTAAAGTTTGGTTCAATAAATACGGCCTCTAGCCTGAGCCGTACAGAAGTTGTGTACAAAAAACTGATTGGACCTAATTTCGGTACAAAATGGCCACTGGCAGCCATTTCGAATTTTGGGCCGTGCCCAGAAACACTCGTTCTCGTCCGAAGGTGATAACAAAGGTACCCAAGAGGTTTTGTAAAGATTGGTTTATAAAAACGGCCTCTAGCCAGAGCCGTATAGAAGTTGTGTACAAAAAACTGATTGGGCCTAATTTCGGTACAAAATAGCTACTGGCAACCATCTCGAATTTTGGGCCGCACCCAGAAACACTCGTTCTCATCCGAAGGTGATAACAAAGGTACCCAAGAAGTTTCATGAAGATCGGTTCATAAATACAGACTCTGGCCCGAGTCGTATTGACATGTGCACTTACTGTGTATAAGTAGCACTGAATAAATCAAAGTTCATCTAATTTGCATAATTTCTGCACGAGAAAAAAAAAACGTATTATATGTGACAGGCAGGGTTACCCAGCGTTGCTTGGGCTGAGGAGAGTATTATCCCTTAATCTTTTCTATATTTTGCTGGTCATAACTATTGATGCCCCTCTACACCCAAACCCACCAGGCACTTTGTCAGACCTCACCATTACATTCCTGGTAAAAATTACTCCTAGTAGGCCCCTTTGAAGACCTATATCGGTGAGAAAAATTTTGGTAATAACTTTTGGTGCACCTCTACACCCCCACTCCCACCCCGATAATTTATTAAACCTCACCATTAGATTCCTGATAAAAACATACCCCTAGTAGACCCCTTTGAGGGCATCTATCGGTAAAAAAATTTTGGTCATAACTTTTGGTGCTCCCCCTACACTCCGACCCAACACACTTTTAAACCTGTCTATGACCTCCACCATAAAAAAAGTACTCCTAGTAGACCCATTTTGGACACTCGGGGTGGCCCCATATTCATTTCTATATATTGGACAGACAGACAGACATACAGACATTCTAACATATAGTATAGAAAGATGTATTCCATGTCACTGAACATTCATATAAAACTTTTATTCAAATCAGAACTTTCATACAGAAGTTCTGTACAAAAAAAAACTGATTGCACTAATTAAAGTACAAAATGGCTGCTGGTGGATATCTTTCGGAGCGCACCCAAAACCACTCGTTCTCGTCCCATGGTGATAACAAAGTACTCAAGAAGTTTCGTAAAGATCGGTTCATACATACGGCCTCTAGCCTGAGTCGTATTGGCATTTACAGTTACAGTGCTGAAAGTAACACTAAAAAGATCAAAGTTAGTCTAATTTGCATAATTTACGGACGAGAAAAAAACTGTATTATATGTGATGTATCCCATGGTACTAAACATTCATACAAAACATTATTCAAATCAGAAGTTTCATATGGTTGTTCTGCGCAAAAATCTGATTGCAACTAATTTTGTACAAAATGGCTGCCAACGGCCGCCTTGAATTTCGGACCGGACCCAAAACACTCGTTCTCGTCCCACGGTGATAACAAAGGTACCCAAAAAGTTTCGTAAAGATCGCTTCATAAATACGGCTTCCAGCCTGGGCCGGGTTGACGGCGCGACGGACGACGGGCCTTGACAATACCTCAAATTTGGCTTCGCCAAAGTTGAGCAAAAAATCATCCCAAATCTTCAATAAGACTGAAGGAGCAATAAAACTTTTATCTTTTTCACCTGTGATGGGGCCCTCCATTTCAGCAAATCTCAATTCCCTTCCTCCTTCTATCATTTGTGTCAAGCAAGTGTAATTAGATTCTGCTAAGCAGTTTCTGAAAATTGTACAGTGGTTACGCCCAGAACAGACGTCAAACTTTTTGTTTTGCCAATCTAATTTATTAGCAATTTGGATCTATTTGAATTCAAAATGCAGGACTCTAAATATAGTTTGCAACATACATGTACGTCAAACCAAATTCACGTCGGACTCAAATACTAAGGACAGATTTAGCAGAGTTGTGAATAGATGGGGAGGGGGGGGGGGGGTATTTTTTAAGGTACCCCCCCCCCCCCTCCTCCCCGACACAGATGTTCTCTTTCTCTTGGAACGGGTTTGTTGTTGCACTATTAAGGAGTGAGTACTGAAAGTTGTCAACTGTGTGCAGAACAGTCAATATGGCGCCCTATTCGAATCATGCACAAATTATCCCTTCCTCAACTTGAGATTAGCCCAAAGTTTCCTTATGCAGCTCTCGGATACCGTGCACAATTCATTCCAGTCCAACCCAGATTAGCACAACTTGGAGGATATTTTTCAGACATTTCTCCAGTAGGTCCCCCAACGCCTAGTCTCAGTGACACTATTCACTATCATAGGCCTACCTAGGCTCGCAGCCCAGGCAGGCCTGTGATGGTAAGTAGTAGACTTGGGGCCAAAGTCCTCTCTGAGAGATGCGGCGGTAGTAAGACGCTTCACCGCCTATGACAGACCTTGGGTGTCCGGCCAGTGTCATTCTGCCCTTCCGTATTTGTCCTATCAGTTATTTGTCGGATAGCATGATTCAGACCACAATTTGTTTCCAGTAGCACCTCTGTTGCCTCGTGTGCGTGACACTATTCACCATCATAAGATTACCTGGGCATGCATCCGAGGTTGGTCTATGATGGTAAGTAGTTGTACTGAGAAGTGGGGCCATACTCCTTGCTTTGAGATGACCTGGTAGCAGGAAGTCTGACAGGTACTTCGCCATCTATGACAGGCAGGGGACCTGCATGCCCCTCCACAAAACCGTTTTTGTCCTCGCAGCCAAGAATTTGAATTAGATTCGCAAAACGTCTGACGAATGTTCTGGGCGTAAGATGAATCAACATCATCATGGTCATAGTTCATTTGTTCCTTATCACTGGGACAGCTTGTAAGAACAGCCTTTCATTTAACACATTTCAAGTACATAATTTTCACTAATCTCGGTAACAGCAATATTCTTGAGACCAGCCTTCTGCTAAAAAACAGGGAGAAAAATAAAATGAGTTACAAAATAATTAAACATGTTCAGAACTGATTCAATTAACCCCCCCCCCCCCCCCCCCCCCGATGTTGCATACCAAATATCAAAATATCTTCACTAGTGGACCTGATGAAGATTTTTAAAGAATATTCCTCATAAACTTTGGGTTCCAACAGAGAGCCCAACTATCAAAGCAAGGATTCGATCTGAACAAACTTTAATCTGACACACGGAGAGATGTCACATACCAACTGTGAAAAGATTTTGCCTGTTGGATCTGAAAAAGAAGATTTTTAAAAAAAATCCCTCATACTGCACTAAGTTAAAATTTGGGTTACAATAGAGAGCCCAAATATTAACCCAATGATGTGATTTGAACAAACTTGAAACTGACTGCCATAGAGGTGCTGTTTACCAAATATAAAGAAGATTCTTTCTGATGGTTCTGGAGAAGTTTTTTTTTAATTTTGGAAAACAATGTATGCATGCTATCGGTGTTCTGACCCCTGAGTGCGTGCCAACTTCATTTTAACAAATTTGAATTGGCATATGATAAGGATCAGGCAGATCAAATTTGGTTTAATTTGCCCAGTGGCTTATGAGAAGTTAGTTCTGCGGCTCTGCCTGACGAATGGACAACAGACAGACAGACAGACAGACAGACAGACAGACAGACAGTCAGACAGACAGAAAGTGATCACTAACTTTCTGTCAGGTGTCTTAAAAATGCTGGGTACAGTTGTGCATGTAAGCTTCTGTAAAATGACTCATAAGAGTAAATCAAACACCAAAGTGAAAGAAGATGATTTGGGACTGGTGGGGGGGGGGGGGGTAGGGAGGAGGGGTAAATGGCATTACCATGCACCACACATTTCAAATGTACAGTACATATACTACAAGTAATACTAAATCACACTTGAAGAGATTTTCCTTGCCAGTCATGGAGTTCATGAGCTGAAAAATTGCTGCTGCCTCATTTTTTTTCTTGGGAATCTTGCAGGGTGGGAAACCTATGGCACTATGACTAGATGGTAAACCATCCTCCATGCACTGTAAAACGACCTCAACATTGAAAATAGCTTTCTATTAGCCACAGGATCGAGTTTTCTCAAAACAACAGACTGTTTCAGATTGCTTAGAAGGTATTTTTAGCTCATGGGGGGGGGGGGGGGGAGGTTACAAACCATCCGTTGCATTACTGACTTCTCCAAAAATTACAGGACCAAATTTGGTGTGTATGAAAAAATAAATAATGTTCCTTATCAAGTTTGTTTTAAATACAGTTGTCAACATGGGGATCATACATGTATAACTCTGCACTGCCACTTTTACCAATTCAACAGTTCAAGATGTGTGGATTGAAGCGATAGGTGATTCACCAGATGTAGTGCAAGTAACGACATTTAATGAATATATGGTTGAGAATTGGGTTGATGAGGAGGCTCGTTTTCCTCCACCAATTTGGAACCAACACAGTAACATTGGTCCTAGAACCAACAACCATCTAGAGAGATGGCACTGTCGCCTCAATAAGACTATCCAACGTGCTCACCCCAACATATTTGCTTTTGTAAATGTGCTGCAAAGACTTGAAAAACACAGAGAAACAAACTTAGCCAGTATATACATGATGCACGTCCTCCTCCTCAGGTTCCGCTATTATTTCATGGAGAGTTCGCCCATGCGGCCTCTCCATGGAATAATAGCAGACTCTGGTGCCACCAATGAAGCGCATCAAATTACATATAATAATTCTATATAAAGTGTCAGGTTCCGCTATTATTCCATGGACAGTGCGCTCATGTTACGTTCTTTCTTTTCTTATTTATGTATATTGATTACATATTGATGTCTAATATTCTGTTAGAATTAAAATGTTGTAATAAAGTAACTTGACTGCAAGGTTTGTCATTATTTCTATTCCCAAAAGGTCAGTCTATTATATTGTGGGTAGAGATGGTAATTAGCCACTAATATCTGTACCTCAATTAGTGCACTTTCGCCTCCACTTTTACCTGATAATTTTTGTAGGCGAAAGTGCACTGTAGGCGAAAGTAGACTGAACCCAAAATACAAACCTAGTTGATTTCTGTAACGATGACAGGTCTCAATCATCTGACATGCTATATCAGCTTGTTTTAACAAGAATAACACTGTGATTACTCCTTTTGGCTTCAAAGAATATTTAAATTTAATTAATGTTTTTACGTAAAATATGTACTATTTAATGGAAAATGGTCAATGTTTTTAATGTTTATTATTTTTAATTTTGTATCGAAATAAATCAAATCATAAAGTTCAGTCTTGTTAGTCATTATTGACATTAATTACTAGTAGACCTAAAAACAGTAATTTCGTCATGTATTCAACTGGGGACGGTTTGGGTAAAATAGTGGGGACGGTTCGGTCTTAGGACGGTTCGGGTTACGTCGGCCAACTGGAGTAACTGACCCAGGAGACGGTTTGGGTAAAATAGTTGGGGGCGGTTTGGGTAAAAAAGTGTGGGGACGGTTCGGCTTGGGGGCGGATTGGGTGCATCCCATTATTAAGCATCTTAACCACCACAGGATCACATTTTCATGGCAAATTTCATTTTCCACATGTTCTATGACTATGGTTCTTTGGAATAATTTTGTATATAATTTACTGTGGTTATTTCTTGCTAACCTTTTTCTGGACTTTGGGGAAAATTACCTGAAATTTTACAATAAGTTAGGTTGCACGTCCGGCCCCTAATCATCTTCTTCATAATCGTATTAATCGCATCAGCGCCCACGGTTTGTCTTTTACATTACAAGGACTGCACTGCATTCTGCTGTTCATTGATTTGATGCAACTCCAGTTACTTCTCTCAAGTAGTGCAGCATTGTTTATCCTGAACCCTCAGTGTTGTTATGGAAAAAAACAAGTGTTTCTTTTAGATAGTTGTTATTGCACATGTGCCCGCATGTGCAGATCGAATGGTCACTAGGGGGATATGATCAGTTGAGTGAATTGACCATGAACAGTAGTCCAGCACACATCGAAGTAAAGTTAGCCGTGAATGTCGGTTCAAAACTATGACTAAAAGAGCTTCGATTTAGCCTAGTTATTTAATATCAAAACTTAAACGAAATGTTTCATTTTTCTGACGTTTGAGTTCGGGTTAAATTACTAAGATCCCCAAGTCAAATTCACTCTAGTCTAATGACAAAGACTTACGTTTTAACTTTTATTTTTATTCAAATTAAATCAATTAATGGCTTGTTCTGTTTTACTTGTGCTCTGCGAAAATTCGATTTATTTCACCGATCATTTATCCATTTGACTTGTGTATTAGCCTAGCCTCTCCGGGTCGTTGCTGTCATTCATGTACACAGTACAGCTTCTATGGTAGGCCTAGCCTGTATCTGCGTGCCAGAAACTTGTGTTGGGGGAGGAGGGGGGGAGGTGGGTAGTAAGAGTACCCAGCTTTTCGAAACCGCGAGCATAATTGAATTTTGGAACACGATTGGTTAAGCTTTAAAGTTGGAAATAAACCAGATGTCTGACATTGTGGATAAAGTCTCCCCAGACACGAACTATCAAGATGCGACCTACAAATTCTTTTGACTTCCTCATTTAAAAAAAATCATCTGATTAATGCAAGATGCTTTAAAATTTAATACTGCTTCACAAACGACGGAGTCTGTGTAAACGTTGTGCAAATTTCGGTTTCAGTTTTGTACTTACTAGTTAGGTTCCTCAATGTATCCCCGAAGGGTCATATTAACTTGTCAGTTTGTGACTTTTGCTTATAAATATTTTCTTTATTGAGAATAAGCATTATATAACATAAAAGATTTAAGTGCAATGCTTACCATACGCTTCCAATGTGTTAAAAGCTGCCAATTTTGTGTCCTTGGAACTCGAATGAAATTATCATTCTTCTTCAGGAGGCACCTCGCTGACCTCGACTCAAGATTATCTTGAATTTGAACGACGAAAAAGCATTTTTTTAATTTATGATTAAAAATGGTGCAATTTGGTGAAAAAATATTCTAACGCATACCAGTAACAATAATCAGCATTTAAAAAATGCACATATAGCTGAAAAACAAAAGAAATGTCTGTTTTTTAGTGGTCCCCTTAATACCGGTTTTTATTTCCATTGAAATATATATCGCAATTCAAATTTCCTTCATTTATTCAATCTCAATAAAATGACAAAAGGAAACAATTATTAATTCACTCAAAGTTCGATTATCTCGCGCCAATCCCGAGAGATCGAACGACCTAGATCAAATACATTAAAAGTTTTAAGAGCGCAAAAGTTTAAGGGGGCCGAGTTTTGTCTCCTTAATCCATCGGTCCCCTTAATGCCTACATTTAAGCATAATCGGTCTACTTAATGTAGGTATCATATATATATATATATATATATATATATATATATATATATATATATATATATATATATATATGTATATATATATATATATATATATATATATATATATATATATATATATATTAGCATTAAAATCATTCTAGGCAGGACAATCAATGTTTAGTAATTCAGCACCAATGCTATTTGAATAATTGATTTAAGTAGTAGTTTATATATATTATTAGCATTAAAATCACTCTAGACAGGACTACCAATGTTTAGTAATTCAGCACCAATGCTATTTGAATAATTGATTTAAGTAGTAGTATATATATATTATTAGCATTAAAATCACTCTAGACAGGACTATCAATGTTTAGTAATTCAGCACCAATGCTATTTGAATAATTGATTTAAGTAGTAGTATATATATATTATTAGCATTAAAATCACTCTAGACAGGACTACCAATGTTTAGTAATTCAGCACCAATGCTATTTGAATAATTGATTTAAGTAGTAGTATATATATATATATATATATATATATTAGCATTAAAATCACTCTAGACAGGACTATCAATGTTTAGTAATTCAGCACCAATGCTATTTGAATAATTGATTTAAGTAGTAGTAGTATATATATATATATATATATATATATATATTAGCATTAAAATCACTCTAGACAGGACTATCAATGTTTAGTAATTCAGCACCAATGCTATTTGAATAATTGATTTAAGTAGTAGTAGTATATATATATATATATATATATATATATTAGCATTAAAATCATTCTAGACAGGACTACCAATGTTTAGTAATTCAGCACCAATGCTATTTGAATAATTGATTTAAGTAGTATATATATATATATATATATATATATATATATATATATATATATATATATATATATATATATATATATATATATTAGCATTAAAATCACTCTAGACAGGACTACCAATGTTTAGTAATTCAGCACCAATGCTATTTGAATAATTGATTTAAGTAGTAGTATATATATATATATATATATATATATATATATATATATTATTAGCATTAAAATCACTCTAGACAGGACTACCAATGTTTAGTAATTCAGCACCAATGCTATTTGAATAATTGATTTAAGTAGTAGTAGTATATATATATATATATATATATATATATATATATATATATATATATATTAGCATTAAAATCATTCTAGATAGGACTACCAATGTTTAGTAATTCAGCATCAATGCTATTTGAATAACTGATTTAAGTAGTAGTATATATATATATATATATTAGCATTAAAATCACTCTAGACAGGACTATCAATGTTTAGTAATTCAGCACCAATGCTATTTGAATAGCATTTAAGTAGTAGATCAATAAATAGATCAACTCAACTGCTTCTTTAATATAATGGCTCTGTTAGATCGGGCGAAGGAGGTCTATTTGGCTTAAATGAATCAGTCTATACACGAGTGTAAATGTTGTACAGTCTAGCACCAAACATCCAGTAACTGGCTGCTGATGGTAGACAACACGGCAGTTACATTATTGCCATTAAGCTGTTTATCAAAATATAATTACAAGTTGTCTAGTTGTTCTACTCAGGACGTGACTGCTTCAAGGACACAATTAATTTCTGAGCATGGCTTTTAACTGTTATTCGGAAAATTGGTTTCAAGGCGTATCTGTATACAGAAGCATGGATGCTTTTGGGGGCAAACTTAACAAACTTAGAATTCAGCTGTTTGTTCGTCAATCTTGGGGGGACATTCTTGGCTTTTTGCTAACGATAGTGGTGAACTAATAGAACCGAGATGTTGAGGAATAGCAATACGAAATATAAATCAAATGAATATGACCAGCTTTCGAAAAGTAATGTATTAATTACATCACTAGTCAAGTTACTGTGACTGGTGATGTAATTAATAAATACTGAGTCCAAAAGAAAGTGTAATAAACTTTGAGGAGCAATTTTCTTTAGTGTTATAGACTTTAAACTCAAACAAATTATTGTAAATTCATATTTCGAGTCTAGCTGTATGGAATTGCATAATTCCATGTTTTTACTGTTGCCAGCGTCACGTCAGGGCGCCAAAATTCAGACATGGGTGAAATGAAAAGTTCACACATGCAGTCAATGGCGTGTATGTCCACCGTTCGCCTCTAGGCAAGACATCGACAGCGCATGGACCTGATAAGTCTATGGATGTCACCCCGCGGCATTGCGTTCCACTCCTACCTCAGAACATTACGTAAATCGCCTAACGTCTGAAGATCATGAAGTCGTTCCCGCCGGTCCATTTGATCCCAAAGATGCTCGATTGGCGACAAGTCTGGCGAAAGTGGAGGCCAGGGAAGAAGTTCGATAATCTGCTCCTCAAGACAGTCACAACAGATACGCGCCACGTGATATGAGGCATTGTCTTGCTGGAATAATTGTAGTTCGACGTTAGCGTTGAACAACGGTACAACATCGTTAAGAATTTCGTCCCTATATCACTGTCCGTTCAGATTACCATCGATGAAGATCAATTGCGTTCGATGATGCAAGGAAATTCCTGCCCAAACCATGACACTACTCCCGCCGAAACGGCCGCATTCTCGCACGCAAGCATCAAAAAAACGTTCTCCTAGTCGGCGATACATGTTTGCCCTACGATCAGCGCGCCGTAGACAACATCGTGATTCATCACTAAAAAGAACTGTACTCCAGCGCTGCTGAATCCTGCGAACACGCTGACGTACCCATTCCATTCTGACGGTACAATGACGTTGGGTAAGGATTGGTCCGTGGTATGGACGCCTACTGCGGATGCAGTATTCAGCGAGTCTGTTGCGGACAGTTTGTCCACGGATTGTATTGTTAGTTCAACCAGGAGTAATTGCTGCTGTCCTCGTCGCCGGAAGGAAGCAATCCCGTAAATGAGACGTCCTGATGAGTCGGTCTTGTGCAGGGGTTGTAACTCTTGGTCGACCTGAACGCGGTCGATCCATTGGTTCTATACCTTCCAATGAGATTTTAAGTAGTGGCCACAGTAACTCCGAACTCAGCAGCGAGCTCATCTGGAGGTATCCCCGTCACATGTATACCAATGGCACGCAACCTCTGATTTTCAGTTAACGTTGGCATTTTTTGAAAATGTCGGAAGACAAAATCTAGCGTATTTTATCAATAACCCAGGCTCTCTATCACAACATAACATAAAGAAAATCGTCGGGCACCCATTCAATTTGACATTCTTGGGTAGCATGTGCTATTTTGAAATCCGTAGCAAAATTGTATACGGTTGGGTGGACAACAACAACATGTCATTTGACTCTTTGTTCCACTCCTTGTCCACAAACATTCAACATTAGAACTATTATATTTTAACCTTTATGCTATTTTTCACATTTGTTTCTATATACTTTCTTTTTTGAATCAGTATATTACAGATCTGGATGTCATTGGAATTGGCTTGTCCATATTTGTCTGGTTTTATTAAGAAACTTACAAGGTACAAATGCTCTGCCAGTTTTTGCCCACAATGTAGGTTAAAGTAATAAGTACACGAACGTTCTTAGAAATAAATATTTTATCCTTGTGTTTTCCAAGGTGTATGAGAGTTAACATTGGTCTTGGAACTCATACACCCTGAGGCTTTGCCTCAAGGTGTATGAGTTCCAAAACCAGTGTAAATTCCCATGCACCCTTGAAAACACAAGGATAACTAGTATTATTACCTGCATTTGATACTGTCTGTCTGGAAGAGGTGGACTTTCTCCTTTCTCAATAATGTTTGGTATACTAGAAGACACATACTTTGGTGGTAAGCCACAGACAGGTTTTACATCTTTATGCATCTTGTTAATTTTTGCGTAAGGTGGTTCTGCATCACAACTATCTATATTTGTTCCACCACATTCGTCTAACTCTTTGCACGACTTCTTGTCCATAAACATGCAACATTAGAACTATTATATTTCATCCTTTATGCTATTTCTTCACTTTGTTTCTATTACACTCTATATTTTGACTCAGTATATTACTGGACTTCTAATGAACTATTTGTTAATTAGCTTGGTAATCAGTTGAAAGTCGGCAGAATCTAAAACAAACATTATCTGACTTTTTGCTGATGGCAATGGTGCTTAATAGAACAAAGAATATTCTCATTTTTTACACACAGGATATCTTCCTTCTGTGGCCATTGGAATGTGTACTTTTTGTGTAGTATAAAGGAAATTTCCACCTCCCTTTCTTCTGTATAAATCTCCCTTATTTTCCTCACATACCATCCTTCATCATACCTGGTTGCAACGAATTCCCCAACACTTGTCAATCATATCACTTTCTCCAAACTTACTGCACAAGCTATCACTCAAATTTTCATTTTTTCCTAAATTGCAGATCTCTTATCTCTTTCACACTCTGCTCTACCAGCTCCCCGTCTAACTTAATATTCTCTGCTAAACCTCTCTCCAGCAATGCAGTACTAACTACAACCTTCTCTCAAAGCTCTCTGACAACCATTTCTACTTCTCATAAAAAAATTCATTTCAACAACCTCATTCTCGCTCAGTCTCTCATCACTGCATTCAATAGATATTGTTTTCTCATTCACCTTTTTCACAAAATTCGCACTCGTTGTAATGTTATTTTTGTTGGATCCACACAGCTACCGGTCTTCGCGTCAGAAATAACATAAACAATCGCGAAAAAATAACACGTGAATGATCCAGTGGCTTAACCAGGTACAAATAAAATGTCCTTCTTGTAACACAATAATGTATGTCATATAAAAACATTGTCAGCATCTTTCTGTTCCAGAACTGTGCACAAGACAGAAAAAGTGCCCATTTAGCTGTCCACCCAACATAAATAGATAGCCCGAATTTAACCTACCTATTGTATGTATTGATTTCGTTTACAAAAGTGCTGAATGTATTTGTCTGTGAAACAAAATGTGTCCCTCGTGTAACACAGGTTACTGGAACAACTATATTTCTTTGTCGGCCATGCCGATTAATCTAAACACATTAAACAATAAGTATATGACTGTTGTGATTGCAAAAGTAAACTAGGGGTTAAATGATGGACAAAATCTTTTCATATTCCTGAAAGATGATTTGAACACCAACGCGTCTTTCGTGTAACAAACCAGTATATCATGTAACGCAAACACTGGAAGTGTAAAGAAATGTAAACAATTCAACAAAGCAATCATTTCAATAGCTTATTTATTATGAAATCATAACATAAAGTTTGAATACAACATGTAAGATTTGTTAAGACAAGCAATTGATTTGTTTCCTGTAAATATACCCCATCCTGTAACAAAATACTGTGTTTCATGTAACAATATTTTCTGGTTTAAGATCTATTGAGTCGTAACCAATAGAGCAGATAATTCTGTTTTAAAACATAAAATGCTAGTTTCCATGGGTAATAATTTCCAAACAGCTTTTCCGAAAAAACTATTCGCAGATTTCTTTACATGTTTTTCAACACCCATGTCCAGGTCTGTAACAGTTCTCGTCACTCGTGTAACAATACAAGCCGTTACACGATTAAACTGTAACACGAGTGAAGTTTCCTCATTGAATGTCATGATATAACAATGAGGTCTCCCTGTACTACAACCAAAACAGGGAAATCTCAACATACAGTACGTGGAGAGTGGATTGTAAGTAAATCACCCGCGGAGTGGGGTTATCACCCAAGCTATAACTTTCAAATTTTGTTCATATCGACAAAAAACACAAGCAATGTTTCAGCCAATGGACCTCCGGGTTTAACCCGGAGGTCCATTGGCTGAAACATTGCTGGTGCTGGTTGTGCTTTGCAACAAATTCGCAATTATTGCTTGGGTGGAATCTCCACTCTGCGGGTGATTTAGTGATAATACACTCTCCACGTGCTGTACACCTCAAACATTCGAACAACACAATTATTGCTATATCTTGGCATTCATCTCTTGTTTGATGCACATGCGTTATACTAAAGACGTCCCAGTTTTGTTCGCCTGTGGGTCTACCTACCAGACGGCAAAATTGATGTTTTTACGTATGTTGTATATAATTTTTTTTCTCCTATCTGACATCCGGTGTTTTCGAAGGCGTTTTAGGCGGGAGTTTTAAATTTCATCGCCCAAAGGGACCATGCATTATTTTTCGTATATTCCATGCTGTTACAGGAGGGACACTAGATTAACGGTGTTATTTCTTGTCGAACATCTCATCTGGTTATGATAGTTCTTAGCTTGTCTTGAACTTCGCTGTCTTGTCACCATTCTAGTTTAAAAAATTAAATCTTAAAAAACGGATATTTGGGGGCTCTGGTGTTTTAAACATGCATACTCTTGCGTGCGGATACAGGTTTTCAGTCCCAATTCAGTCATTAAGACTTTCACTTTCACAGCCTGTTCAAGATTTCTGAAATGATAGTCTTATTGTGTCTGAATGATAGAACGGGGTATACTGAAACAGGAAAATTACGCGTTCTCATCGTACATGTCACAAGAGCCTGTCCGGGAATGAAGGACAATTTTTGTGACGACATTTGATATTGACTCGTAAATGGAAACAAAATTCTAGTTGAGAATCGGACATCTAATACAACACCATGGAGAAAATTCCATTACCTGATTGTCTAAACCATGTAAAAGTACAGTCGATGTGGGGTGAGGTGGGTTGAGGCGCTCGTCCGATGTTTCTCCGCCGATATTCGTGGAAGTAATGATTCAAAACAATTTATTGACTCAATTTGACAACATCAAGTATGAGTTATTGGGGTGGGTTGTGATCTGTCGTCCGTCCGTACGCCTGTCCGTCCATAATTCCTTTAGCACATCGTCGCGTGAGAACCACAAGGGTCTATCTTCCAGTGGAAGATAGAACCTTATGGTTCTCACACGACGACATCATACAGGCCGCTGCTCCCACCCGGTCAGTCCCAAATTTCATATGCAGATTTCTGGCAATGTCTATATCGGAGCTATTTCGTTAAAAACATGGCCGCCAGTGGTATATAAATGATCAACAATTTCATTAGCACACCCTACAGGACGCTTCTCTCACCCGTTATTTTTCGAATTTCATTGGAAATTTGGCATGATGTTCAGATTGGAGCTATTGAATGTTTCTGAATTTTGTTGAAAAATATGGCTGGCAGCAGCCATCTTGGATTTGGATGAAAACAGAGATAAGTCATCACATTGCCCTTATAACCCCTTGATCCAGGATTGGGGAAGGTCTATGTGGATACTGTTCTTCTGCTGTAAATTACTATTGAAGGATTTCAAGTAATATTACGCAAACATAAAAGAAATTCAGCTTTATGACCCTTTTACCCCAGTTATGGTGGGACCAATTTTAGTGTTGAAACAATTAGTCGATTGGTCGTTGTCGACGCTGATATTGCCCAACGTCAAAGGTGGATTTCAGTCTCGAGTAGTCGGAAAATGTATTTCCTATAAAAACATTACAACGTAACAAAATTCCAACGTAAGGTCTATGGGGAAGGGTTAAGCCAATTGTCAGTTGATCTATTCAGCGCGTGAAATCAACAACAGACTTTGGAATCAGGGTTAGTGTTGGGTCGGATCTTTTGAACTCACTGACAGTGGTCGCACTGCACGTGCCTCAATACTCTTAACGGCATACATGTAGATATTTGGACTTGTTCCCATACCAGAAAATTATTATTATGGAGAGATTCCCATGACTTTTAATTTATTACTTATCAACCGGCATCAGTAAAATGCGCATCCACCGTTGTGTTAAAACTTGAACGAAAACAACACCGGTACGCACACCTACATGTATTTGTTAAAAAATGTGCAGCAGAATATGGTAACCAGGGGGTATTTTTTATTTAGACTAACGTGGCGGCGGAATTTTAGGTGCCTGATACATAGTTATATTAACCCTAGAATTAATCAACCTTTCATACAACGTCAGGCTGCCTTTAAAGGTATCGAGCTGAAATTAGTCACCTGAGGTAATTTTACCAGAAAAAGGACACGAGGTGGGTCCTGATAGCGTTTGATTTTACTTTAATGGTAAGTGGTATAGGATGCCGGGATCTCGGGATACGATCATGACTGAGGTCATTGACCTCGACGCCCAAATACGTTACGCCTTCCCGTCCCTCTTCCCACCCTGTATGTACCCTATTTATAGGCGCCCCTCCCCCTACCCGCCCTGCATGTACCCTGTGTTTTAAGATATCCCTCCCCAAAGCACATGTCTGCCCAGCCTCAAAGCCTCTCCAAATGGGGCCAGGCTATGTATAACCCAACATGTATTTTCCCACATTGTTTTGGGTCTCCCTGTATGTGGGCTCTCCCGCCCCACCAAAGCCATTGTATGGGCTGTACATCCTCACCAAAGCCCTTGTATGGGTTGTTCCTCTCTCTCGCAAGGCTTGCCGAAAGCTGGGGGACTTCCAAACTGAGGCGACCAATGAGTACTAACAAAGAGTTCCCCCTCCCCTTCCCACGTAAATGTCGAGCTCTGTTGGTGTATCTCTAAGGTAAATGTTGTCAAGACATGTACATGTAAATACATACAAACAAAAAGATTAATTTGAAGGTTACTGGAGTTACTAAACTACGGAAGCCTATTAGCTTCACGTCGTTTTTAGTTATTAAATTGTAACTACAATTTAATAAATTGTAATACAATTTAGCGCCTGTACTTTTATTTGTCAAGCTAAATTGTAGCTGCAATTTAACTGGCCAATCGGGTTCGTTGTTTTGTTTTCGCTGAAAATGGCCTGAATAATCTCTTTCTTAGAGATGTTTCACACATTCCGGCGGTTGAATCAGTCACGTCAACAAAATCTAACAACAGAAATGGGAAAATAAAATCATCATCATCTTATTATAATTATTTTTATTTTGGTTATCATTGGGCATAATTTGAGTATTATTGGGTAACATTGGCAACTTGTATGTCATTGTGTATCATTGGGGTAAAACACATGCCGTAAGAAATAGAGGGCCCCAGGTAGCGCCGATCTGCGTGGGCCCGTAGGTTCAAGTAATGCACAGGATCAACCATGTTGTGGCCCCGCGGGAGAAAATTTGTTTAATCCAAAAGGAAAAGGAGCCATTTGCTGGCACTTGAACCTCTCAAAAACATCGTTTCACGCGATTCATGTTGCATATTTGATAGAATGTTATCGTCTTGCACAATTCCGTGTGAAATGTGGGACCCCCTAAATAAGTGAAGCCCTCGGCGTTTGCCAGTCTGGCCATTCCTCAACAATTGGCGGAAAGGTTTTGTGTTTGACTTTTGGTGACAATATAGGACATATATAGGGAGAAGGACGTGCACAATGGGTGGTAAGGTGCAGTCATAATTATGCAAAGTTGAAATTGGTTGCTTTTAAAACAAAAACTTCAACAAGTTCTTTCAGGAAAATTAATAAAAAAATTCATAAATTGTTTGTTTACCCCCGTGTGCCTCGTCCCTGACTGCTGACCAAATGCAGATAGCTTGGTTTCGCCCGGCGAGTTCATGATTTCACATCTTAGTCACATGCATCTCCGATTTCTGGATTCGATCCGAGCTAAAGCACTCGGCGCCAAAATCTACTCCTATGATTTGAAATACCTTGGCTTTATACTCTCAGCATGCAACCAGGACATTCATAAAACAACTGCAAACCCCACAGGTGGCGAGAAGGTTATTTTTGTTAGGCCTAATTAGTTATTGTGGTTTCATGACACTTTCAACGACCAGTGTTGTGTTATGTCGGTGACAGGTTTACGGATGGAGGAAGCCAGAGTACCCAGAGAGATCCACCTAGTAACGATGAACACCTACCAGCTACCCAACATCATAACTCCACCCTGCAGCATAGGCAGCGTTGGAGCGATTGACAACAGAAGTAAGTCGATAGCGGTTTATATACCTCAATACACAGAGTCATCGTGCCCAATGCGTGCACTGGGATGAAATGCCTTGTCCATTATACAATGTGGGTCGCTCTTATACGTTCATACTCCAATAAAGATTACAAACATTGCATTCAATTCTTATAATTACATTTCGTAACTGTTTAAACTACTTTTTTCCCCTCACGAATCGTCATTCGCCGTTGTTGAAAATCATACGACTTTCAGTCGTTGGAATCAAGAACTAGTGTTCCGTGTAAATGATATCCCAAAGGCAAACAAGCTTTAATTTTCACAAATTTAGAAATGGAAACGAGTATTTTAGTAACGGGCTTTATGCCACAGTTGGGAAATGTCACCAAAGAAGCAGCAGCGGAGTTGATCACTGCGAGAGGCGCTAAAAGTTAAAAACCAGCCCAAACACCGCCCGAATTACATTCTATCAACTGCGCTCTACCGTAAATTCGGGTCCAAGTTCGACCAGATGTATTCATTGGAAAATGAATTACATTTGGTCATGGCGTTTTCATACAGCTGACCAATGGGAATTGAGTATTTGGACCCAAAACGTATAACTACATTAACAATGTAATTATTGCTGTGTGAACAATTGAACGAAAACAACCACGGTATGCACACCTATATGCCCAGAGATGTGGAGCTGAACTTTGGTAATTAAAGGGGTGTTTTTTTAGGACTAACATGGCGGTCGCAATGTAGGTGCTCTGTACATAGTTATTTTAACCCTAATATTTATCAAACTTTCATATATATTTTAAGAAAGCATTTGATTCTGTAGACAGGTCGCTACTTTTTGAGAAAATGAAGTCATTGTGTATCGGTGGGAAAGTGCTCAACATTCTTAGCTCTCTTTATGAGTCCAGTTACTATTCTATAAATACTTCTGTAGGATCGAGCCCTCTTTTACTCTCATCAGTGGGAGTTATGCAGGGATGTTCTAAATCCCCCACTCTTTTCATTTTTTTTATTGATATATGCAGGATAATTCATGAATCCTGTTCACCAGTTAATGTGAATGGACAACGACTAAGTCACATACTTTTTGCCGATGACCTGGTAATCCTATCAGAGTCTCCAGTCGGATTGAATAAATGTGTTCAGAATTTAGAACACTAGGCGGATAAAAACAAACTTAATGTTAATATTAACCCCTTGCACACTGATGTCAAAATACCAAAATTTCAAGTAGTCATTATTCCCATAATGCAACTAGAAATTTAATCAATTCAGTCTTGTTTGACAGAGCTCAATGAGCTCTGTCAAACAGGACTGAATTGATTAAATTTCTAGTTGTATCATGGGAAAAATTACCAGTCTGAAATTTTTAGATGTTTACATCAGTGTGTAGGGGGGTTAATAAAACAAAATACATGTGTTTTTTTCAGAAATAGAAAAGATAAAAAAGATCCTACGTTTTGTATTGGAACAGCGAAATTGGATATCATAGATCAATATAAATACTTAGGTCTTGAACTCACATACAATGGAAACACAAAACAAGTTCAAGAGAATTTAAGTACAAAAGGATCGAAAGTAATGTTTTTCCTTACAAATTCTCTCAGAAAGTCACTTGACTTAACTCTTGATGTGAAATGTAAACTTTTTGATAAACTGATTAAGGGGACGTCCAACCTAACTTTGGTCAAATTTCATGTAATTTTCTTTCAAGTCTAAAAAAGGCCCAAAATGAATAACCCCAATAAATTATATACCAAAATGCTTGGAATGAAACATAGAACATGTGGAAACTGAAATTTGCCATGGAACTGCTGCCATGTGTAAATAGCACCACCTGAAAGTCTGCTATGGCATAAGTAAGAGAACAAAATTTTTACAATAAAATACCTCAAAATAAAATAACAGCTGTATTCTATAAACATTTAAGTACATACTCGAAGAAATCTTTTCCTAATTCATGAAAGTAATGAAGATTGAGACCAAATGTTATAGGTGGAGTGCTCACTGATTGAAGGCAGACATTTTCTTTTGTTTATGTTTTGATTTGGGGAGTTCAACAAAGGTCAACTTGAAGGAGTCCAGCAGAAGAAGTATGGAAGGACAAAAGAGTGTCTCCCAATATCAAGATGTATGTGTTACTGTAATGGTTTGGAAAGAAAATATGATATTCTCCTATGTAGAATGCACTGCAAAGTCATACATTGTAGTTGAATAAATATATTTACAAACCCCTTGCACTGTAACCCCTTTTATCCCATGCATCAATTTGATAGTGATTAAATTGTTAAATTTGTCTGGTTTATCAATAAGTACATTAGCTTTGTTTAACTCTTGGATACCAATACACTCATGATATCTGTTGGAGAAGAAATAAGGGTAACTGTAACCTGTCACTGCAATAAACCATCTAATGTACTTAAAAGTACATTGTTATTCAAAACACATCAAATCAACCTTACATAACCATTATTGCATGTACTTTCCCCAAGGAGGCTTACTGACATATTGAGATCAGAAGGGCACATCCAGAGGGTCTCACATATTTTTTTCAAGAACGCAGTACACAAAGCAATCCCCAAAAGATGACAAGTGAGCTCCATTTGACACAGAAAATTTGGGGGGGGGGGGGGGGGGGGGGGCTCTCTTCCTTGTATGACTCTACCTCCGGCACTCAAGGCATATGCCTTTTTTCTCAAAGTTGAACTCTTTTTTCTTTTTGAAGATCCTGGCCACACATGTTCCAAACACTATCAGACAGGTAAACCTCCAAATAAGTGTATCTGCAGAAATCATGTTACATTGCAAAACATTCTTTTTAGAGTTTTAGTTCTGGACCTTTCATGCTTCTTACTTCCAACTATAACACTTAATTTATCGATTCATGGGTGAATAGAAAAGTCCTGCCATAATCAACATTTTGAGTTCCATAAGCCTTCAAAACAGCTCCAATAAAAGTGTCAAACATCAGATTGGTGGCTTTATACAGAATATTCATTAGGTTGTTGCTTGATAAGTAATAGGAACAAAATCTTCACAAGAAAATTCTGCAGCAATACAATTGAGTGTATTAGCAGGCACTCTGCAACAAATTGTAACAAATCAACTAGTTATAAACAAAATTTTCTAACTCAAAAGAGTGAAAAAGTACCACAACTCTGAAAAAATGTGGGAAGAAACACATGCTACAGCAGCTACTCAGGCATTGTTTCTCCATGATGCTCGATCACAAAACCAAATATCCTTCAAATTGGAGTAGCAATGGTTGAGATACAAGGGGGAATGTTGGTACATGCAATGATGAATGGGTAAGATTAAGAGGACAGGGGGTCACCACTGCACGGCCCTAGGACTAGGTGCACCTTTGATTTTCCAACTTCCACTAAGTTCCAGGTCTGGGGCATAATAATCGCAACACACCCAACTTATCAGTTCATAATTTCAGTTAAATAAAAGAAATTATCAATTTGAATTAAATAATAGATGATGTAAAAATATTTGGCTTCCTTCGCCTTCTCGTACTATTTAATTACCACAAACAATATCAGTTTGATGCCGACAAACGAAACTGAACGCATGTGGTTTGATTAAAAAGTAACTCGGCATGAATAATGAAGAAATTGCGAATATTTCGTGTATTTCATTTATTTAAAAGCCAATTGCAGCTAATATTGACCGTGCATTCGATAATTCGTTTCGGTTTTGACCACACGGCCACGCTGACACTCCGTGACAGCGGTTATGTTTATTGTGATATGCAAATTGGGGGATGGTTTCCGGTGAAGGAGATTTGTCACATTTGTCAGTGTAAAACGATAAAAAAAACCACTGATCGACGCTTGTATTACTATGGTTGGTTGAAAGAAAAAAACTAAATTCTCAGCATCGTCCAAGCGCACCTTATTTAAAAGCACGAATGCATCATTTTCAACCCATCTTCAATCGGTCCTTTGCAGACATCAAACATACCCGTCTTCAAATTCCATGGTTACTAGGACGTAAATAACTTCGCAGCGACAGGGGGAAATTAACACACTCAATATAGTTCCAGGTCACTTGGAATATACTTCGTGAAAAAGTGATTTCTGAAGCATTCTGCTTACTTTGTTATGAATATTGCCTTATTTTATGTGTATCGTCCCGATTTTATACACTCGGTTATTTTTTTTACAAGTGGTTCATGTTGTCTTTCTAGTGCGCAATAATTCAGATTTTTTGTCAACAAAAAAGTTCAGACGGCCTGTAAACACGAGAGGGAATTTCGAACCATATTTTGCAGTTATGACATTAACAGCTCAAGTACTTGCTGTCACCTGTTTGCAAATACGCTCATACATTGTCTCGAACAAATAAAGGGCGTGATCACGTCCTTGCATTCTTACGATTGCCCAAATTGAGTATTTCTGCAAGAACCACATCGTAATCACATGACCGGAAAAACATCGTTGAAACATGGCCACCTCCGGAACATCAAAAATTTGTGTTGATGTTATTACATTCAAACGTCAAAACCCACCAGAGTGTGTGTCAAAAAAAATGCTTTCTCCGAGTCTGTAGTATGTTATCATTATATTGAGGACAAGGCTTTCGAATTACCGATTATTTTCTGGTTTTACCGGTTCGTTACTTATGCCATTTGCAAATTAATCTTCTTCAAAATCATAAAATTCACTTTTTTTCCTGAAAAAAAATATATGTGCCTTTTCTATGCACTTGACTCATTATTTTCATATATAATTTGCCTCTCCTTACTTCTCTTATCTGTTTCTGAGGCATTGGGAAAAATGTCAAAAAATTGACCAAAGTTAGGTTGGACGACCCCTTAAGCCTATTTTATTATATGGTTGCGAGATATGGTCCACTGACCTTAATACTCCGTTTGCTGACACTACAGTCTGTGAACAAGTCCACTTGAAATTTTGTAAACAAATATTAATGTTGAATAGAAAAGCATATAATCACGCAGCACGAGGGGAGTTGGTTAGATATCATATTGTGAACGATTATATGTTACATCTCCATAAATAAAGTCGAGAAAATATCCAAAATTGCTGGCGATAACATACTATCCAACTCATGGAAGGAGTCGCTCAAATGTAAACTTCCGAAAAATTGGATAACTCGGTTATCTCGTTATAATATCAGAGTTTCCGATGATAATACGTTAACCGATAGTAATGGAAAATCCCTGAACGATGTACAAGAATCTCAGCATAGAGAAAGATTTACTAAAGATATGTTTAATTATGTTCTAATTCGCTCCCTCAACCGAACATAAAATATTTACCACATACAAGAGAAAACACGTCTTGCCACTAGGAAGGCACTCGCAGGAGTGTAGCCTCGTCGTCTAAGCGTCCATATTTATTTATTGTGAACACAAATATTACGCATACATGTACAGATGAATTGACATCAATATTACACATACAGAATCAACCTAACCGATGATACACAGTCATACGCACTTAACCCCGTTAGTACCGCAAAAATGGGATTGGTTGGGTGCGCGCAAACCGAACGACAGGTTACACGAAGGCTGAGCGTCGAATGACCAGACCACTACATACAGACAGTATTGTGACAAACAATAACCACGCACGGGTAACACACATTTCATTAATCAACCTGAACTCCACGAAACGCTCACTTGTCAATGCACGAAACCAAACAAACATGTTTGCCACAAGACCAGCCGACACACTCAGAAGACGTGTTAACCCTTCCTGCAGTAAATATATGTATGTTCTAATTCGCTCCCTCAACCGAACATAAAATATTTACCACATACAAGAGAAAACACGTCTTGCCACTAGGAAGGCGCTCGCACGAGTGTAGCCTCGTCGAAATATAAAGAAAACACTAAAGGCCAAGACGGCGCGTGACTTCTAGAAGCTCACTAGTGGGTTCGCGTACATACAGATCTTTAGCGCTGTCAGATTTCCAGCGTCCGTGTTTCTTAAACAGACGGTCAGAAAGGCCGGCAGAAGCTGCGGCGGTCGCCCCACCCGATCGAAAACTATGAAGGCCAAATTTTTTCTTATCTAGACCAATACTCTCCAGGGCGGCAAGCAAAATTTCCCGCGCCCGGGTGTAAGACAGGGGCTTAGAACCACGCAACCGGTAAGTATTATCGGATTTGCAATATTGAAGCGGGCGAAAAATAAATTCGTTGGATAAATCTGCAATATTGGCCATTGCAAGATATTTGATAAGCGTGGCAACTGGACAAGTAGGTTGAAACGTTTTGGCCATTAGAACCTCCGAACCCTCACCATAGCGGTCAGTTTTACTCTTGTTCAGATGCAGCGACACATGGGTAGGAAAAAACTGAATGTCGGAACGCTTAAGATTCACAACTTCCGAGAAACGGAGAAAACCGGTAAAACTGGTAAGAGACATGCAAGCAAGTCTCACGTCACTAAGATTACTCGTGTCGTTGTTGAACTTTCGCACTAATGATCGGAGAATTTCCGGAGTCACATGAGCTTTTTGATTTACCGTCCGATGACCTAAAACTCTGTGCGCGCCTTGGCGCACGGAAGTACACAAATCTGACTGACATGGACCCTGAAAACCGGCTAACTGGTGTACCCAGCTTATCGAATAAAAAGCTTGATCAACACTGTTCGCAGAATTAGAGTTTGCCACGTGAATAAGATAAAGCGCAACGGAAACATCAGTCGCTGGCAACGAGCAAATTCCATTACATAAAGAACACCATTTACTAAAGTTATTGAAAGCATACTTGTAAGTTCTCTGAGTATTGTCCGCTTTTGCACTTAAACAAAAGTCTGGTAACTGGCGTGCCAACTGCTGGAGGCAAGGTACAGCAAAACTACTAGGGTGAAGTCCGGCCTATCTACCACTACGGAATTCACCTGAAAAAAGTGTAAAAATATATAAATGCAATGCATGTGCTCCCGATTCATATACCGTAAAAGCACTAGGCTCAGCAATGCTCAGCGTCAAGTTTTATTGCCAAAGTGTTGGATTCGAAATTTGTAGAACCAAATATTATGTGCTTATTTGAACCTTGTATATAAATATCTTGATTTGGGTGAAATTCTAGGACGTCTTTCACGTACGGTAAGTATTCATAGCCGGATTTAAACAAAAGCGTTCAAAAAGGGGAGGAAGGCCATTTCGAAACTATGAGCGTACCTCCAGCCTGACACTGTACTAAATGTCTAATGGCCATACTCACTAAGGCAATCGGAGGAACCAACCAGTTACATTCCCCACTCCAGTCTTGAGTAAAAGCGTCAACCGCCTCCGTACCAGGGTTCCAAAAGAGAGAATTAAAGCGTGGCAATTTTTTGTTAACATGGTTCGCAAATCTGTCGACTGTAAAGGGGCCCCACACGTCATTCACAAAGTGAAAAAATTCGGGGGTAGTGCCCCAGTCATCAAAATCAACTATTTTGATAAAAAATCGGCCTTGGAATTTTCGTCCCTAGGAACCCATTTAATGTCAAGATCAATGTTGTATTCCATGCAACTTGTAAAAATATCAAAAGCAATTTTTTGCAAGCGAATTTTTGTGCTGCCCCGTTCAACAATGGTGACACATCCCTGATTGTCAATATGCCAACGAATAGCCGCCTGATTAATAAAATCGGATTTGAAAGTATCGATGGCGGAGGAGATAGCTTTCAATTCCCGCCAGGTGGAGCTCATACATGACTCCTCGGGAGACCACATGTGATGAAATAACTTACCATTCAAACCAACGGTAAATGCACCGGCTGCAACATCACTGGCGTCAGAATATACAAGGATTTTGGGCAACTGGCGGACCGAAA
The DNA here is from genome assembly GCA_031216915.1 of Pictodentalium vernedei. NCBI lineage: Eukaryota > Metazoa > Mollusca > Scaphopoda > Dentaliida > Dentaliidae > Pictodentalium > Pictodentalium vernedei. Next base: position 777,993,135 of record CM062295.1, read on the forward strand.
GTCTTTTTCGACTCAACTTGTGTAAGTGTGCTTGCCAAAATAACAACTCTGTTTGTACAAACTGTGGATATGAAAGCTGCAAAACTCTGTCCCATTTGAATCTAGTTTCAATGGCCATATACAATTGACGTGTCATTAAGCACGTTATGTTCCCAAGAACGGGTGACATAGACATTACTGTACCAGTAAAAATAGCCAGTTTTCGTGCTGAAAAAATCGGGAAATCTTTCAATAGTAATTGTAAAAGGCTCCTGGCAAAGGAAAGTCTCCTTTCAGGTATACTCAGTGAAAAGTCGGAAGAATCCCAAATTAACCCCAACCATTCTAACGACGTCACAGGGTTAAAACACGATTTTTTCAAATTGATATGGAATCCCGCCTCAATGAGCGAGGTTTCAACGAATTTTGAGTGTTCCTGTGCTAACGAACGAGAGGCTCCCATGCCCAAGCCATCGTCCAAATAAAGGACAATATTGACACCATTTTCTCTCCAGTATTTAACCAATGGTCGCAGACATTTTGTAAACAAATATGGTCCGAGTGATAAACCAAATGGTAAAACAGTGTAACAGTACAACTTACCACCCCAAGAAAATCCAAGATAGGACTGCTGCTTTGTACAAATATCAATATGAAAATAGCCCGACTTCAAGTCAAATTTAAACATGTGGCAATCAGCGCTGAAAAATTGTAACGCCGTTCGCCAATCTTCGAATTTGACTTTACGCTTGTGTACAAATTGATTTAAAACACTCAAATCTAAAATTAATCTCTGTTTGTTGGATTTATTGGTAGAAACACTCAGAGGGTTAACAACGTACGGCTGAAAAGGACATCAATGATACAGCCAGAACTGAGTAATTCTGCAATTTCATTTTCCACAAAATCAGAATTTGCTAAAGCCGATTTATTATTGTGAAATTGTAACGGGGGCGGAGGTGTTGCAAATGGTATAACGAAGCCAAGTTTAATGGTGTCAACGACAAATTCATTGCTTCAATTTGCTTGTATGCTTCCCCAAAAAGATAAGTGTCGAAATAAACCGCCTTTAACCCCTTTGCCAACGTTCGACAAATTAAAACTGTCGAAATAAGATACAGTGTGTAAAGACAAATCTGTGGAGTCAGAAAACAGACATTGATCATACAGTTCTAACAGTTCAAAATACTTATCTTTAGGTTCGTTACTGCGTAGTTGGTCCTGATGACATTGCAGCTCCTGTTCTGGCGGTGATGTTGGGACAATGTGTTTTCCAGTGTCCGAGCTGGTAACAGTTGTAACAGACGTCATATGGAGTAGGTGCTGTTCTCATGGAGGGACGAACAGTCTGCTGTGGATAGCTCCGCTGTTGCTGAAATCTGGGTCCGGCAACAGTAACAGAAGGAAAGTTGTCAGGAGGCACCGAGACAGAAGTACTTGGCTTGTGGTAAGGCTGGAAACGCTGTTTTCCCTTTTTGAATTTAAGAGCACGACTCTCCGCTTGACGCAGGCGCTTTTCATCCTCCGAGTCAGAAGCAAGGTTATCACCCTCATATTCCCTGACAGTCTGCCACCCACCAGGTGATTTGTCAGCGATGCGAATCAGCTTATTGCGTCTCTGGAGTTTCAGTATGACACCTGAAAGCAAATTAACAGCCACACTGTCAGCAGTGGATGTCCGTTTGTGAAGTTTATTAAGATCCGATAGAATGTATGAATTGAAGATAAACTGAATCTGGTTTCCCTCACCTTTAAGCGTGACCGATTTGGACTGCGATGGTTTCTCGGTGAAATCTGACTCTAAGCTCCCCTTAACTGCAGAAGACATATTGTCGAAATACGACCTGTACAGGTTAAAAGCATCACCTATATCACCGTGCGAAGACTGGTGTGCATCTCGTTGCATTTCAGCAGAAGCCGTGTTGAGAGCTGAGTTTGCTGCACCGATTTCGGAATCCGACATTGCACACAAACAGAACGACAGGTTACACGAAGGCTGAGCGTCGAATGACCAGACCACTACATACAGACAGTATTGTGACAAACAATAACCACGCACCGGTAACACACATTTCATTAATCAACCTGAACTCCACGAAACGCTCACTTGTCAATGCCCGAAACCAAACAAACATGTTTGCCACAAGACCAGCCGACACACTCAGAAGACGTGTTAACCCTTCCTGCAGTAAATATATTGATGACACAATGAAAGGCAGTAATAAGTTACGAATGTATCGATTAGTTAAGAATGAATACCAGCTTGAACCTTATCTGAAAAGCAACAGATCTCCACGTGAACTGTTTACTAGACTTAGGGTTAGTAACCATAAAATAGAAATAGAAGCCCCCAACGCCCCACAGATAGGAGATTCCAGGTGTGGGATATCGGTGAAATAGAGAGCGAAAAACATGTTATTATGGATTGTGAGGCATATGTCGAAATCAGGGAAACGGGGTTCGAAGAAATTATAGAAGAAAACAAAGAATTTGAACAATTAAATGATTCCGAGAAATACTATTGTGTATTGAAAAACTGTAATAGTAAATCGATTAATATTATTTCTAACATGATCTGGTAATTCTTCTGTAGGCGAGATCACCTTGTTAAAGAAAAAAGTCATTAGTACTTTATATTGTACATCATGCTTATTATGTCTTCTTATTTGTAATGTATTGTGCAACTGTCATTATAGTGTAATGCATTAAACTAAACTAAATTACAACGCTGTGGCTCAGTAGGTAGAGGTGCAGGCTGCAAGCCGAGAGGTCCTCGGTTCGAATCCCACTTGCGGCAACCGCGTTGTGTCCTTGGGCAAGACACTTCACCCCCATTAACCATGTGGGGGCACGATGACGTCGTGTACTAAGGCGTACTGCACGTCGATGGTACGCATGTCTTCAACCAATCCAACCCTGCCTGTGCTGCAGTGCGGAGTTACGATGTTGGGGAGCAGGCAGCTGCTCGTGGTTGCTCGGTGGTTCTCTCCGGGTACTCCGGCTTCCTCCACCCGTAAAACTGTCACGGTCATGATTAGCCATTGTGCATAAATATGTGACCTTAAACGTCAATAAATAAATAAATAAATAATTACAACGTCAGGCTGCATTTAAAGATATCGAGTTGAAATTTATCACTTCAGGCAATTTTACCAGAAAGGGCATGTGCGGGGGTCCCATTTACGTTTGATGTTGCCTTAATGTTAAATCCTCCAACCTCAGTAAACCTGGAGCCCGAAGAGCTAGTGGAATAATAGTGAACAGCACAGGCGCCTCGGGTAGTCGTTAATAAGTGTGAGTTTGTAGTAAGTTTTGTTCGCGTTGTTTGGAGACCTTCGCACCAACTTCTCCAGAAAACCGACTTTAATTTGAATGCATGTGTAATTGGATATTAGCCAACTGATAGACAAACTCCAACTTCTGAGTCAGGATGTTTTCTTACGAGGTATAAGGCTCAGCGCGATCAATATTAGGCTCTGTCGTATTCACCTCACAAGACACCATACTTGGGGTCACTGTTGTTTAAGCTGAGGTCGCGGTCCCTGGAGTTGAGGGGAAAAATTGGGAAAAACAGTGAAAAGGAGTGCCAGATGTGAAATTTGGGCGTGGTGGGGACCCTGGAACACTTTCTTCTAGAATGCCGAAAATACCAGTCTAAAAGAACAAGATGCACGGGGAGTCTAATGGGGAAGTGGGATGGGAGAATGAAGGACATGTGGTTAGTGGGAGACTCAAAGGAGAGGGTTAATATGCTAATAGGAGAGATTGGGAAGAATAGGGCAAGGGATGTCATCAAGCAGTTCGTCCCCGAGTGTTGGGAGGAGAGAAGAAGCATGGGGATAGGGAGGCAGTTGGTAGAACAGGGGTAACCAAGGCCTTATCATACGAGAACCGCGACAAATCAACGGCCGGCCAAAGTGTTATTATTACAAACGTCCAGTAACTCACACCTGTCAACACCAACGACGATGAATTGTAAAAATTTCTTCTATTTATCAAATGCAGTTTCCTTTGCGGAACTGGAACTTGCCACTCGTTTATACTGTTCGATATATTTATTTATACAGGTAATATATTTATTTATACAGATAATTTTGAAAACTCCGAAATCGGTTTCAAATTCACAGTTGAAGTCCGATGGAAATTTAGGGTACAATGAACTAAATGAGCTTCGTTTACTAATAAATTTGTTAGGGTCGGCATGATTGTTTTTTCTGCATTAAATTGAGTTTTGAGGATTTCAAAAGTGATTTTGCGCATGGGTTGGATGGATTTTGCATTCAACGTTGCGTGAACGCTTCAACCAGGATAATATGGGTATGCATACCTACATGTTCAGAGATATGGGGCTGAAATGTTGTACAATTCCTTTAAAGGGTTTAATGTTTTTGTACGCCGGGAAAATACTGTGATTCTGCAGAATCACTCGTCTAGTTTATTTATCTGTTTATTTATTTATTATTTATTTATTTATTTATTTACTTATTTATCAACTGGTGGCTCTAGAACTTGGCAAATTATATGTTATAATGGGATATATTTACCTATGAATAATACTTTTTGCCCCGATCGCCTTCACCACTCTTTGCTCTTCAATTTCGTCAAAAACAACCGACTAATGTTTTTTTTCTGTTATACTTGATATTAATAACATTTAATTAGTACTGAAAAGATTATAGTTTGAAAGATTATGTACCCACGTAATTGTACATCTTAATTATGTATACATTACAAACACGAAAGCATTTGCTATATGTTCAATAACAACTTAACTTATCATGCTGATTGTGTTTCCCTTACAAACACGAAAGCATTTACCATATGTTCAGTACCCACTTGTCCTATTAATTGCATATAGATGATAGTGTATACTCCAGTTAATTAAATACAAAAAATATTAATCTGTCGAAGAATTTATTACTCCAACATTAACCGAATTTACTTTACTTGGAGAGTGGATTGTACGTACACAACGCAGCACGATTGAATACTGCGCACGAAAAGAAATTCCTACTCAGAGATGTTTATATGTATTTCTATTTTATTAGTTTTATTTCAGGGAATTTTTTTTATATATTTAGTTTTCATGTGTGTTAGGGAGGATCGTAGGGTGAAATAAGGAAGTTTGGGCGATAGGTTTCCCGGCATTGCTTTTTTACGTTGGTTGACTTTTTGCGAGTGTTTGGTGTCTTGGTGTTTTGTTGATTTCGGTCATTCTACGGGTAGCGGATACTTTTGTGGATAGGAGCGGGGTGGGAGGCCAGATGCAAGTATAACAAGAGTGGACACAGGTGGGGTGAACAAAAGCGAGAGGGACGTAATAAGTTAAACAAGGCTAGCGCCAGAAAACAATGGGACCAGTGGGCGGAAGCCAATGAATCTCGGTACCCTGAAAGTAGGTTATAGCAACATCCAGGGACTCCACCGGAAATTAAGTAAAATTGCTACATTGATCGAAATAGAGGACTTTGGTGTCATGGGCTTAGGTAAGACTTGGGTAAGACACGAGGAACGGGAAGACCAAGTAAGTGGTGCGTGTGGATAGGGGTAGGGCTGGGGAACGGAAGGCCAGAAAAAGGGGAAAGAGTAGGCATGTACATTAAATAGGATTTTAAACCGTCGCTGACTACAGACCTGGAAGATGTTAGCACCACGGCTGAGGTATCGAAAGAAATTGGATGGGTAAAGATCAGTCTAAGAAACAAAAGTATTGCCCTTGGGATTGTGTACTGTGTGGTGGAGTGAAGTAAACCCGAGTGGAATGACTCGATATACTCAACACTAAGGTCCAATATCACAGATCTACAAAACAAGGGGCTCGGTATAATTCTGATGGGTGTCTTTAACGGACACATAAATGATAAGGAAGAAGGCATAGAGGGCGGGGACAAGAAAGTCAACAGGAATGGAAGGAAGCTGCTGAACTTCACAAATGAGCATGGTTTGAAGATTCTGAACAGGGACGCGAGCTATAAGGGGAAGTGTACCTGGAAGAGGAACGACAGAAAATCAATCATCGACTATATTCTCACAGATATTAATTTATGGAGGGAGATGATATAGGGGTAGAAATGGATGATGAGGGTAAAATGGAGTTGGATAGTGACCACAACTTGACTACAGTGACGATCAGGGCCAAAAACCTAGTAAAAAGCAAAGGAAGCTTCAAGGAGATTTGGGAACTCAAAAAGGTTGCTGACTGGGCGAAAGTCGAAGAAAATTTGAAACCAAAGCTTGCTACCATACATAAGGGAGGGAGGGAGGGGGGGGGGGGCAGTGTCCAGAAGATTGCCGACGCCATAGTTCCCATAGTTGCGAGCCTAGTGGAGGCAGGGAAGGAAAGTGTAGGGAAAATTAGGGTGCCAACACGGGAACTTGGGTACAGAGTGAACGAAGAACTGAAAAGGGCCATAGAGGATAGAAAAGCTAAATGTGCTGCATACAGGAGAAGTAGAAAACTTAAGGGGGCGGAAAGCAACGAGGCCACGGTAGCAAAGGAAGAATACCAACAAGCACGAAATAAAGTAAATAAGATTAAAGACGATAATTGGAGAGTGCGAAATAGCAGTTTTATTAGGACGATAAGAATGACAGGGGGGGGGGGGGGGGGGTGTCGAGTTCGAACGTATTTTGGAAATCGGTGAATAAAGGTAACAAAGGAAGTAACACACAAAGTATTAAAGTAGATGGCAGAGTTACAGACCGTCGAGATCAAATCGCATTAGAACCAGTCAAGTACTGGGAAAAGGTAAACGACAAGCGATGAGGCATGGGGAAATTAAGTGGAAAAGCGGGAAGTCCCAAATGAGTGGAGAGAAAGTAAAGTGGCATTTATTCACAAAAAGGGGGAAAAGACGTTTTGGATAATTATCGAGGGATCTCTGTCAGTAGCAACACTGGATAAGTTTTCTGTAAAGTCCTGTATGGGAGATTAGAGGAGGTGATTGAGGAGAAGGGTGTTTTGGCAGAGATCCGGAAAGGCTTCAGGAAGGGAAGGAGAGTCACTGACCATCTTTTCACGCTATACCAAATGATAGAATCCGCGAAAGCAAAAACGAAAAAGGTGTCTATGGCCTTTTTGGGTGTTAAAAAGGCATACTATAGAGTATGGAGGGAGGGTATGTGGCGCAAGCTTGAGGCTCTGGGCTTGGGAGGCGAGTTTGTTGGAATTATGAAAGCATTATATAAAGATGTACAGAGTGAACTCAACAAAACGTGTACCTATGGAGATAGGCCTAAACAGGGGTGTATCCTTCCACCAATTCTTTTTGCATTGTACATCAAAGGTTTAGGAGATGAACCCTTCATAGCAACGAGGGGTAGCAGTTGGGGACATGAAGATCCCAGGGCTAGTTTTTGCAGACGATGTGGTGCTAGTTTCAGAAAGCGAAGAAGAGCTAGCGAAAATCCTGGGAATTGTTGGGAAATATGGGAGCAAATGGAGACTCGAACTTAACGAAAGCACAATTATACTTGTGGGCCGCAAATGGACCCCACTCGAAGATGGAGAGTGGGGAAGTTATGTATTCCGGAAGGTAGCAGCAAACTTCTTAGTGTTGGAGAGACAGGAGACTACGGATATCTGGGTGTAAATATAAACATCACAGGAAGAGACATCTACCGAAACCACACGAATAACTTGATTCTGAAGGGGATGCGAATCCATAACCAAATGAAACTTATATGGAGAAACAGTTTCAATAAGATTTTCGTAGGGAAAATGGTGGATCTGCCAAGTATAACATACGGTACGGAAGTGGTATCCCTAAACCAGACGGCTGTAAAGAGCTTGGAAATCCCACAGAACGATGCAGACCGCAGGGTAACGGTTTCGAGTAATGCCGCAGCACTGGAAGCAATCAGGGATGAGCTAGGGTGGATGAGGATCAAGAACAGGATAGACTTATTGAAAGTCGGTCATCTTAATTATTTGGTAAATCTCCACGACAGCCGATTGTGCAAAGTAATGTTCCTGAGAATTTTCAACTCAAATATCAAGACAGGGTGGATGGTCCAAGTGAGGGAGGTAATAGAGAACTATTCATTGGAGATCTCGGACCTAGACGTTGGGGCAAACCGGTGTGAAAAAACGTGATAGAAAGTGTCAAGGAGGATGGTAGCCTTGCGAGGAGGGGGGGGGGGGGAGGTCAAATCAAAGAAGTCTTTGGATGGCCTGCGTGATAAAGAGAAGCCTGGTTTTGAAGAGTACCTTGATGGCACCTTTGGGGGTTACTGTTGTTCAAGTTGATGTCGCGGTCCCTGAAGCTGAGGAGAAAAAGTGGGAAAAACAGTGAAAAGGAGTGACAGATGTGTAATTTGGGCGTGGTGGAGACCCTGGAACACTTTCTTCCAGAATGCCCAAAATACCAGTCTAAAAGAATAAGATTCACTAGGGGTATAATGGGGAAGTGGGATGGAAGAATGAAGGACACGTGGTTAGTGGGAGACTTAAAGGGGAGGGCTAATATGCTAATCTGAGAGATTGGGAAGAATGTGGCAAGAGATGTCAACAAGCAGTTCATCTCCTAGTGTTGGGAGGAGAGAAGAAGCGTGAGAATAGGGAGGCAGTTGGGAGTACAGGGGTAACCAAGGCCTTTTCATCCGAGAATCGTGACAAATCAGCGGCCGGTCAAAGTGTTATTATTATTACCCGGTGAGTGGAGTTATCACCCCAACGTATCACTTTCAAATTCTTTACATTTGGACAAAAAACACATACAATGTTTCAGCCAATGGACCTCCGGTTATAATCCGGAGGTCCATTGGCAGAAACTTTTTTCTTGTACTCGTTATGCTTTGCAACAAATCTGCAATTATTGCTTGGGTGGAATCTCCACTCTGTGGATGATTTAGTGATAACACTCTTCACGTACTGTTGTGACGACAGGTGTAATGCTGATAGATATTCTAAATGATGGATTATCTATGAATCAGTTGTTTTTTATTAGTTTTCGTTAAAGGCCAAGTTTCCTTTTGTTACTTTTAATAAACGAAATCAACGGACTGCGTCGACACTTGTCTGTTGTTTTGTTTCATTAAAAGTGACAAAACTAAACTCTACTTTATTTCCTACTGATGTCATGGGTGTTTTCTCAACATCTACTTGCTTCTTAATTGGACCATCATCACTCGTCTAGTAATTTGAAGGGAGATAACTTTATCGAGAGTCAATTTTCATGACGAAATAAGTCAGGGATGATTTATGTTGCTCCTTAACTGAGCTAGAGTCGCCTCTGATGTTTGTTCAACTGGAAGTTGAGCGGGGTCGGGGTCCTGGAACAAATATTCTAATGTCAATTTTATATTCCAGCTGATATTCAAACCCTGCCTCATGCGAATGGATTTTCGAAACTTGTCAGGTGAATGGCAAAATAAAGCACACTAAATCCGACCAATTATACATCATATTCATCATCATAGTTTTCTCTTCTTTTGTGCCTTTAGTTTTTGTATATACCACCTTGTTCAAATGGAAAACTAGAGTTTAGTTATAGTATATTCGTGGCTTGTAAGACAGTAGTAATAACCTACTGACCGTGTTAACATTAATCCGGTGATCACGCGGAACACGTGGTAGAGTGCTAATTTTTTTTCAGCCATCAAATCTTGAACACATATCTTTGTCTTGTTACAATTTATGGGAGAGTGCCTATGGGCACTCTTCCATAAATTGTAACAAGGCAAACCCTTACAGACTAAATAGTATCACTTCAACGGTAATACAAAGCACATACTCTGAATATGAGCCTTCAAGTTGTGGTACCTGTATTTCAGAATAAGGTCCAAATATGGGCTTCTCGCACTCTACCAGTTAAGAGCTCTTGACTAAAACGTATCGGAGACACTCATGTAATATAGCAACGGATGCTTGTAGAGTTGTACCATAGGCAATAGACGGGTTACATCCAGATTTCTGTTTCCTGTCAATGCTGAGGGTTCAGAAGTTTTCGAGATATCTCCGTATGAAGTTGTAAGACCTGCCATAGGATCGGAGACCTTCGAAGCCCCTTGGGTTGACTATTGGGAGTTGTTGTATCCTGGCATTATTTTTGTCTCAGTCGTTAAACTTATAATGACAATAGACAATCGTGTCAAAAAAAAGAACAACAAAAAATAGTTTAATCCACTTCACACAGATGTCGAAATCATAAGATTGCAAGGTGTAATTTCCACCCGAAATCGTCGGTGACATCTTGTCCGACGATCGACAGCTTGAATATGGGGTACCACAAGGCTCCGTACTTGGCCCTGTTTTGTACACTTTGTACACCATGCCAATAGACGACATCATCAGGAAACATAGCATGTTATTCCACATGCATGCTGATGACACGCAGCTGTACAAGTCTGTTCATATCAATCATATCGACATTCTTGATTCCAACGCTGAAGCCTGTGTCATGGCTGTTAAAGCATGGATGCTTGATGACAAGCTAAAACTGAACGACGATAAGACCGAAGTCATCATCTGTTACCCTCCTTACTCTCGGACTGCTAGCAGTAGTAACACGAGTATCAACATCGGTGGTTGCGGCATTCAGGTTACCGATAAAGCCCGAAATATTGGTGTGTACCTGGATACCAAATTGTCCATGGAGGTTCACTTGAACAACATGTGTCGTTTCCTGTCTTTCGAACTCAGGAGGCTAGACAGCCGAGGCCCTATCTGTCATCTGAAGCAGCTAAGAAGGTAGCTTCTTCGACAATCCTCTCTAGGGTTGATTATTGCAATTCACTTCTTACGGGGGCTGTCGAACGACCAGCTTAATCGTCTTTAACGTATCATGAATTCAGCCGCACGCATAGTCATGCGCAAGCCCAAAAGGTCACATGTATCCCCAATCCTTACAGAACTATATTGGTTGCCACTTCGCGCCCGTATCGACTACAAATTAGCTGTTCTTTGTTACCGACACTTTGAGAAGTCCTTGCCACCGTACCTCTCCGACCTGCTATCTGAGCACACTCCCAGGCGTGAACTTAGATCTGGATCACAAAAGTTGTTATGTTTACCGAATACAAACGATATATGCATTGGCCGTCGCGCGTTTCATTACGCCGGCCGTAAAGTCTGGAACTCACTACCACCTTTCAGTGCATTCAAGAGTGCGCTGAAATCCCATCTCTTCAGGCTTCACCTCCCACACAACCTTAACTAAATTGAAGACATCACTGCAGACTTTCAGAAATGAGTCTTGTATTGTGGTAACTAATGTATGCACATATGTGTGTATATGTACACATGTTTACATGTGTATTTGTGCACATGTGCGTATTTTTATGTTGTAAAGCGCTTCGAGCCTCCCGGGATGAGGCGCTCTATAAGAACAATTTATTATTATTATGAGATTTTAACGAATTTATTGTTGTTTGACAGAGGTTATTGAGCACTACCGCACAAGCAGAAAAGTGAATTGGGTAATCTCCAGCTGTTTTAAGGGTAAATTTGTTGTTTTAAATGTCGATATTTTGACATCAACCAGGCCCGAAGAATTTTCCGATATGGTGTGGACGAGAATTGAAATGTCCCAATACTGTTTCTTGATCGATGCCCCTGTATGAAAACTTTTTATACCATGAATACCTATTCTACTATATATAAAAAGCATCTGACATAAATTTTAGCTTTACACACCAACCGCGATGAACACGCCAGCAATGGGATTTCAATAGTTAAAAATTACACCTACAGTGGAACTACATCCAGGCTGACCTTTGGTGACCTCCACTTGAATGCACACTTGTCTAAATTTATCCCTCGGCTCCTCAGGAAGATGGAAATGAAAGCGGCAATTATTTATTTAGTTTTTAATGAGTTTACCTCATAAGATACCAAAAGTTAACAAACATGCGTTGTCTCATGTTAATAAAGCATCCATAACTCGAAATAGTATGTTAATATGTTATTAAAATGAAAAAAGGCCCCCATGGTTTGCGTGTTTCTTTTTCCATTTCGTTTCGGCGATAAAACTGACGGCGGAAGTACCGTCCTCCGGTGTTCATATCAACAAAAACAGATTCGCAAGTGTGTACGTCTGCTGCTCAGTAAAATCAAGAAAAAATTACGACCATGGTATAAATAAAATATACCCAAAGTAGCTAGGTGTGCCAAATGCCCACCACTCGTGGTAAATTGATGTTAACCGCTCGCCAAAGGCTCGCGGTTCACACCACTTCACCACTCGTGGTGAACATTTGGTACACCAAGCTACTATGGATATATTCTATTTAAACTTAAGCTTAAATCTGACGGTCATGGTATAAATAAAACATACCCAGGGTAGCTTGGTGTACCAAATGTCAAATGTTCACCACTCGTGGTGAAGTGGTGTTAACCGCGCGCCAAAGGCTCGCGGTTAACACCACGTCACCCCTCGTGGTGATCATTTGGTACACCAAGCTACTATGGGTATATGCAATTTAAACTTAAGCCTAAGTCTATTTATTTTATGGACTCTGTGCGAATCGTGATATATAAAGCATACATTATCCATTCCATCAATGTAACAGTCGAAGAGGTGAGGTTGGCTATTTTGTCTTGAGAAGAATACAAACTTGAAAATAACTGTAAAAACACACGAGCTGAACGGACACTTACTTATTTGCCTCTAATTAACTTGCCATAAAAAAGCCAAGTTTCCTTTTTTAAAATTTAATAGAGCTGCCTGTTGTTTTCGTTTATGAAGAGTAAAAAAAGGAAATTTCTCGTTATTTTCTACTGATTTCATTGGTGTTTTCTTAACAATTACAAGCTTCTTAATTGGACCTTCCTTTCCTCTCTGATAATTTCAGGGGAGATAACTTTATCGAACGTCTATTTTCATGACAAGATAAGCCAGAGATGGAGAGTTTTCCGTGACAGTGAACGAATGGATGTCCTGGCCAAGACAGTGAAGGAGCTTTGAGGAATATTTTATAGTCCTGACCTGTCCCATTTGGGCCAGCACGTAATAACGCCTGGATCCCGTTCTTATGTGGTGTATGTGATATGCGCGTTACAGGTATTCCACATGTATACCGTGGTCCGTACAAGTATGCACCCATATACCTGCTTTCAAAAATGCGGTGCTGGTCACCTATTGGGTATTTAAAGGGAAATCTGTGATTATATAGAGGCAGGTAACTTCAAGTAATGTTCTATTTATTACCTACCATACGAGAGTTTACCTCTGATAGTACCACTACTATATCCTATGACCACCACCGTTACGAGTATTTGTCACAAAGTCAGTAAAACAGGCCTATATGACTAGGCCACGGCAGCTAACTACTATCGCTGCACAAATTACGATCCATGGTTTAGGAAACTACCGTAACCAGGCTTGAAAATAACCTACAAACGGTCGTTTATGTCTCGCGTGGGTTATTCAAATCGTAAAACAAGCGAATGAGTATGTCATCATAATACAACATAAATTAAATTTCTATTCCCGCATGTATTGTCAGCCAGATTTAACAATCTTTCGGAACTAACTCGACACAAAAATGTTGCACATTGCATACACACTTCAATAGAGCGTTAACGTGGCGTTTATATCTTAACAGGATTCTCTCCAAAATACGCAGCAACAACTAACGCGCGATCTCGCCGAAGCGAGATCGTGCGCAAGTTGTTGCTATTTATTCTGACGGAAGTTCTGTTTAAACGTAAACGGCATGGCGGACGTAATAAAACATAGAACAGACAGAATGTATCACAACTCACCTCTTTCTACAGGGTACCACCATATTATGTAGAGCGACCTGCTAAGGGGTTAAAATGTGAGCGCTTTACTTCAAGGCCTATGTAACTACGTACTGCTCAAACGAATCCTTCTCCTACCCATTGTTTATTTCTTTCTTGTACCAAGTCAACATGACGCTGTCTCTAGTCTATATTCCTGCTCAATGACGTACTATAAATATTTTTCGCGACATCTACAACTGGCTACTATCGTCAGTGCTGTAAATGATTGGCACTACAACTAACCTCAGTGGGTTCATTTACGAATGTCTAATCAAAACAAACGGCAATTCAACTTAGTTTGAATGCTGCTGTGACTCGTTGGCAATTATGATATTGAACGACCACGTTTGTGACACGTTATTTCTGGCATTCCTCTCTAGGGTCCGTCCAGACTTATAAAGTCCCTTTCTGGTCGCGTTAGTTTGTGCGACCGGCAGTGGCGGCGCTACGGGGGGGGGGGGGGGGGGGGGCATAGGGGCATTTGCCCCCCCAACGAAGGCTTTGCCCCCCCCCCCCCCCCCCCCAGTTGCCCCCCCCCCCCCCAACCATCTCGCATGCATTTCTATGCACCCTCACACACAAACACATTCAGTCACTCTCTCACACACACACACACACCCCTCTCTTTTTTTATTCCCAATAATTTCCCATACACACTTAGCCCAAAGCCTCAGGTTAGCTGATGAACACATCCAGGCAGTAGAGATTTAAAGACTCGGATGCAGATACTTATAAGTTATAATTAAGTTATGAGCCAACAAAGGCATGTCTATCCATATCCCTTGTCTAAAAAAATTCATGGATTTCGCATTATGACAGACGGGCATTATCTCCCTTGCACTGTTCAATTATTTGAAGTCTCTCTCTCTCTCTCTCTCTCTCTCTCTCTCTCTCTCTCTCTCTCTCTCTCTCTCTCTCTCTCTCTCACGCACAGATCCACCAGACGCGGATCCAGGATTTTTTGAAAGGAGGACCGCTAATTACCATTACATTTAGTCGAAACTTGGACCAACCAAAAAAGTATATTACGGACTTTGGGTCCAAGTTTGGACTACCTCATAACAAAGTAATGATATGATCCTTTACGTATTTGCCCTCCTTCATAGTTGCGCCCCCCCCCCCCCCCCCCCCCCACAAAAAAAAAAAAATTCTGGCGCCGCCACTGGCGACCGGTTAGAAAATACATTATGTCACCTTGACAATTGAGGCAATGCCCGAAAGAATGAACGCAGAGAGGGAAGGTTGCTTGTTTTACTACAACATTCCCCCTTCTTCATTTTTCTTTACCTGCTCCGTTATCTCACCACCATGACGTATTCAGCCGAAATTATTTCACCACGGTAAAATTCCGTTTCATCACTCGTGTACTTTTATATCAGGTGATTTGTCAATAAGTTGACACTCACTTTCCTCGCACGGTTATCTGTTTTATGTAATATTGTTTCGTCCAGTCCTTCAATTTGAAAATTGAGGCCTTCTGTTTCTACTCGCTATCAGTTGGTGTGAACCGCGCTATTGTTGAGCTTCGACGTTGGGAAAATGTTTTCAAGAAAATCATCAACGATCATCTGCACACCGCTCACTCCACTGGTGCGCAGTAAGTAGGGACTCCAAAGTGATACCTGATTTTTCGAATAAGCTTTTCGCAGCAATAATCACATTTGTATGAATTCGGTATACAATGAAATGCAACTTCATTGGAGCAATCGTAAGTTAATCAGATGTTTCTCCGCGGAATGAGAGAAGGAAAAGACAGTGAGTAGAAGTTCGTCGGAATTAAATTAGTTATCCTTGTGTTTTTCCGGGTGTCTGGGAATTTACACCGGTTTGGGAACTCATACACCCTAAGGCGAAGCCGAAGGGTGTATGAAGTCCCAAACCGGTGTAAATTCCCATACACCCTGGAAAACACAAGGACAACGGATTTATTTCCGAGAATTTTGGTGGGTGAAAAACTGACAGAAATTGTGTGAAAAACTGACAGAAAGTTCCTTGTCAAATCTGCATGGCGATGAAATTGTAAACGCTCAATGCATTCACAGGAAAGTTGCATTGACAGTCCCATTACTGCGAGATGAAATCGTAATTGCAGGACAACTTTTAAATTTTAGTGCCTGCGCGGAAGGATAAAACGCGAGGCTGAAGGCCTCAAATTTTATCCTTCCGTGATGGACAAGGTGCCACATCGATTAACCCGTTCACTTCTATAGAAGCAATTATTCATAGGATACTCAGCAATTTATTTGACAACAATTACTATCAACAAAAACCCCCATATTTTATCGTCAACAACATTTACAAGGGGAACCCCTGTTACTATTTTAGCTATCGCCGACGATTCAGATTATAAATGCGGTGCACGATTTGTAGAACATTCCAGTAAAATTTCGCTTCTATTTGTAAATAGTCCGCGAATGCAGGGGCGTCATGCAGGGAAAAACCTGGGGGGCGGATCGGTAGCCCCATCTAAGCGGAGCGCCACCATCGGTTGGCGCATAGCGTGCCCCAAAAGTTTGGCAAAAAATGCCTCCCAAATTGCCGGAAATGGCACTTCCCAGGCCTTAACCGAAAATATTTGGGGGGGTGGGGGCGCCATTTTAAACCTCTGTGTGCTGCTGTGGGTCCCAATCTACAAATGACAATCTGTTCATTATCAGGCTTGGCCAGAGCAGGTGTACATATACGGGAACAAATTTTCATTTGAATTGTTCCCAAAATATTGTCTGCACATTTTCTACATTTCGAACAAGACACCCATCCCCTACTAATGTGTGGCATTTTCCCATTTTAAGCCCAATATTCTCACATATAAAGCCTCCTGATGTTGTATTTATGTTAAGAGTGTGATGTACAACATCATCTTTAAGGTTTCAAACACAAATGATGGTATATATTAGCTGATATATTGAAATATTTTTAAAAAATTAAAAAAATTGCACAAGTTGGAAATGCACATTTTTGTCGCACTCAAGAGACCCACCCACCCCACGTCACGTCTTGCAAATTTTTGGTGGCCTCCCCCTGTTTAAATACTGAATATATGTAATTGGCTTTGTAGGGTTATAATCAGACACTTTTGGATTATTTACTTTTGTCATGTATAAGAGATAATATAATATTCTTTTAGTTTGATATATATTTTAGCAAATGCTAGGAAAAATACTAAATTGCAGCAGCAAATAATAAAAAAGTATAACTGAATCAGACATTTTATTATATGTAATGATATCAACTGCTCAACAAAAGTTTAGCAAAATTTAGCAAAGGTTTGGCAACCTTTTAGCAAATGATGGCAAATTTAGCAAAGTATCCAAAATGTAGCCGGTTGGTCAGTTTTTATAACATGTTTTGAATGTTTAGTTCCTGCTAATTGTCTCTGACTGTTTTTTTGTTTCTTTGGGAGTCAATACATCATTTTTGCCTTGGCAGTCCTCGAATGAATGATTCCCTATCTTTACATTGAAACAGAACAATACATTTTGTCTGTCACTCAGATCGTTAAGTACAGAATTATATCTTTGGGATAAAACCCAAACACCTTGATTCGAATGACGTCCAGAGAACCCCAATTTCTCCCCCCCCCCCCCCCCTCACTGCATGTGTAACATACGTGTGTCCCGGGTGAGATAGCAGGGAGAGACAGATGTATCCCACCCCACCCACGTGACGTTATACATTTATAACGTTATTATGACGCTATGCTTATCGTGTCAGTTTTGTGCTACCAACTAATTCATATTGACGTCATCAGAATGCCGTGTGATCAAAGTTTGATGCTCTAAAACTCTTTAAACCCCTAGATGCCACCGTTCCTTATTGATTTCGTTGTATATACTTCTGGTATATACGTAACGTTTGCATGCTCTTTCCGATGGTGTCATTAGTTTTTCAAAACAACAAATACCAAATGAGTTGATTATATCAGCACGTGACCGCCGATTACCTCTGGCTAACGTTTTCTCTAATAAGTCAAGTGCAAATTCTGTTTTACCACGTCCTGTCATCCTTGCCAAAAATGTGTTTTTTGACAAACAATGCTTTGTAATCTTCCATTTTCTATATTTAACTGAGAATCTTTAGTTATAGAAATATTTTCTTTAAGATTACCCTGTTCCTCTCGTCTTTTAGTTATCTGCAGAGATATATCAGTGATTGCTCTGCCCATGCCGTGAAGTTCGCAACCATCTGTACTTCTAAAATCTAAACAGAAACCAAAGTATATAGAAAGAATAAAACTCTCTATCTGAAACAGTCTCAATACACTGAATTTTAGATTTACTTCCAATATATCCATGTATAGTCTCCTATGGATTAAGTATACACATACCAGAACTGAACAACTGATTCGGCAAAACCATCCATTGTAATCTCAATCTTTTCGATTTGTTGATTACAAAGGTTTTCTGGTCTTGGGCTGTGAGGTTTGTATGGTTCATTAAAAAGTGTCAGATCACCTATCATGCTTCCAGCAGGTTTATTAATTTGTATGTTTCATATGGTGTCTTTCTTGTTTAAGGAAAATGGCGGCCGTGTATCTGTTCATCACAGTATCACAGTACCGTTATATCTTGGTTTTTAACTTTTTAAAATCCTACGGAAATTCCAGATAACTTATATGTCGAATCAGCGGTAACGGTTTCCACTGTTTCCATAATATTGTTCGCCTGACTGAAGGTCAGTTTAAAGCAAAGTCTGTCAACTAAGGTCAGACATACTAGACAGAACATATTTTGATGAATTCATTCAAAATCGAATGGCATACAAAATATCGATTACCAAAAGCTCTAGCCACATCAGTGTCTCCATCTGATTGAGCTTTGTCACCAGCACCGATCCGCAATCTCATGGTGGTGTAAGTACATATTCTCTGGTAAACACAGGGCTCAAAATAAGCAGTGTCGCGTCGCTTTTTGCTATGCAAAACTTCCAAAAAGCTACACAATGTTCAATTATGTATAGCATTTTGCGATACAAGATAATCAACTGCAGCCCATTAGGCTGCAGTTGATTATCTTGTATCGCAAAATGTAAACGAAAATTGGCAAACAAATTTGAAAACTAGTTCACCGATGCTTTACTTCTGATTGTGGAACATTCTAGGCATACCTCAGATTAACTCTCCATCAAGCATCATTAGCAACTTCATATGTAAGATGAATTCTATTGGTTTAAATTCTTCCTCTTTTTACAACATTTTGCGTAAAATGTCCATTAAAAATAACTTCAAGCCCATCAAATTAAAAATCCCAACTTCCATTTTAAGAACTCTGTTAAACAACCACGACGTCATTTGAAAATATCCAAGTCCATGCAACCCTTAAAGGTTAAAAAAAAACATAGTAAATGTTTCATGTGTTGCAGATCATTTGGAAATGCCCAGAAATGGATGGAAACTATTCTATCTACTTAGAAGAATTCAATACAAAGCAGCATAACATAACTCTGGTATACAAAAATAGCTATGGAATTTTTACAAAATGCTATTCCTTTTTTGGAAATGTGTAACATTTTGCTACGCATAGCAAAAATGTTATTTTGAGCACTGGGTAAACATCACACCCATTGACTTTAAAAGGGTATCCCATGTTGACATCATTGAAATACTGTATAATATCATTGTATATTTCTGGGACTGTCTGACCCTCTAAGGTACTTTGATCTTATTAACAATCGCCCATCACACATTATTAACGATTGAACGGTTCGGGTCTTTACTTGTAAGTTCTATAATAAAAGCTACTCTCAGTGATTTGGCAAAATAACATCATTCTGTGCTAATTCGGAGAAAACAACAAGCACGGTGTCTCCATGGTCAGCTGTATTTGGTATGTTTGTGAGACACAAATTGAAAACATAATGAAAATTAATTAGCGATTATTGTGTATAGTGCTGGCCGGTTTTGTTAAGGAGTGCGCGGTTCGTATCCTTACTTGTAAGTTCAATTGTAAAAGCTTCCCTTACTGATCCGGGCACAATAACATCATTCTGCGCTAACTCGGGGAAAACGACACGCACAGTGTCCACAGGGTCTGTTGTCTTTGGTATGTTTGTAATAACAACTTTTGTACGACCTCCTTTAATACCAAATTGTTTACGTGTTGAGCTTTTAGGGTCAACTTTCTTCCCTCATTTCATTTTAAATTATGCTTATATAATATATATATTTATCATATGACTCGTCCGCTTTGTTCACTTTAAAACATTTGATATTTTGTTTTCATATCAATCACTGATAAATAAAGCCTTCCGTCAAGTTCATTGGTCAATTTCAAAACTAGACAATTTGATTGGCTGAACAAAATACAATTGGGCCACATTTTCATAATTTGCTTAACTAGAGTTGGGAGCTTTCATTTGTCAATTTTAAAACTGGACAATTTGATTGGCTAAACAAAATACAATTGGGTCATATTTGCATAATTTCAGTAGGGAGAATTTACGTTATCTGTCCCCTTTAGGGTGGGTTATATTGAATTAATATTTTACCTACAAGAAAAACGCCATTCATTTTTTTTGTATATTTTCACTTTTTGCTTCCAAAACATAGGGTATGACCCCCTCATTGGAACGAGCTCGACGAGATCGTTCCAATGAGGGGTCATAACCTATGTTTTGGAAGCAAAAAATGAAAATTGTTAGTTATACGAGGATGTTTGTTTTCAAGTCCTCTATATGTAAATGGTAAAAAATATTGAAGTGGTTACGAGCGATAATATACTACTATATGATCATGAAGATGGTAATGTGGAAAAAACTTTTACAAATCCAGTTGGCATTCCTTCATCAGCTGGCCTTGTAAAAAATATTCAATAATAATATATTAATCGACAGAAATATTGAAATAGAGACCAGGACGGCCGGGGTGAATCGTTTCTATAAGTATATTGAAGAAAAAAACTGGACTTGTATCCGGAATTAGAGGCGCTAGGAAATTTGTGTGAAAGATGGAAAATTATACGTCAAGAGACGGGGAGAAAATTAATTTTGCTTTATGGGGAGAACAGGCAATTTTCTTGCCTTCTTGACCATAGAACGCGGGTTGAGGGCACACAATATCAAAACTGATCCTGTGTTGAAAGATTATGTAAGTGGTAAAAAAAAAAAAATAATAAAAGATCGCCCCAAAGACTGTAGAAATTTCTCAGGTAACAGAAAGGACAAGTGATAGGTGGCCTTTCAGATGCAACACAGTCCGCAGAAACTGCAGTATTTATTTATTTATTGATGTTTAAGGTCACATATTTATGCACAATGGCTAATCATGACCGTGACAGTTTTACGGGTGGAGGAAGCCGGAGTACCCGGAGAGAACCACCGAGCAACGACGAGCAGCTGCCAGCTCCCCAAAATCGTAACTCCGCACTACAGCACAGGCGGGGTTAGATTGGTTGAAGACATGCGTACCATCGACGTGCAGTACCCCTTAGTACACGGCGTCATCGTGCCCCCACATGGGCAATGGGGGTGAAGTGTCTTGCCCAAGGACACAACGCGGTTGTCGCAGGTGTGATTCGAACCGAGGATCTCTCGGCTTGCAGCCAGCCTGCATCTCTACCTACTGAGCCACCGCGCCCCTGAAACTGCAGTAAGATAAATTTTAAATACTATTGTTGATCCACCTATTAACATGTCTATAGTTCCTGATTGGTCCAGGCTTTATCAAAGAAAGACTACGCGGGGTATATGGTTTGGAAAAATCCTTAGAAACTATACACGAAAACTTGATACTCAATGTTTCAGAATTAGATAAGCTTGATAAACATATTAATTACAGTACGTGGAGAGTGTATTATCACTAAATCACCCGCAGAGTGGAGATTCCACCCAAGCAATTATTGCAGATTTGTTGCAAAGCATAACCAGCACAAGCAAAGTTTCAGCCAATGGACCTCCGGGTTAAACCCGGAGGTCCATTGGCTGAAACACTGCTTGTGTGTTTTGTCGAAATGTGCAAAATTTTGAAAGTTATAGCTTGGGTGACAACTCCACTTCGCGGGTGATTTAGTTATAATCCACTCTCCACGTACTGTATGAAAATCGAACACTCAAGCGCTAAATCATCAACAAGGAGATGACATCAGTTAACGAATGAATGGTTTAGAAAGAAAACGCGATGGCAGATTGGAAATTATCGCAGGAAACAAGGAAAATCTAAGATCTCAAATTAACAGAATTCGCGAAACAATAAAAAGAATACTTGACACGGATACTACACTTGAAAGAGAATTAGGGCATTATTTAGAAAACAGGCCATCACAAGTGTAAGTATACGGATTGCTTTGGGTATGGCAATTAGCACCCTTGTAATAGGCGTGACGGGGAGTTATTCTCGTACACATAGGATCAACATGCGTAAGAAGTTTTTAGTGTCCTCCCCATAACGTTTTAGTGAAAGGCGATATAGCAATAAAACTCATACAGCATATGTACCATCACCAGGTAGTATGTCGCTTACAAAACTTTCCGTACATATATGTGACTTTCGGGCACGTAAAGAAATTATATTGGAACACCATCTTGAATATCGCGAATTACCCAACGTTTACAGAGTAACTGCATTCAGATTCCGTGAAAAACGTTACCCTACAGTTAAAACTAGAAGTCCTGTCATGAAATGCGGACAAATAGCACGTCGATCTGCGCGTTAATCTACGCGTTATAACCATAATTAGGCTATCAAATTATGTACATATAGCTTGTGCACAAGCAATTTTTCAGCCAATGGACCTCCGGGTAACCCGGAGTTCCATTGGCAGAAACATTGCCTGTGTTTGCTGTGAGTAACCGGGAGAACCAGCCGTGCTTTGGTTGCCATTCGATATGGCAATTGCACGCAATTCCTATGCACAATTAAGCCTAGATAAACGCACAGTTCGTGACAGGACTTCTAGTTTTAACTGTAGAAACGACCACATGCACTTTACTCTCCGATATTGTAAGCTTAGCCCCAAAATGGCCATTTGGCTGCCGGACTAAACTTGCGCCCTGAGCACGGATGCTTCAGTAGAAACCCGAGATAAAAACTAAATTAGGTTAGGATGAGTATTTGCATCAGACAACCGTGCTCTGTTCAAGAAAAATCGCTGTCATTCTTCATTGAAAATAATACACACTTATTGTTGGAGGGGGTAGTCCGTTTTGATAATAATGGAGGTGAAATAAAGAGACTTGTTAGCAATGGGTTTTGAAATATCCGAACATCCAACACAAAAATGAGCGAGAGGATAAATTTATTTATTTATTTATTTAATGGGGTTTAACAACACTATCGACATACATGGTCATCTGGTGTCGGACAGTTTCACGGGTTGAGGAAGCTGGAATATCCAGAGAGAACTCTCAGGCTTCACAATGTCCTAACTCCACACAAACAGGGTTAGTAGTCTAGTTGAAGACAAAGTGAACCGTAGAGATAAACCGTACTTATCAACTGAATTCAGTATGTCAAACGACGAACATATAATGAATACCGATTTATTTGTTTAGCGGTTAATACATGACTATTAATGATAAACTCCAGATGACTTCACAACTGGGACACACACATTACTTTGATAATCTACGATACACTATCTTGTGACGGGAATTTCTACTGCTTTAAATAGTTTGTGATTCATATAGTAGGAAAACCAGAATTTGTGGAAGCTGATGGATCCCGTAGTGGAGAAGTCTAAGGCGTACTATGAGTACATTGTTATTGGGTGTGGCGGTGTCGGCAGTGCGTCAGTCTACTGGCTGTCAAGGAGAACAGAATCCAGTATGTATAATTAGAATTTTATTTAAAGAGGAAAGTGCAA
Source organism: Pictodentalium vernedei (assembly GCA_031216915.1). NCBI lineage: Eukaryota > Metazoa > Mollusca > Scaphopoda > Dentaliida > Dentaliidae > Pictodentalium > Pictodentalium vernedei. The sequence continues at coordinate 778,016,637 of CM062295.1, forward strand.
GCGCGGCGGAACAGCGAAAATCACACGCCCCCTTCCACATCCGCTTCAAGATGCTTACTCGATGGGTCTTAACACTCTGAACCCTGTCATTCCTTTTCCGGCCAGGAACATGATACGTCATAATGTTATTAAATAAGGTGGCTGTTCAGGTAATGTGTGTGGAAGACCAATCAATATTTTCAACGTGCAGCCCGGAGGCTGCACGTTGAAAATATTGATTGGTCAACCCCAAATAATGGATATGGACTCTTCTAATTTATGCCATTGAACTGGCGTGGAAGATACCACTAGTGTTCAAAAGGTTCTGTATAGAAAGTAAACAATATACTACAGTATAACCGTCGTGGAATGGTCACTTTCCACGGGTGGGTAATATTTATTTCCACGGACGCAATCATATTAGACTCCAAACATAAATTATAGGAAAAATCGGGGCGCGGTAACCGGTTCTCGTCAGATCACCGAAGTTAAGCAACGTCGAGCGCGGTTAGTAGTTGGATGGGTGACCATTTCGGCGACTGCTTCGCGCTCCCGCGTTGTGTCCTTGGGCAAGGCACCTCACCCCGATTGCCTACATAGGGGCACGATGACGCTGTGTACTGAGGCGTACTGCAAGTCGATGGTGCGCATGTCTTCAACCAATCTAACCCTGCCTGTACCGCGGTGCAGAGTTCAGAGTTACGATGTTGAAGAGCTGACAGCTGCTCGTCGTTGCTCGGTGGTTCTCTCCGGGTACTCCGGCTTCCTCCACACGTAAAACTGTCACCGCCATGATATGACCCTGGCTGTTAATGTGTCGTTAAACCCTAATAAAGAAAAACAAAAAAAATATAAGAATAACCATCCATGGGGTCTGTACTGTATATTACTTGTTAAATATTTTAACATGCCACTAATTCCACCTTCGGCCGGTTTGGTCTATTTCTATGCTGCGCTAGGCTGGGCCGGGCTGGGCTCGGTTTTTATCTCTGGATACACCGGATTTCCCCACCAGTAAGACTGTCAGACACGATATGATTCTGGCTGTTGAAAGTGTCGTTATACCCCAAATAAATAAACAAACAGACATTAGACCTTGGCTTCTGTCAAAGTTTTAATATACATTTGTCCATGCACCCATTACCCCACAGCTTGCACGCTAAGAGAAAGAGAAGTGATTATTCGTATAATGGCATATGATTATAATGCATGTCATGTCACAAAGAACCTCTTTAAAAGGGGTAGTATATTTAGACATTTGTCCACGCATCTCCATCTTCACGGATACATATCTTTTATCACCATTCGTCCCACTAGTCATAGTTAGATATTGGTGTCAAAGTTACTCCCGTCGGCCATTCTTTCATTCTTTTCCACGTGACCGAAAGAAAGTAGGTCTGGTGCAGTATGGATATGTACCTCACAAACACCACACACACTTAAACACGAGGGCACTTTTATTAATCTGCTCCCCCCTCCCACAGTGATAGGTTTATTGATATCTTCTTCCTACATTTAAACACAGGGGCACTTTTTGAACTGCTCTCCCTCTTCCCTGACTTGAAGGCGGGGAATAATATTTTATTGCTCTGTTCTCCTCCTCCCCTACAATCGAACACATGGACACTTTTATTGATGTAGCCCCCTGCCTACACTTAAACACAAGAACACTTATATTTATCCCCGAGCACTTAAATACAGGGGCACTTTTGTGAACTGCTCTCACCTCCCCACACTTAAACATAGGTGACTTCATATCTTGTCCGCCACTCCCCACACCTAAACACAGGGACTATTATTGACATGCTTCCTTCTCATCACATTTAAATATAGGGACAGTGGTACCATTTATCGATTGGCTTACTCGGTAGGCACTCTACGGAGCCATGCTCTCTGAATCCACCACGCCACTATTGTCTCTTGGTCACCGAGTCACACAAACACGATTTCGTTTGGTGCACCCTCCGGAACCAAATTTGACTTGACTTCTTCTTGCGACTCTGTCGTTGGTTGTACTTGTTTTGTGCAAATTTTCTCGGTGGGTCGCCAGTTCGGTTCTCACTTGGGTTCGTCACACACAACACAACTAATGCCAGTTTTTGTAACTTACTAGGGTCTCTCTCCAGTGGCGTAGATAGCTTTTCGCTGGCGGAGGGGCAAGCCCCAAATTTTCCGACAGACCGAAAATATTCCGACAGTGTAACAACAACAAAAACCCAAACAAACAGAAAGAATCTGTTGTTTACTGCAAATGTACTGAAAATTGGTCTTTTTTACCCAAAATTTACCCAAAATGGCATGTTTTTATCCCCAAAGCCATCATTTTAATGTTATTAGGCATAAATTCGCCTAAAAATGGTCCCAAAAACATTCCGACAAAACTTCTGGTGTGAAGGCCGAACCCCCGAACCCCCCCCCCCCCCCCCTTATCTACGCCACTGTCTCTCTCACCCGCAATGTCGTACCCAATCGCGCCTTCTGCTTTTGCAGAAACATATTCGAGGATTTGCCCTTCATTCAACCTTTGGTGAGTGTCTCCTCTTTAAAATAGCCTTCTTCAGCTTACCACAGTACCAACAGTCGTTAGCTCTGAACTCCCATCCGTTCACCTTATATGTCTCTTTTTGATGGCCTCACTGAATGGGATGCCCAAGTGTGCAGCTGGGATATATATTTTATTTCTTCATTCAAATTGCACAAAATCTGATCACAAAACATTGTACACTCGATTTATTATGGATTTATTTGGAAATATAATACGAGGGGATGTCAAAGAGCTTTTAGCCTAAAATAAATGAAGCTGGAATATCGGTACAGAACATATTTATTTTTCAACATAGTCCCCTTGAAATTCAATACACTTGTTCCACCTGTTTTGCCAGTCGTTGATGCCGCTTCTGTAGAAGTCAATATCTTGGTCCTGTAGCCAGGCCTGCAAAGCAGCAGTAAGCTGAGTATCTGAGGTCTGGCGAAACATTTCGAAACGCTTTTGTCACAGTATATAAATAAAAAAAAATGAGGGCTAATGTGAAAGAAATACATGTGACTTGGTTCAGCGAAAACATGGTTTGGCCAACATTTCTTTTTGTCATGTTTGCTTCTAAACAATTATTTTCCAGCCATGCAATTGAACATGATTGCAATTTGACATAACGGGCTGTATAATTTATCAATATGATTGCAAAGACGTACAGAAGTGTGCCCCTGTAAATCACACATGGAAACTTATAGGCGGTTAGGATAAGTCTGCAGGGGCGCAGTCTCTATTTTGCTGTCTTCAATTTGATGTTCAGAGTTGAAATAAGTTCATAAAGCGTTCAAGTTTGTTCACTTTTCTTTCACATTGTGGTCTGAATACTCTCCAAATCGGATGTGAGATAGAGCTTTGTGGAAGTGATCTAATACTCTCCAAATCGGATGTGAGACAGAGCTTTGCGGAAGTGATCTGGACGAACTATAAAATATAATCGAAGCGTTAAGTTGCAACGGTAATGAGCTGTTAAACGCAAGGGAAATTATAACTACGGTTCCATTACGATTAACAATTTCTTAACTTTCAGGAGTTCTGGGATTGGAACAGTTCCGACTTGGTCACGATAATGGAGGGTCTCAAGATCATTCCAGATTAATGTCAGTATACTCCACTCATTTTAGTTGTTTTGCTTTATTTATCTTACATATATTATTCACACCAATACTTCTTCATTAAGAACGCGTGGAGGCGAATGATGCTACACTGCAAAAAATATAGGTTCTCTTTAGAACCAAAACTGGTTCTAATCTTGTCCCTGAGATGGAACCAGTTCTGTTTAAACAGTATTTATTTGAAATCAAACATTTTGAAACAAAGGAGATATGAACAGTTGGCATATCAACCAGTTTTGGTTCTGTACAGAACCAAAACTGGTTCGATATGCCAACTGGTCATATCTCCTTTGCTTTATAATGATTTGAGACAACCTCGTATAAACTCTGAACTTACGGCTGAAACCCCCTCAATTTATGTTTAATTCTGTTAATATTTATAAATTTATTTGATTTGAAACAAATACTGTTTAAACAGAAAGGGTTCCATCTCAGGGACAAGATTAGAACCAGTTTTGGTTCTAAAGAGAACCTATATTTTTTGCAGTTTACACCCATCAACAATTTTTCCAGTCGGAACATTTTCTTCCTAGATTGGAGTCTTGGTGTCGATTCTAGGGCCCTGCGGAGCTTCGACATTCCATTCAATTTCGAACCTTAAGTTGATATTTGATTCGATTCTAAATCAGCTGCACGACTCGCTTTCTTTCCAGTCTTCACACGGTAGTATAGCTTGGTATTATTCATTGTCGTCGTCTCACGAAACGTATAGTTCAGATAGAATGTGTACGCAAATAATGCTGAAAATAAAGACAGGGTGCAATTTCATTAAAATTAACTTAAATAGTATCTTACCCATGCTAAAGTCCATGCTAATTCCAGTCTCTCTGGTCTCTACCACTGCTGAAAACAAAGTTAAAGTTTCCAAACAATGTTCATGATGAGCTGTTGCCAGCGGCTTGTCCTGTGCAGTGCCTAGTGCTGGTAAGTTTCGCAGCCGTTACTGGGTTATATTCGAACTACATCAACAAGTCATGCCTTCCAAAAAGGCATGCCTTGTTGATGCAGCTGGAATGTTTTATCAGTCGGGACTTGATTCGTCACCGTCTGTACAATCAGGTTTAGACGTTCCCCGCCCATTATCCCCTATCGGTTATCTTCAAGACGATCAGAATTCGATTCGAGATTCGATTCGATTCCGAATAACCCTTTACCCAACGTAACGGCCAAAACCGGCCAGCGCTATTCTAAAAAATCGTCAATTAATTTTCATTATTTTTTTCATTTTTTGTCTCAAAAACATAGGTTATGACCCCTCATTGGAACGAGCTCGTTCCAATGAGGGGTCATAACCTATGATTTTGAGACAAAAAATGAAAAAAAAATAGTTGTTCAAGAATCTTTTTTGCAAGTGTCGTCTGCTTTTCATGTTAGGTAAAGGGTTAATAGACCCGATTCAATTCGAGATACGATTCGAATCCAACATGTGTTATTCTCAGGGTCAAAGTTGATTCATTCTTGCGAGACTAGATTTGATGCTTGGACTACTGTCACATACTCGGAAGGTCATAGAAATGATCAGTTTTAACCGATTCGGGCTGTTGGGGGCCCAGCGTTAACAATTTGGGTACCGGTACAGAGCGTTTTAATAAAATATGATCTTACGTAACACTCCTATATGTATATTACATTTGTCCAGAAATTTATTGATTTATTTATTTTGGGGGTTTAACGACACTTTCGACAGCCAGGGTCACCTCGTGTCGGACGGTTTCACCGATGGAGGAGGTCGGACTACCGGTAGAGAACCACCGAGCAACGGCGAGCAACTGTCTGGCTTCCCAACGTAGTAACTCCACACAAACATTGGTTGAGGAATAGTGCACTATCGACATGAAGTACGACACAGTGCACAACGCTACTGTGCCCCCACGTGGGCACTCGGGACCACGGACCTCTCGGCTTGCAGTCTCCATCTCTACCTACTGAGCCATCGGGCTCCTTTTTGTCCAGAAATAAATTTGAAAGAAGTCGTGATTGTTTCATCTAAAATCCTGACTGACTAATATTCCTTGTTCATCATCAAGGCATGCTATCCATTTCATAAACGTATGACCAACCGCAGGTTATTCAAGAGGATGGGCATCACACTCCAAACCCAACTTGACTAAGACTGAGCAGATTTCTAGAGAAACGTTTTGGATTGAACAACTCTCTCCACACAGACCCTTCAGTTCAACATATCTTCCTGTAAGTCTTGATTCCTGAGAATTTTGGAAGGATTTATCAAAACGCGCAAAAATGGGAGTGAGGATAACTTGGATTTTATAATTAGTTCTTCGAAAGAAGCTTACTTCTATAAATTTCCATTTTTTAACTGTTTTCTTTTTTCCTGACTCCACTTTGTAGAAGTCGTAACGGGTTTCCCGATGATTACCTCCATATTCTCATTATATCAACTGTAGTTAGGGCCGTTTTTTAGTCTATGTGTACCCTGATGGAGATGATTGGTAGACCGTAAGCCTGGCAGGTGTATTTTGTGTGTTGCTTGGAGTTTATATAGGCTTTTCCCTCTGGAAAAGACTCTTGTTATTCTACGGATTATTTTTTTTTTTATGGGTGGGGTGGGGGGGGGGGGGGTCCACACACTTTGTCCGTACGATTCAGAAGCCATTTTCGAACCGATTTACACGACATTTTGCACACTCATGGGCGGTCACAAAATCTAAAAATGTACCGAAGCGGAATTTTCGATTTAACCCTTATTACGTCAGAATTGGCAAAAAACTGGGGTTTATAGGCACTTTCTCGAAACACGTCTTTAAGATTTTTTTAAACATTCATCATTATTAGACCTGTCTGTGACACGACCATTCATATACAAGAGATATTAGGCGATGCATATGGTAACCCTTCACAGGCTGCCAGACATCAACATTTTGATGAAATGGGCTGTTTTCGGGCTCCTAAAAGACCCAGACGATACACGGGAGATAAACATAACTTCATTTACTGAAAGTGGGATTCACAGTGAATCGTTTTTGTAAGTGATAAGAGTATTAAAAAAAACAAGCATTAACCCGTTTTGGGGTGGTTAAAATGCAACACCCTCAAAAGCTAAAAAAGCATGTTTTCTGTGGCTTTCTCGAAACGAGTCTTGTAGATTTTCAAGAAAAATTGGCCACTCGCAGGTCCTGGTGTGACAATACAAGTTGCATGGATAACATACTCCGGTGAGCATTTGTTAACCCACCACGGGCTGCTAAAAGTCAAAAGTGTGATAAAATGGGCTGTTTTTGGACAGCGACAGCACCCAATCGGTACGACACAAAGAAAAGTACCTCCTTTTATCGAGCGCAAAATTTATACGAAAACATTTTTGTAAGTAGTAAGGGTATTCAAAAGTCGAAGTCTTAACCCATTTTTGGCAAGATAAAAAGAGATACCCCTTAAAAGCTTAGAATTCATATTTTCTTTAGATTTCTCTACAAATATCTTGTAGGTTTTCAAGAAAAAATGTCTATTCACAGGTCTTTGTGTGACATTACAAGCTGCATGTACAAAATATTCCGATGGGCGTTTATTAACCCTCTACATGCTGCCAAACATCATAATTTTGTTGAAATCGGCTGCTTTCAGACATGCACAGCACGCAATGTATACCAAGCATTAACCCGTTTAGGGCTGGTTACCCCTCAAAAGGTTAAAAATTCATGTTATCCTAGGATTTCTCTAAAAATATCTCGTAGATTTTCAAGAAAAATTGGCCATTCTGAGATCTTAGTGTGACATTACAAGTTGCATGTATAAAATATTCCAGTAAGCATTTGTCAGCTTTATGCAGGTTCTCAAACATAAACATTTTGATAAAATGGGTTGTGTTTGCATACTCACAGCACCCAAAGTAAAGAGGAGAGATCAACAGTAGAATTCACTGAGAATTATTTTTGTAAGTAATAAGGGAATTCAAAAAACAACCCTTAATCCGTTTTGGTATAAATAAACAATCATACCCATCAAAAGCTTAAAATTCCTGTTCTCCCTGGAATTTTCTTTTTATTCTTGAAGTGTATTTATTCCCTTATTCGTGGTTCGGTCACTTTTTCGAATCTCGAAGTTGCACGTAAGTTTGACAGTAAGTCGCGAGAACAATCACTGTGGTCGTGCCTAGAGTAGACTTTCGCCGCAACGTGGTCCGTGCCCAAAAATGTGATATGCACATTAACCATTCCAACACCGTATTAGCGCTAAGGAATTTAATTATTAAACAGAATGGACTCGCCCATTTCTCCACAGAAGGTATACCATAAGCAGCGATATTTAGTTGTTATTTGGTGATTGTCGTCCGAGGATACCGCTATTCTGTGATGGTAAACATCAATCCATTTAGGTATCGCTGCAGTAAGTATTTAAATTAGAGTTACCCGCCTTGAAGTGATGCAGTCTCTACAAATAAGCAGCCTGGGAAGATATATTGTTTCAATAATATAAACATAAATGGCGCTTGGAGTGGCCTGAGTGGATGACAGGCAAGAACATTATACATTTTAGAAGACTGCCGAAGAATCGTCGATTCAGTACGAGCCTCTGAAAAGCATTCGAAGGATGACATTGCAGTGTTATAGTAAGCAAAAGACACACGAGAGGAGTTGAGTTGACGGACAGTGGCCGCCAGAGAAGGAGGAGACAAAGAGCGTTAAAAGTGAAAGTTGGTGCGCGCAAGATGTTTAGAAGGAGCAAACACGTAATGCGTTGTGGAGCGGCGCGCCGCCAAATGACATCGACAAGAGAACACCCGGGGCCCCAAAGAGAACACTCGGTGGGGTAAAGTCATTGGGATGTGTGTTGAGCATAATTTTATTTCCATGGGCCATCTTTGTTGCTGGCATGTAAGTAAATTGCGATTTATTTTCCATCAAATTATATTCAGATTATATCCGTCGTCAGCTATCTTTTTCAACTATCAAGTCACAGACAACCCCAGAAGATGAATACACCCCAAAAACGCAGCGAGGTGGTGAGACGTATGTTCACCCAAGGGCTGAGTGGTATTCTCTGGGTCCCGCCGAGTCCTTGGGTGACCATAAATCTCTCTCATCTCCACCCAACGTGTTTGACACGATCAGCATAATTTGTCCATAGAGCAACCAGAAATCTGATCAATTCATACCTGTTTGACCGAGCCCATTCCCGTTTCTTATTCCTAGTTTCTTATTCGACATTCATTATCAACCGATTTTATCGGTTGATAATGAATGTTGAATAAGGAACTGGGAATAAGTAACGATCGTCACGTCCGCTTATATACGTATCTCTTCATGTTTGTTTTCTTTTCAGACGCTTGTCTTATCCTTTCGAGCCTTACCCAAAGTTGCTTCCTGATGCTTACAAAGCGTAAGTATATTTATAATATATTACTCAAAGTTTGCTAAGCATCAAATATTTGACACATCATTGTGAAATTTGCTTGTGATATATTTGCGATATTTTTGGTGGATATGATTGAGGAATGTATTGAGATGGTCCCCAGTGTTTCCATTAGTTCTCTTGACAGGCTGACTCTTCGTGACAGTCATAGAAAGCATGTACCCCTTGATTTTCATGATGTTTTCGTGTACTGTCTACATGCTCATGACAAATGTAGGGTATTCAATCTTCATTTCAACACAAACCCGTGTCTATTGACAAATGGAAGACAACGCAATGATAATAATATGCAGTGTGTTAATGGCGCTAATAACACATATTTGTCACTAACGTTTTTTGATAACAACTGTTCTCTCGACAAGTATGGCACTGGAACGGTTCATGATGAAATAAGACCGGTACTTATTGACACAAAATGTAACTTCTGATCTCATGAATACCATAGCAGGGTATGACGTCAGTAGCGAGTGTATCCACTACGTGCCCGGATGACAGCCTGGACCCCCCCCCCCCCCCTCCCTAATGCCACCGATGAGCCTTCTGATACGGTCCAGAGGCAACTGCTGCCACTCCTCCAAATCGGACCAATTCTGTACAGGCGGATCCCTTGCTTGCACACGATGTCTTCTAATGGATTCCAATCGGGATTCATTGCAGGCCAAGGTAGTGTTGTAATAGCGTTGTTCTGGAGGAATGCTCTCACAGCATGGGAATGATGTGGCCTTGCATTGTCGTCCATGAATACAGGACAAGTGGCCAACGGGTGGTTGTCAACATGAGGCACGACAACCGGATTGAGAATGTTCGGGATGTACCGATGACCACTGAGATTCCCACGTACAGTCACCATATCATGTTTACAATCACGAGAGAGGCATCCCCAGATCATTACTGATCCTCCACGATAATACATAGTAGGCCTGATGTTCCTGGGCACGTAAGCAGTATTTTTATGTCTCCACACTCTCCTGCGACCATCAATTACGTGAAGCAGGAACCTACTTTCGTCTGACCAATGGACTCTCCGCCACATCCTGAGATTCAAATGTTGCGCCTTACACCACTCCAGATGTCGTTTGATTGGACAGAGCTGGACGCTTGATTAACCTTATGAACCTCATTCCCAGAGCTACAGTACGTGGGGAGTGGATTGCAACTAAATCACCCGCGGAGTGGAGTTACCACCCAAGCTATAACTTTCAAATTTTGTATATATCGACAATAAATACAAGCAATGTTTCAGCCAATGGACTTCCGGGTTTAACCCGGAGGGCCATTGGCTGAAACTTTGCTGGTTCTGGTTATGCTTTGCAACAAATTTGCAATTATTGCTCGGGTGGAATCTCCACTCTGCGGGTGATTTAGTGATAATACACCCTCCACGTACTGTATGAGACGGTTGCGGAGAGTTCTGTTGCACAAACGCATGTTGGTGAGCCAAAGGCGTTTCAAAACTCCACTTGAAGCAAAAAAGTGTTCACGCCTAATGAGGCGTGCCAGACTCCGATCTTTCCGAGGAGAGGTCTTTTGGGGTTGTCCAGGGCTTGGTCGGTCATTTACGTCGTTGCTTTGTTGATGTTTTCGGACAAGTCTGCTGATGACAGATTGACTATTGCCAGGTTCCCTTCCAATAGCTTTGCATGACTTGCCTGTTGCATGCATGCCAACGATGTGCCATCTTAGTGCCCTAGCAGTCTCTTCCTTGCCATTTCAAAATTTATTGATAAAAAAAGTTACAAATGTTCTTCTTTTATACCAAGATATTGCATGTGTATGGTGGTGTTTTTTGTGACATTCGTGTGAATCATGCTTCCCGTGGACGAGTGGGTGTGCTTAGGGTACACTATCAACCAGAAGCTTCATATTTCACTAGATAAAATGTACTGCAAGACATCGCAATCATTAAAACATAATAATCAGTAACAACAACTTCAGTGTCATGAAACATTCCAGGAGGTGCTTAATTAAGTTCTAGGTGGAGAGTTTTCAGACAGTGTGATAGTTTCTCATTCTATTTACCAGGCTTCTTCTAGCTCAGCAATCAGAACGTGTCGACTTCCACACTGACGTTAGGAAAGCTGAAGTATCTCTTCTCCCAATTCGCCGAATCCCCTTTTGTCTTCGTTTGTTGAATTTGCTGTACAAATCTTTTATTTCTCCTCTTCATCCACATTATCATTACATGTCATCTTCATTTCATTATAATTCAATCATTTGCTCATCGAATCCCACCACACACACACACACACACACACACGTACACTATTTAACAACTTCCGTCGCACGTGTCTATTCTCAAATAATTTAATCATTTGCCTCGCCTCTGCGTTTGATTGGTTGAAAGCATACAGCGTGAAAGTCGTCAAAATCGTATAAACCAAAATCACGTTATGACTTGGAATGTCTACACGGTCTCACATCCGATCCAAGTGTGAAGACTCTGGAAGCCCCGCCCACTCAATCCAATTGTCATCGTGAGGGCGTGGCGGTAGCCTGATAGATGGATAACAAGCTCGTAAACAAAGATCAATGATCGATTTTTCATCGCCTCCAGTCAGCGAGAATATAATGATAATTTCTCGGGAACAATTGAATTTAATAAAATATACCGAAGTGGGAGACGAATACAAGATCATACATCCAAACATGATTTTGGGGGAACTTAAAAAAAAAATGTTTTTAATGATATTGTTACGTGACTTGCTAAATATCCATCGTCTGCGATCGAAAATCAAAACAACAAACAATTTGACAATGACTGACGTAAATTATAAGAAATAACTGTTGTTTTCCTTCGGTTTATGCGATACAAACCGAGTTTGCTACGCGAGTTATGATTAAGCTTGTGCTGAAAATTTTCGGTTTGAATCGCATAAACCAAAGAAAAACAACAGTTATTTCTCAAATCACAGAAAACCACCAGTTTCACGTCATTCCATTATGCCAGGTCACGCTAATATTTTATTGAACAATATTGTTGTGCACTTTAACAAACAATGAGTAACGCGGTCACCGCAAATTTTCAAACTTGCGTTTTAAAATTATTCACTCTCAATGTCACTTCCAATGATGATAAGCTTGAATTTACAAGTGTGCATTATTTAACTGTGCACTTTCTATTTATTGTGGGGGTGGGATGGGGGGGGGGGGGCATTTGCTATCAATAGTTCTGTCGCTAATTATAAGGAATTTTTATTTATTCGGTAAGCGATCAGTTGAGTCGATCACTGAAACGCACATAGAATGCATTTATACGCCTACTATGATAGCCCGTCGCGTTCCCGGAACGAGTCGTCTACAGTACGTGGAGAGTGGATTGTAAGTAAATCACCTGCGGAGTGGGGTTATCACCCGAGCTATAGCTTTCAAATTTTGTTCATATCGACAAAAAAACACAAGCAATGTTTCAGCCAATGGACCTCCGGGTTTAACCCGGAGGTCCATTGGCTGAAACATTGCTGCTGCTGGTTGTGCTTTGCAACAAATTTGCAATTATTGCTTGGGTGGAATCTCCACTCTGCGGGTGATTTAGTGATAATACACTCTCCACGTACTGTATATGATATGGAATCAGAATGAGTCGTCTCTGTGATACGGAATCCGAACACATTGTGTGATACGTACCGTTTCTCGTGGTTTTCAGGCCAAAATCTTTATGATTGTCAGATGGGGGCGCGGTGGCTCAGTTGGTAGAGATGCAGGCTGCAAGCCGAGAGGTCCTCGGTTCGAATCCCACCTGCGGCAACCGCGTTGTGTCCTTGGGCAAGACGCTTCACCCCGACTGCCTACATGGGGGCACGATGACGCTGTGTACTGAGGCGTACTGCACGTCGATGGTGCGCATGTCTTCAACCAATCTAACCCTGCCTGTGCTGCGGTGCAGAGTTCAGAGGTACGATGTTGGAGAGCTGACAGCTGCTCGTCGTTGCTCGGTGGTTCTCTCCGGGTACTCCGGCTACCTCCACCCGTAAAACTGTCACGGTCACGATTAGCCGTTGTGCATAAGTATGTGACCTTAAACACCAATAAATAAATAATAATAAACAACTATTATGATTGTCAGATAAAAGATCATATCAAATGAATAATGCCGCATGCGCAGTGGGTCATACAATTAGAGGTTTGAACAGTTGACACCAGAAGTTCCGTCACTGTTTTCTGCACTAGTTTGTAGAGCTGTAGGTTTTTACGTTTCTTGTTCGGTTTCGGTTTCGGTTTCTCAGGTTGAGTAAACCCTCAGGTCGGTTCGGTTTTCGGTTTGTTCATGAGGCCAAATACAATTCAATAGAACTCATTCTATATGTCTGGAATCATAACTGAATGGCAGTGAAATTGAATGAAACTCAATGAATGCCCGAAATAAGCTATAATACATGAAGAATCAGGAAGGCCAATATAATAATTACCTAAATATACAGAACTTTTATTGTGCTTAGCCATTTTTCGAGGTATGACACCTACGCGCAACTTGAGGAAAGCTGCGAACAAAACTAAACTGAAATGTCGGAAATTCACAGAATGTAGCCATCCCAGAGTAGTGAGAGTACCCAGACACTGCCATTGGCAGTGTCTGGGTACTCTCACTACTCAGGGATGGCTACATACTGTGAATTTCTGCAGCAAGGGAGTATTTTTAATAAAAAGGCAAAAACCTTAGATTACGGGATGTCGACGGTTTCGGTTTCGGTTTAAAAAAAAAAAAAAAAACCCCGGTTCGGTTTCGGTTAACCTACAGCTCTAATAGTTTGAAGTCATAGCGCTGAGTAAGTACACTCTGTGTCCCTATCAAACCTCAAGATGCCCGTTACCGTAGCTCAATTCCTGTAGAAAAACTGTGTGGCCAACAATTCTATACCACTAAATAGGGATCATTAACATCATCCCTAACCTCTACCGGGATACATGTATACGTAATGGAGTAAATATATATTAAAATTCGACTGCATATAGAAAATGATGAGACTGGATTATCACTTAATCACAGCGCCATATATTCTCCACTCGAAACGTATTTATAATTGTTCATAACAGGCGAGAAACACTTGCAAACTTTCATCACATAGACCACCGGGTACAACCCAGCCAGCTAATAGCGCATTATACGTTGCATTGCACAACGCAAACGTTCTTGTGTAATTCAGACTACTCCACCCCTCTGCAGTGAGGAGTGCATTACCTAACTGGCAGTTGCTGTGCTAATTGCAACAGGACCTCCAGTTTCAACTGTAGTACCCTATACCGGCTATTTGGGAATGAATCCTAAATCCAAGCCATTGTTTTCTAAGACGAGCTGTGTTAGTTTGGTGTTTCTGGTTTTGGGCATCTCTTGTCCGACACTTTTTGTGTGTGCTCCTTTTTTCCGCGTGGGGGATCAGCGAACTGTGTTGATCTGGTGGTTCACGGGCTGGGTGCCTTTTGTCCGGCACTCTTGTTGTGTGCTCATTTTTACGAGTTGATGATCAGCGAACTGGGTTGATCTGGTGGTTCAGGTGCTGGACCCCTTTTTTCCGGCGCTCTTGTTGTGTGTTCAGTTTTACGAGTTGAGGATCAGCAAACCGTGTTGGTATGGTGGTTCACGGGCTGGGTGCCTTTTGTCCGGCCCTCCTGTTGTGTGCTTAGTTTTCCGGTTGGGGGAGGGGGGGGGGATCATAAATAAGCATTCTAATTTTACTGTAGTACGATTGTGTCTTATGGAATGCACATACGTTTTCATGCGTAAATGCATATGAGCTGAAATGCATTTTATTTCAGATGGGAAAAAATCGAGTCAGAGTCTGGGCTTCAAATTTTGTATAAAACAGGAGGACTCATGATGAGTAGGAAGGATTTTTCATCAACCGTGATGCAGCAATACGTCGAAAGCATGGAAAAATATAATATAAAGTAAGTAAAGCTTGAGAAGCCGAAACTTTAGTTAAAACTAGAAGTACTATCACGAACTATTCACGTTGCAGTCACAATTTGCCATTGTGCAGAAATATGTGACCTTAACTGGTAGAGTATGGAAGCCCATATTTGGGCATCATTCTCAAGTGCAGGTACTGCCACATAAAGGCTTCACATTCAATGGATATGCTTCATAGTATCTTTGAAGTGATATTATTTAGCCAGTTAGGATTTGCCTTGTTACAATTTATGGGAGAGTGCCCACTGGCACTCTCCCATAAATTGTAGCAAGGCAAAGACATGTGAACAAATTTTGGCTGCCAAAAATAATTCAGCACTCTACCAGTTAAACACAACTAAATAAATAAACTTAACCAGTTGAAGGTGATTGCAATGGCCAAAGGGATATACAATAGTTAAGATATTTGTAGTTGATACATTCCAGCAATGTTTGTATGTTGATACATCTGTGTCTTCTCACATTTGTACAGTTAAAACTAGAAGTCCTGTCACGAACTGTGCGCCTATCTAGGCTTAATTGCGCGTAGGAATTACGTGCAATTGCCATGTCGAATGGCATCCATACCACGGCAGGTGCTCCTGGTTACTCATAGCAAAGACAGGCAATGTTTCTGCCAATGTAACCCGGAGGTCCATTGGCTGAAACATTTCTTCGGCACAAGCCATATGTACAGGATTTGATAGCTTTACTATGGTCATAACGCGTAGATTAACGCGCAGATCGACGTGTTATTTGTGCGCATTTCATGAGAGGACATCTAGTTTTAACTGTATGTTCAACGATACATCACATTTATCGCATGTACATTTCGTTATTTTTGCACCTTCACTGATAGGCGGAATGAAATTCAAGACTCTCCCATACAATAGGCGAGGAAGGCAACTCACCAGACCGTCAATGTGGAGTGAAAAACAAATTTGGAGAGTAGGTTGACAGAACTTAGGTCACAAAACGAAACCTTTTAGATCGTGAGATCACTCAGATCTTGAGTGGATCGAGACACACCGACACAAGTGGGTCGAGATATTCTAAATAATCTATTGCAATTTTAGGATCGCATCAAGTAAAACATAAATATAACTAGCGTCTGAGATTCGTTGCTCGCGTATTTCGATATCTCCATTTTTTTTCATTTTCTTTCATTCGGGTGTCGCACAGAAGACCTGCAGATGTAAAGATCGTAATTCTATACTGCCATACTAGGCAACGTACGACCTATACCAGTGATAGGATAGTAGTAAGTAAGCCCTGATCGCCCCCATTCCTCCGAAAGAGCAGCCTGAGCAGCCGATCACATTTTAATTTTTGTTTTAAAATTATTTTGTAAAATTTTTTAAAATAGTTTTTAAATTTTTATTCATTTTTGAATTTTTTTAATTTTACATTTTTTTAATTTTTTAAAAGAAAATTCATTTTTTAAGCTTTTTATTTGTTTTGTAATTCATGTTTAATGATGAGTACTCACGTGATCAAGGTGAGTGATCCCAACATGCACATGCATGTGACATCAGTTTCCAGAAAATATGATGCATGATGGGTACAAACGTGATCAAAACAAACCTACTATACACGCACGGGAACCATATTGTGACGTCTTTCCTGTGGTAATATGATGCATGATGGTCAACACGTGACCAAAGCAATACTACTATTCCTGCGCAAGCTTCTGGCTCTACCAGTTTCAATTGAAATTTGAATTTCAAGTTTAATTTTTGATTTTATAATTTCAAACATTGCTTCCCCAACTAACAAATAATGGCGACTCCCTCATAGCCCCACACACCCCTCCACCCCAACTGAATAACAGTATTTTTTATTTTAAAGCCTATCCTTTTAATTTGAATTTCAGGTTTGATTATTTTAATATGATGAATGATGGGTTCTCACGTGATATAAACAACTACTATACATGCGTGGCAGTCATTTTGTGACGTCATCCCAATGGTAACCTGATGAATGATGGGTACTCACATAAGCTCTTATTGTCCCCATTCTACCCAAAAGAGTATCCAAAGCAGCAGATAGAGTCGTTTTAATTTTTAATTTTTGAAATTTTTTTAAATTGTTTTTTTTTAGTTTTTTTTCGTTTTTCAACTGGTGTTTTAATGATGGGTGCTCATGTGATCAATATGACGCATCCTTACATGCGCGTGCGTGTGACGTTAGTTTCCGGGTAATATGCTGCATGATGGGAACGCAGGTGATAACAATAAGCAATTACACATGCGAGGGAGCCATATTGTGTTGCCATTATCCAGGTAATATGGTGCATGGTGGATATTGACGTTATCACATTAATGTTATTGCCATTGCGTTGCTGCCATATTATGACGTCATTACCATGTTAATATGATGCATGATGATGGTAAACAGAATATTTAAGAAAACGTTACCTCACCTGTCACTCTCAGCAAAAAAAGAATCAATCCTTTAACACATTTTTTTTTATTTGGTGCTCCCCCCCCCCCCCCACACTAAGTAGATACTTCAATAATACGCTGCAAAAGAAATAATTAAACCCATCCCCTCCCACTTAATGATTATGCGAGTCCTTCCTAGATGACCCATCCTAGTCCACCTCAACTTTTTTTCAGCAAATAAATGTCCTGTCTTTTCCTATCTGTTTGAAAGTGACACCCACCCTTTCCACTTTCTGATTCTCCCAAAGAGAAAAATAACGCTTCCTGGGGGTTTTCGAAATAGTAGATAGGAATAGCAAATATTGTTCGTCAATTATAAAAGTGTGCTTAGGGTATACATTATTTGAATTTTTTTTTTGCCAGGTTTCACCCATCAACATTTCCCTCTGCTTTTGAAAACGATATTCATTCTGTTGTATGTTAAAGTGAACGGAATGATGGAACTCCTTTCGCATTCTCCCTCTGAGATGTACATACCAAATGGCGAGAGGGTTTGAAGCGTATTGATCCAAAAAGCTTCACGTTTTTTTCAAAATTCATCAGTTTCTTCTAATGTTTCTTTGATTGGTGGTTGTTAAATAGGCTGGATTACGAAACCATCCAAAGAGTGGTCTGGAAGGTTAAAAGTTGTGCTACTAGGTCATCAGCATTAGTTTTATGGCCCTTTATGGCCTGTTTGTGTGTAGTAACACGTTCTTGGAATGGATTTTGACTTTGACCAACATACTGCTTCCGACAGCGTTTACATGTGCTCAGGTAAATAATATTCGGTGAATCACAATGGAGGGAGTTACGGATCTGGTAATGATTTTTTGTTTGTTCGGAGGAACATTGCTTTTTCTGAACAGGCAATAAAAGTATGCAATCCACAACGAGGCTTTTTGCAATTCAGTACCACGCCACCACAGTTCTGCAACGATCTGTTGTGTTCAATTTTCAGTGGTTCGAAATTAGTAATGTCTGCTAGACTTTCGAGCTTTTTCAGAGTTAGAATTTCAGGCTACGCAAAAGACGCAGTGACGACACCTTCGATTTCAGGTCGCCAAATAGAGTAGAACAAGCATCGTTGAAATTTACCTTCTAGCTTGAATTGCGTGGAAACGAATGAGCGGTGATTTGATGATGCCTTTAAATGTATTTTGAGGATGAAATGATTTTGTGTGCAACAATTGATGAGAATCAGTTGGTTTAAAATATTCTTTATAATCTAAATGACCGGATGCCTGGAATTGCTTGTTTTATACACAGTCACATTGAGAAAATCAACAAACTTTCACTGATGGTAGCTTTTAATTTAATGTTTGGATCACGATTGTTTAAAGTTTCTAAAAATCATCAAAATCTACTTTTGAATGTTCCTAAATAATATGATATACGGAAGGATGCCCTGTACATTTGATTAAAGCATTTTTCTCCCATTCGGCTTCATAAATGCTTATAAAGTGATTTACTCCCATGTAGCTCTGTGGCAGTGGTTTGAATAATTTTGATGCTCTAGCTTTATTCTTGGATATGTGGAGCACATTTGGCCACCAATTATCTTTCGTGATCTGAGTTATGCAATATCCGTTACGATGAGAACATTTTGTCATTAGATTTTATTTTTGTACTCAAAATAGTTTACAGTTTTGTGAGAAAAAAAAACTGAATTTGTGCTTTAAAATATGATGTTTGTGGAAAGAAAATGAAAATGGCATTGGGACGGAATAAGAAAGAAATATGCATTTGTGACAGAATAAGAAAGAAAATATGCATTTGTTTTTTAGCGTGAGTATACGTTCAACACAAGTTGAGAAGCTCGTATCTGTGTTAAATGCACTGTTCAAAAACTGGGTCAATTAATGTTTGTTTTGATGTAAATAAAGTTATATCTATCTAGTATGATATATATATATACAGTAGTTGCCAAAACAGAATATCATGGGGGTCGCTTGGTATTACCAACATTAAGTCATTTTATGGAAGGTGCGGCAGCAATCTCATTCGACCTTGGAAGGGCAGTCGTCTGGCCATTTTGAAGTCTTGTCTTAGACATACATACTATGTATGGATGCCCAGGCATTTAGTTCCAATAGTGGTGCAAAATACAAGACAGGCGGGGTGTTCTCGTCCAAAGACATAATGAAGCAAACTAACAAAACCCAGCATCCGGGTCCGGGCCGCGTCGCACGCATATTTCCAAGAGCATTATCCTGATGTGTTCCTGAGGTACCGGCTGCCACTTGTCGAATCTGACAAGCTAGTACAGACATGGCTTAGCAATCCAATGCAGTTCTGGCAGAACCAGCTAACTTTCGCCATCTGGTGTGCAACGACAGGCTCTGGCGTGTCCATACAAGATCACCTAAGCGCCTCAGACCCCCCCCCCCCCCATTAAGTCCTTATATGAGTTTCATGTGTACTACCAGGTTCGCAGGATCCTTAGCGAGCCGAAGATTGCACTGCCCCAGGATCAGGCTTGGAATGCGTTCAATAACTCAGATGACCGGACGGCATATGAGCGAATTTGTGGTGAGTTTGATGTATCTCCACACACCGACTGGTGCGTCAAAGTCCTAAACCATGGCATGGGGCGGGTGTACAACTACTGGACAAACCTTGGTCCTCACCCCTTAGCTGACCCTGACTATGACCCTACTAGGATGTCATTCACTCACCGGACATCCAACGAGTTCGTCCACGACGATTTCATCAAACAAGACGCCCCAAACGCAGATATCGCGAGGAACACATTCAAACTCGATACGTCTCGGGTTTACGCGGCCCGGCGTTGAACGCCTAAACGACAGCATCAGGACCTACGTGTGGGCAGTCTTGGGGGCACAGGCCCAGACACGGACACGCATTATCGCCGATGCACAACATCAAGGGACGGCCTTCGATGCGCAGAAGCAGTTCCTTTCAAACGTTGAGGATGCCATCTCATCTCCAGTGGACCTCCCTTCAGCAATCAAGCGTTATCAAGATGTATTGCAGTACGCTGGCTCTAAGGTCAACTTTGTCTTCGGGATCGGACTCTACATGGCCCCAAGTGATATGCTGCTCTATTCGTTGCGGCCGCCTCCAGGCGTGAAGCTAGTTCATCAACGCCTCCAGTGTCCAGTTTGAGCTTCTCGGAAGCGATGTGCTCATCAAGTTCGGACAGTTTAGTCAGGTTGTTTATCAGCTCACCACCGGTTGTCTGCATTGCCCTGTCGAGTCTGCGGAGCTCTCTGATGCTGTACTCCAATCCCACGGTATCAAGTGGATGGTCATGTTAGATTTTAAATGCAGTTTCTTCCTCTTCGGAAAAACTTTCCACCACGTTTTGAGTGGAATTTGACGCAGCATTAGCCACCTGTCCCAAGTCTCGCAGTTCTGTAGTATCTGATTCGATCCGAGCAGCTGCTTCAACCAACTCATTGGTATTGGCCCGCAGTGCTTGATGTGCCTTAGGCTTAAGCGCCTTTGTCCCACTAGTCCAGTCCACAAACCCAAGCTCATTCCGTACGACCTCACCACCGCCACGCCTCCCAGCAATTGTTGAGAGAGCAAGGGGTGCTCCTGACCTATTAACAATGTCGAAATATGGATGGGCCTTCATCCTCAGCAGTCCTTTTTTGTCGATCTCAAACTTGGTATAGTCACGTAGAAGGGGCACCATCCCTTTCTTAGACATATTCTGGTTGTAGTCATTAACGGTCGTCTCCAACATCTCTTGCTGCAATGTAGGTAGACGATCACCTATCTCCCCGACTGCTCCGCTATTAACAGGGACCCTGGTAAAGCTAGTTTCATCTTCTCCATCATCGCGGCCACCTTGTTTATCAGAATGGTCGAAAACATCAAAGTCTGCCATTGTATTGGAGGATGAGCGACAGAGTTCAATACTATTCAACATGTCTTCAGGCCAATATGGACACAAGCTTTACCCACACCGCAGACTACGAATGCCTCTTGGGGTAAAGGGAGTCAGGCAATCGGTTGTTATTACTCACAATCCCAGTACGATTGACCAGAACCAATCGCTCAATGTCCGATTTCCGAAACTTATTACACCGGGTACTGTACGCCTTGCCTTTACAGTCACCGTGAACTCAACAAATGATAACTGGTCAGTTGTCCAGAATCTTGGCCGTGCCATCATCAAGAAAATAGTAGAGGCGTAGTAGGGTTCGACCCGGAAAAAATTTGATACAAGCTGATTTTGGTGTCATTCGACGCAGAATTTATTTCGGAACAACATATCCAAAATCCGCAAAAATCCGCCTTGGGGAAAATGTTTCATGTCAGATTTCCCGTCAGGGGGTTGTTCGTGAAGGGGGAAAATTGTGTTTCCGGGGTTTCGGCCGTTTATATGTCACAGATTGAGTTTTATATATTATGTTGTGTCGCAGGCGACCAGATACAAATGTTAATTATATTGAGAGGCAATTGCCTGATGAAATCCTCACACTTTTTATGAGGAAAAAGGGTTAATAACCCCAAAAATCACATTTTTTTCTCAAATTTTCACTCCCGATTTAAGATACTTCTGCACAGAATACAAAACTAGAAATGGTTCTTTGATCGATGTTTTCGCATACAATGAGGTGCAGATAATGTTGACTGGTCCAATATAATAACTGGAATTTAACTACATGATGAGGTCTAACAAGACATTTGTTGGTGTTCTTCACGGTTATTCATTGTCGCCGATTTCCTCCCCGATCTCAATCGGCTCGGCATTGAAGCAATTCTCACCCCGACAGTCTCCACAGGCAGACAAGCATTTGAGCGCATTCTTTCTACAAGAACATATGTTTGTTCCGCATGGCTTTTTGGATGTCATTTTGCATTTGCAGCGGATAACTTTGAAAAGAGCCTCAGGCGCTGCGCCCAGGTCAGTCATCACAGGTATCAACTCATTCCCACGACTTTCCCAGCCCACTCCTCAGGATCTAGGGCATCGTTATCCAATAGTTTCCAAACCATTATTTGTTGGTGAACTCGCAGGCTGTGGAAATGTGCTGCACGCTCAGTCGGAGGAAGTTTTTGTGGTTCAATTCCCGATTTGCTGGAAGTGACCATTGTCATAAATTTTGAATATCTCAAACCATTCAAAGTGTCTGAATGTTTGCCAGAGTACAACATAACGAACAGTTCAGTCCCCATTTTCCCAACCTCTGTCTGAGAAATGGTACTGTCGTGCATTGCTTCTGATATATTTTGAATAGGCAATGACTTCTCTAACTTCTTGAGAAGCAACGTTTTCCCGTGCCAAAACGTTGCTGATGTGACATCACACCCACTCCATGCATGAATGAAGAGGAGGTTCTTCTGAGTTGTTTCTCCAATCCTCTCTACTATATCTGCGATTTTCCATGCATCTCCACCCCTGTGTGACTTCCGTGCTTCTGACTGGAAATAGATATCAGACCAAGTACGATCCCAATGGTATACGGACATAACTAGTACATCTGTATCATCTGCAACAATGACAACTGTTTTTCCTTGGGACGAAAGTTGAACTGTATTGTCAACAATGTTAGTGTCAGCATCTCCAGAACTGCATTCGACAATATGCCCAGCCTCTCTCAGTGATGTGGAAAGCATTTTTATAAACTGCATTTTATTATTTCCATTCGATAAGAACAGTTCCTGATTTTTGTGGGCAGTCGTGTTGTTCGTCAAACGGATATCAGCACAAACGTGGAGAGCTCTTCTTCTCTGCTCCTGAGTCTTGGTTGTTGGTCGTTGACCATAACCATCGAAGACAATTCGACAATTCTGCCCATATTTCTTCGTCACGTATCCAACATACTGGTTTGCCACTTCCAAGTAAGTGGTGTTTGTCTTCCATTTAACTCTGTGGAGGAGAGCGCCCCCGTCGAGCACGTACAGACCATCAGATGGTGGTTTAGTAAGGGATAAGCCATCAGTTATTGCAGTTGCTAGGTCCGCCTTGTTTGCTTTTCTGGGGAAAAAATCTTTGAAGAGGGCTGTTGGCATTGCAGTTAGTTCATACGCAAAGAACTGTGCCATGTCTTGCTCTCTCTGGGCAATAGCAACCAGTCTAGTAAACAAAGTTGAGGGGTCAATTGTCACCCTCTGGTCATCTAGCTTCAACCCGGGGGTGAGGTGAGCTAGGGTACGGATTTGATCACGTCGTTTGATAGTGGCATCGGAAACAATAGCGTTGTCTAATCTAGAGTGTATCTCTGCCCCTACAGACTCAGTGATATCGCAGTTGATACCATCTCCCTCAGAAGCTAACAAACCAGATGACAGAGAACGCAATCGTTCGTTTCCATCGAACGGGTTGTGTGTGTCAAACCACTTTAGTATTCTGGCCATGTTTAAGTTGTCTCGTTTTCGACGAGATGTGCCCCTATCTACATGCTGTTCGCTGGTATTGAGCTTTAGGTCGGTCAACGTTGTCATGGCTTCATGTATCTCTGCGCATTTATGCATCGTGTAAATCCACTCCTGTCGTACAGATTCCGTCACGCCACGACCTCGCGTCAACCCACCCCGACTTTTAATTGAACGCATAAGAACTTGCTCAATAACAAGATCACTAGAGAGGCCTGCACAAATCCTAGAACTTCGACGTTTTGCATGAAAGCCGTCACAGTAGAATCTCCCTTACAACCAAGGATGTTTTTCTGGTAGTTCAAGCATCATTTGCAGATAGACTCTGCAACTCTTGGCATAGTGTACATGCCCTGTTGCGGCGAAGAGGTTCAGCATTTTACCAACAGCAATGAGATGGAGATTCCAATCGCCAAGACTTTCTCCACGGATGAACATTTTCAGTACCTGAATATATTCTAGATATTGTACCCATAGCTTAGCGGTGCGTGATTCTCTTGACAGTTTGGATTTGTAGTTGTCAAGGCAAGTGTTCACCGTCACGAGAGCTGATGAATAATTCGAGAGCACGTGGCGATAAGCTTATAGCGATGTGCTGTGTGTTACAGAATCGCTGGAATACCCGCGACTGATATGATGTAATTATCTTTCTCCAGTGTGCTATACAACGCTCTTTATTCGCGGTGTACATCAATTACGTGGGCTGGTATAATACTATAGTCATTATATTGTATTCTACTGACAGGAAAAATCTGAGAAGAGACAAATTCCTGCCCTTAATACAGAACTGCCTGGAAAATGACATTGGGAAATTGGTAAAAATGGCCACCACCCCACCCTCAGTTGAGACGCTATGAAAAATGTTCCCCAAGGCGGATTTTAGCGGATTTTGGATATGTTGTTCCCAGATAAATTCCGCGTCGAATGACACCCAAATCAGCTTGTATCAATTTTTTTCCAGGTAACACCACTTTTGTTTTATTTCAACGCCTGTACTAAAATGGCAATCAATATCAGCGGGGACAAGGTGATGTCGGTCGACGATGCAGACGTGTACCACTGCTACAACTACTACCTTAATCTGCACCGTTCGTGTCGGCAGCATGTTTTTTTCTTGCTCTCAGCTATAAAATACTTTTAAATAGTTCTTAAGGGTTTTTTTTTATCTCAATTCTATTCTAATATGTACAGGAGGCTATTAGGATCACAGAGGACTATCTTCTTGGAAGCTTTCATCCTGCAAAGTATACTATTTCTATCAATTTCTACCACGGCAAAGCTGTTTTTTTCTGATTTCGTTGTATTCGGAGACAGGTCAGCTCATACTTTTGTTTGTAATTTTGACCATTGTTTACGTCGGCCTCTGACTTGATTCATTGAGGTGTGAAGATCCATTGTTCACTTATACTCCAGGTATTTATCTCAATCGACTGTTGTTCTATCATACCGATACAGTGAAGTGTAAGATAACTCAAACATTCAAAAGGCATTACACGACAAATGAACTGCATGAAATAAACTTCACGTATCAGAGGGCACGGCACCAGGACAATGCAGTCCCGTTCTGGTTAGATGATGCCGTGATAAGCAGATTAAAGAAACATGGTATCTTCAGAAATCGTCGGACAAAAAGAGGTGTCAGACAGCCGCGGAGGTATCGAGCCAAACGTGGCGTTGAGTTCAACAATCTTACTCAGAACAAAATTAACCCCTCGCGTACTAGTGACGATGTGTTGCGGATGTGTGTTATGAATACTAGATCAGTTGTCAATGAAGTCAATACGGTTCTTGACTTTCTAGAAGACAATAATGTATCTGTGCTATTGTTAACAGAAACGTGGTTGGTGAAAAACGATTCATTTACCGTCGGGGAGCTTCAGTCAATGGACCATAGACTATTTCACACCCCTAGAGAAACTCGCAAAGGTGGAGGAGTTGGGATTCTTGTTAAGAACAGTTTTCAAGTCAAGCCTTGTCGTTTAAAATCCTTTGAAACTTTTGAGACAACAAGCATTTTTCTAACTTTTAAATCACGGGTTATACACTTTGTGGTTGTTTACCGACCACCAGTTTTCCCAAAGAAAAATGTAACTGTAACAGAGTTTTTCAATGTCTTACCACCACACCCGGAGAATTAATTATTGCTGGTGACTTCAACTTCCACGTTGACGACACCACAAATACCACTGCCATGAAGTTCGTCGATGTTTTGAATTCCATGAATCTGACCCAACACGTCTGTAATGCTACTCACAAAGGCGGGCATACGCTCGATTTAGTAATTACTAGGTGTGACAACTCGGGTCTTATCTGTGGTACAGAGATCACTGACTTCGCAATTTCGGATCATTTCCCTGTCATTTGTGATCTCAATCTGCCGACTCAATTACCAGTGAGACGGAAAATCTCTTACCGCAAATTTTGTGGTATCGACGTCCCCAGATTCGCGACTTCGATTAATTTTCAATCAGCGACGATGTCGCGAGATTGCGAGTCCGTCGATGAGCTTCTGGATGACTTTAAAAAGGTCATCATGGAGCTGCTTGACAGACACGCGCCATTACGTTCCAAGTCTATTGTCATGCGACCCAATACTCAATGGTTCACGGACGAGATACGCGCAGCTAAAACTTTGAGGCGGAAACTGGAGAAACAATGGCGACAGACGAGATTGTGCATACACAGAGAAATGTTTCTTAATCAACGCAATCTTGTCAATAATCTTGTACTATTGGCAAAACGAAACTTTATTAGGGGCCTCATTGCTGATAATCGGCAACGGCCACGGGCACTATCCACAGTTTTAGATATGTTCTTGCATCGCAAAAAGCAGTCTGTTCTCCCAGATCATTCCTCGGATGCAACCCTCGCCAATACCTTTTTAGTTTATTTTGCCGATAAGATCGAGACTATAAGAAAATCATTCAGTATCAAAGACAACCTGAATAGGCTCCATTTAAATGTGTGTAATCGCGGTCAGTCTGCCATTTTGGAGAGGTTTGATGTTGTAGATGCCTTAGGGGTAATACGTATTATAAAGCAGGCGCCATCCAAACAGTGATGTCTTGACCTCATACTAACCTGGTTGTTAAAGTCCTGTCTTCCTGACCTTATATCACACATAGTGAATATTGTTAATGCATCACTTCAGTCTGGTGTTTTTCCAGATAACATGAAACATGCTGTAGTCACTCCTCTACTTAAGAAAGCATCACTCGATCCTGAAATTCTGAAAAACTACCTCCCCGTCTCTAACCTGTCATTTTTATCAAAGGTTGTGGAGAGGGTGGTGGCTTCTCAGTTGAACTCACATTTATCCAAACATGGCCTCGCGGAAGTATATCAGTCTGCCTACAAACCGAACTATAGCACCGAAACTGCATTGCTTTGTGTTCAAAATGACTTACTGTTATCCATGGACGAGGGTAATGTTTCTTGCCTAGTTTTACTGGACCTCAGTGCAGCATTCGATACTATTGACCATTCGGTCCTAATACACAGACTGGAA
Organism: Pictodentalium vernedei; assembly: GCA_031216915.1. Taxonomy (NCBI): domain Eukaryota; kingdom Metazoa; phylum Mollusca; class Scaphopoda; order Dentaliida; family Dentaliidae; genus Pictodentalium; species Pictodentalium vernedei. The sequence continues at coordinate 778,043,797 of CM062295.1, forward strand.
CACAGGATAGGAATTACCGGAAAAGCTCTTGATTGGTTTAAATCCTACTTAGCGAACAGAACGCAGAGTGTTTGTATCAATGGCCAAATGTCTGGAAAATTTGTCATTCCGTACGGTGTACCCCAGGGTTCGGTATTGGGGCCGATCTTGTATCTGATTTATGTTCTTCCTTTGGGGGATATCGTTCGCCGCCATAATCTTAAGTGCCATTTCTATGCTGATGATACGCAGTTATATATTCGTTTCACACACGACACTGACAAACTTGCCCGTGGGGTTATTGAAGCATGTATTACGGAGATAAGACTTTGGATGTCAGGTAATTTTCTCAAGCTCAACGACGAGAAGACTGAGGTTATCTACGTCGGAACGCCTAAATAGCTGTATAAGTCCCCGTGTTCCAGCATCCGTATTGGCGAAGCGGAGGTTTCTCCTGCATCCGAAGTCCGAAACCTGGGCTGTCTCTTTGATAATAGCCTCACTTTTGACACACACGTTACCCAGATATGTCGTTCAGCTTTCTTTCACCTTCGAAATATTGGTAAAATACGATGTCTTATTGATCAGCAGATGTCGGAACAACTTGTTCATGCATTTGTTACCACTCGACTGGATTATTGCAACTCTTTTCTCTGTGGGACTAAGCAATATAACATTGACAAGCTCCAACGGGTACAGAATTGCGCGGCTCGTCTCATTACGAAAACAGCAAAGTCATCGCATATCACACCTATTCTCATTGGTTTGCACTGGCTTCCAGTCCAACAAAGAATTGAATTTAAAGTACTGTTGCTGGTCTACAAGTGCCTGAATGGGTTGGCCCCGACATACCTAGCTGATTTAGTCGAATACTACCTACCACCCAGAACAGTTAGATCCTCAAGCATGTTGAATCTCAAACAACCCAGTAGTAAGTTGCGTACAGCGGGTGACAGAGCATTTTCAGTCTGTGGGCCTAAACTCTGGAATAGACTTTCGCATGATATCAGACAGGCCAGTTCCGTGCCCGTTTTTAAATCAAAACTAAAGACATTTTTATTCAGACAGGCTTTTACTAACATGTTTTAACCTTTTTCATATGATTTTACCATTTGTGTGATGTACAGCCAAATAACATTTTTTAAATGGAATTTTAGGCTTAATAAATTATTATTAAATTATTATTATTATTACCTTGACCTCTGGAAGACAGCTTCCGAGCACAACAATGCGCACTACCAGGGTATTGATACATCCGCGAAAAGAAATGCTACCAAGTTGCAGGTCGGTACAGGAGACAAGGATGACTCTGTTGTTGCAGACAAAGCTATCGCTGATGCCTATGTCTACCGCTTCTGTATCCCGCTGGATTTTGAACTCCTTGAGGCTCATATGCCTTTCTACCAGGATGTGGTTGGGGGTCGGCTCGAGTACGAGCTTGCGTTCAATGATTACAGCCGGATGGTCCAGGCTTCAGGCGATGTCGATGTCAGTTACACCATTGATAATATCAGCCTGGAATACGAGATGGTCACCCAACATGGACGTGGTCGCATGGTCCACAACCAGTATTCTGGTCGTCTCGCCATCCTCTACCACCGCGTCCTTCGCCACCGCAAAACGACTAAAGATAAAAGCGATTCTCTGTGGAATATCAACCTCAATGTGGCGGTGCGGAGCATGGAAGGGATTCTGATGCTGTTCGAGGACCCTGCTACAGCTGGTGCTGCTTTCGCTAGGAAACCTTAGGTCTTCTATAATCCAAAGATCACCAAAGTTGAGGTTATCATCGAGGGAGTGCGCAACCAGCTGTACTCTCAGGGATTGCGTGCCTACCAGCAATGGGATGAGGCCACTCGGCACTTTGGAGCTTGTCCGAGCATCAAAAGAGATATTGGGGTTGCCCTGGTTGCAAAGGAACTATCTCTGGGTGATGTCACACTGGGCGAGTTCTTGACCCGCTAGTGTGCTCTATGGCTTGCCCTGCCGACCACCGATCATGGTGAGCTACACGGCAGTGGCAGGCGGATAGAAAACGCTAGTGAAGGTATCACTATCCAGATCACAAAGACAGCAGAGACAAGTGGCACATTGAACATATACCTGTACGTTCTCATGGATGCGCAGCTTAACATTGAACATGGTCAGTTTACCAACGCACTTTATTAATAACCTTTTCTTTATGGAGCCACACGCAGCCATTATTTGCGGTCAAACAGGCTGTGGCAAGACAGTTTTCGCTCTGAACCTGCTGGGTGGTCCTTATCGGGGCGTATTTCAGCACATTGTGGTCCTCTGTCCAACAATCAAATACAACAAGACATACCACGGCCGTCCATGGATTTGGAAAAACCCGGATGTATACAATGCAAATCTCGGTGAGCGCCTCCATTCATATCTTTGGGCCTTCTGTCAGCTGACCCAGGGGGAGCCAACGTTGTACATCATCGACGATTGCACGGCTACAAAAGCTTTGACGCAAAAGAAAGACATGCTCTCTGAGCTAGCCTTCTCGGGTCGTCATGCGCAGCAGAGTGTTTGGGTGTTGACTTAGAAATATAACTCTGTCTTAAAAGATCTCCGCGAGCAGACCCGCTGGGCCTGTCTGTACCACAGCAAGGACAGAGATAGCTTCGAGGACTGTTTACGAGAGAATGGTGTGATTGGAAGCCGCGAGAAACGTGCAGCGGTTCGCCAGGCATTGGCGGATAGTAAGCATGCCCGGCTAGCGTTAAAACAGACCAACCTACCACTTATAAAGTTTTATATTAAACCCAGGCGGAGTGCATGTACATGCCCACACCATCATGGATTGCGACGAAATCATTAACCAACTGCTGGAAGAGCAAGATACTGCGCCGCAGGCAGTCAATACAGAAGACAAGATGGCAGTGGATCCTGCTTCAGTTGCACACCCGAAGGAACAACAGGCCGATGGGGCCAAACGCTATAGCTTCCGGTGGGCAGGCTAAGCAATATATGGGGAAAAACCTCACGGTTGACCAGGTCGACGACATGGCCGATCAGGAAATCTATAAACTCTATGCTCGATATGAGGTACGGCTCGGCGCAGCAATGACAAAAACTCTGGGGACGGCCGCACTACAACTCTATGCAAGGGTGGTCAGCATGTTACTTCCCATACCCCCGGATAACCAACCAGAGCAGGTTGCTGATCTTGAGGCAGATCCATTTGTTGGGCACGCGCTAAGCAGTGCCACGTGTTTGTTATACCATCGGTATAGCATGTACTAAGCACCGCTAACCGCGGCGCTAACCACCCCCAAACAATGTCGATTTGGACATACCTGCCCACTTTCAATTCAAGACGATGTCATCGACGACAGAGCCAAACATATCGACGGAGGCAGACCTGCCGACAGTTGCTGCGCAACAGGTGGAGAGAGTCACAGCTGTGCCAACCACTGAGTCGTCTGTTGTTCCCATACAGAAGCGACAGAAAGGCCCTAAAAAGGGGCCGCTGGGAGGGCAGAAGCTGCCGCCCGGAATGCAAAACAGCAAAAAGCCTTGGTCGAATTGCGAGAAGAGAAGGTCAATCTCCAGAGAATGGCAATAAACAACGCAACCAAGAGGTTGGTGTTCCTTCCGAACGGGAACAACACCAGTAAGGGATCTCGATGCAGCACGAATGCAGTTCATTGGACAAATGGTTCCCATCGATTGCTGGGGCTGTTGGGTTGGCTAGCTTGGCATTATGTTTTTTGCAGAGCAAAAGGAAGAGGCCCAGTCCAATGGGACAGCCCAATGCTGAACCGGTCAACCAAGTCGCACCTCCGAACAAGCAGTTAGAGGTATCTGATGACCCATTACATATCGAGTAAACATGTCTTCAGCCGATGGAAAGATGCTAGTCAATGCTGCCTATCACAGCGCCGTAGTCTCTGTCCTAGCAATAGGGTACGCCCGCTTAGGTAAGATGGCAATGAAGGATGCTACCCCTAAACTTGACTTCACCGGCTATGACGTCCGGATGGTAGTCCTTGACGTGGGGCTGGCGATGCTAATTAAACAAGAAATCCTTCCCTCAAATATTATGAAATAACAAGATGGCCTCGATCGCAATCCTAGTTGGGGGCGCCCTTGTTAACGCATCGCAATCCTAGTTGGGGGCGCCCTTGTTAACGCATTGGCCTTCTCTGACAGTAACTACCTCTTCTCCATGTTTCGGGATAATGAGGCTGGTGAGGAACGTGCACGACATGACAAGGCCATAGAAAAGCTCCAGACAGCTCAGGCAGCATGGTCCCATAAGAGAACAGAACGCCTCGATTGGATTAACGAAGAACTACATCGCCAAGGTCACGCATTACGCACATTCCAGGATGTCGATGCTGCAATTCGCGAATATGCACGGGCAACTGGGAACAATTTAAACATTCTTGGCCCAGAGCCGCAACTAGAAGACTTACACACCATCAGCCGACCAAAAGGACCGTGAGGTCGCCTTTGTTATCTTGGGGTGGCTTCGACGGGCAGCCTGGTGGCCTACAAAATCGCCAAGTGAATGTGTTTGTTCGGAACTGCATCTGTGCTGCCCGCCGTAGTAACGGAGAAAAAAAAACAGTAATGGTGTCTAAAAAACTGTTTTTTGTTGCTGCGCTGCGCCTAGCTACTAATCAATCCTTATTCGCACAGCAAATGCCCATGAGAAGCTTCGTAAGCACCTGCGACGGGCGCGGTGGGCTCTGGTTTCAGTTGGCCAGTGGGTATCATGGGCTTGCTCTGTCGGGTGAGTTCTTGGCGTATCAGCAATAACATCTCGTTGTTTGTGCCCTGCGTGTTCTCTCGGCGAGACGTCTTACGGATATCAAGCCGGAGTTGGTTGAATTTCTCTTCCTCTGCAAGTATATGATTGAATTCCTCGTCTGATATCTAGTCATCACCAACAGCCTTCGAGTACAGATCTGCAATGCTCGAAAGTTTTGCCGACGCTAATGTGGCAATGGTGTTGTGCTTTTTAGCCTTCTTTGTGAGTCTTCGGCTTACAGACTTCCCGAAGACACCTGCCAATTCACAGACACTTGCCGCGGCCTCTAGCGCTATAACCACAGGAACCGCTGCTACGTCGGCCAACAGTCCAATACCACTAACGCCGATTCATACACCCGCCGCGGACATAACTGTTTCAATACCATCTGCGATATTAACCCATCGCTGGTATTTCTTACCGAGGGAATACCTGCTGTCTCGTTCGGCCTATCTTTACAATATGTATTATATCCTCGATCATCTACTTGTTTTACTCACGTTTGTAATGGATTGCGCTTAAAGTCAGCTCTTCGGATGACAGTATCAACTCCATGATTCATTCCATTCAGATGTCCAATTCAAATCAACTTTTGTATTTTTTGTTTTGTTACCAAGAAGACGAAGAATGTTCTTTAAAGACGATGGATGTCACTCGATATGTCTGGGTTTTTCTCTATATATGATTGGTCTGGAATTTCACGACTAACACGAATCGGCGCTGAAGGAACGCTGGTGTATCGTATGGTATTATGCAAGTTTTGACATTTCAACTGGTATCTTCCCCGTGAATACCGACATATCAGGGAAACGGGTCAATTAACTGGAACTGCGAAGAGCTATAGAATAGTTTGCATGATGACCGCATGGTGTCCGGTCAAGCACTGACTTGGAAATACAGGAGAGAAATAGAGAGAAACTGGGGAAACAGAATTTTCTGCACCCAGTAAATTCAAGTTTTTGTGAAAAGGTTAAAGCATCAGGAATAAACTATACAGAAAGAGAATTTATGGATGCTCATTTTCTGGAGTAAAATATTTTTTAAACAAATCAGAAATAGGTTTTCGTTAACAGCATTTACAGATATTAATACAGGAATCAGAACAATGTTTTTATAAGAAACCAGAAAAGGCATATATGTGACAGCATTCAAAGGGTTCGATACACGAATCAGAAATGGACATTTTTGTCTCTGCCCACTAATTTGAGTGATGAAATACATTCATAAACTTCAGAAATGCATTAAGGTGTAATAAAATGCATTTCCCAGTCCTTCTGAATAATATGCCCTTGATGACCTTGGTGACCTCTTTCAGGTGGACCATATATTGAACCTCAAGCAACGTTTAGCTCAGTCGGTATAGGCCAATGTATACATTCATTTTAAAGTAATGGCTCCACCAACTACAGATCTGTCATTTTTGGGTGATGATAGCAAATATTTATTATGATTTAGAATTATTTATTTATTTACTTATTGGTGCTTAAGGTCACATATTTCTGCACATTTACGGGTGGAGGAAGCCGAAGTACCCGGAGAGAATCACCGAGCAACGACGAGCAACTGTCAGCTCCCCAACATACCAACTCCACACAAGCAGGGTTAGCATTGGTTGAAGACATGTGCACCAACTACGTGCAGTACGCCTTAGTACACAGCGTCACCGTGCCCCCACGTGGACAATGAGGGTGAAGTGTCTTGTCCAAGGACATAACGCGGTTGCCGCAGGTGGGATTCGAACCGAGGATCTCTCGGCTTGCAGCCTGCACCTCTACCAACTGAGCCACCACGCCCCCTATTATGATTTAGAAGCCTCAAAGGCAATCAGCCTACTGTATCACACACAAGGCCTCAAACGAGCTGAAAAAACATAGATGAGTGCAAACTGGTTGTTGGTAACGATCATGCCAAAACGAATAGAGATAGGACGATTTGTATTTGAGTTATCGAGCCGATAAAGGGTGTATAGACTCTATATTAGGGATAGTGCCATAAAAACCTTAAAAGCCTCAAATGCTCGTTTAAAGGCCTATTCTGAGACAATCTAGTGCCAGAACAAGGCATACATAAAATAAGATTATGGAATCTAGAAGCATGGCATTTGGGTAAAGCCCGGCAATATGGCAGGAAGCGTGCAAAAGGTCTTACAGTCATAAGTTAAATGATATTGTTTGTTGTTCGGAGTGAAGTATGAAGAGGGCGATGAAGTATGAAGAGGGTTAAAGACATACCTTTTAAATATTCCATTTCGTTAATTCATAATTGTGATAAGTGTTTCGAGAAAGCCACTTACCACTCGGTCGAGCCCTGTGGATCTTGAGTTATGATTGTGAATGGGAAAAAAAAATTAAAAAATGCAATGAAAGGTGAAGGGTTATTTTTTCAACTACGACTAAGTGTCGTAAGATAGAGCTGTTTTATAAACAAATTTTCTTGCCACTTAAAGGGTTTCTTTCAACTTGGTTTGGGGATGGAATTTAATTCTGATCACAACAGCTGATAATAGTAGATGTGTGTCAGCTATAGCAACTTCTCTCTAATTTGATTGTTTACATTATTCTGTTGTGTATATAAATACAAAACAGCTATTTCTTTTCTATGCTTGTCTGTTACAAAGAAATTAGAGGTGTAAAAAACTCTGTGACCCAACGGGCCACACCCAAAGGTTCCCTAAACACATAGCTGGGCCAGCACTAGTGACAGGCTACCAGTATGCCAAACAGCACCGGACAGATTTGTTTTTGAGTTATCGTCAATACAAAAGGAAGGAGATAGAAAGTATGTATATGTGACATTATCGCATACTGTGCTTGAGATATTTGCTTGACCATTTTTATTGGAGTTTAACAGTACTTTCAACAGAGAAGTTGAAGTTCATCTCATATTGGACAGTTTTACGGGCGATGTAAGACAGAGTACCTGAATAGATATGCCAAGCGCCGATCAGCAACTATTAAAATTCACAACATACTAACTACACACAAGCAGGGTGAGCATTTCTCGATCTAAGTGCAGTACGCCTTAGTACACAATATTGCTGAGCCCCAATGGGAGTAATCAGGACTGAGTGCCTTACCTAAGGCAAATCGCAGTTGCATTTGGTGGGGCACGTACCCTGGACCTTTTGATTTTAAAGTCCAATGCCGTAACCAGTGAGTCACTACTCTCCTGACTGAGCCATTGAACGGCATCTAGAGTCTTAAACGAGGCATACTGGAAATAAGAAGTTGATTGGATCTCAAGACTGGCTTTTGTGTACAGTGTGGCATTGTGACAGAAGCGCACAGTACGTTTTACAGCTATGAGTTATTATTTATTCATTTATTGATTTTTAAGGTCACATATTTATGCACAATGGCTAATCATGACCGTGACAGTTTTACGGGTGGAGGAAGCCGGAGTACCCGGAGAGAACCACCGAGCAACGACGAGCAGCAGCCAGCTCCCCAACATCGTAACTCCGCACTGCAGCACAGGCAGGGTTAGATTGGTTGAAGACATGCGTACCATCGACGTGCAGTACGCCTTAGTACACGGCGTCATCGTGCCTCCACATGGGCAATGGGGGGTGAAGTGTCTTGCGTAAGGACACAACGCGGTTGCCGCAGGTGGGATTCGAACCGAGGACCTCTCGGCTTGCAGCCTGCACCTCTACCTACTGAGCCACCGCGCCCCCCAGCTATGAGTTACATTAATGAAAGCTTTCGGGCATACATTGAAGTATTAAAGGAGTTGAAATCACACCACTCGAATATTCCATTTCCTTCATTCATAATTGTGATAGGTACTTCAAGGAAGACACTCGCCATTCCACACATGCACGTATCTATAGGGGTGGGATGGGGCGGGGGTGTAGATGCGTTGTCTCACCTCCCCAATATTTGACCAAAAATCAAGATAATTGGAAATTTTTCAGGCAAAAATTCCAACAGTTGCAAATTCGAAGCATTGTTGTAACGGATTTTTTTTTACTGTGGTTTTGCATTTCCGTTAAAATTCCAACCGACAACTCACACAGACAGAATTCTGATTGAACAACGCAAAATTTCTTCACTGCCCGATTGATTCTAGGTTAATTCCACAACCGTGGTCATGCTACTCATTCAGTTTTGTGCTATGTCTAACCTTACTCATATTGGTGAACGCAGTTAAAATGTTGTAATAATAAAAAAAGGTCCTAGCTTCAAAACTGGAGGAGAAATTAGCCGAAGAAATCACGTATCAAATAGGTGAATTCTACAAAATGGACTAAGTTTAACAACCAGTAGTTTTGTGAAATATTGAGGCAAGTCAAAATCCGGACAATATGCACACATCTGGAAAAATGTAGAAACATCCTGTGAAATAAAAAAAAAGTTTTAGCTTGAAAATTATTAAGAGGGGTTAGACGGACAAACATTGTACCCTATATGCAGGCAGATAGAGGGACAGACAGGGGTAAAACAGTATGCCCCTGACTATTCGTTGTGGGCATAACAAGGACATACGTCAATTGTAACCAGACCGTCCAAGGCAGCCACTTGAAATTCTCAGAATGTGTTCTACTATCCCCGCTCGAGAGCTTAGTATCTTTCTTGAGTCCTGCGACCGGTGAAAACACCGTGGTTGTACCCATAAGGGAAGTCTCAAATCTGCCAAGGATTAAACATTTATTAATGACATATAAAACTAGAAGGGTGGTTATGACTGCCGGCAGGTCATAAAAAGTGTACACTCCGTTCCAGTTTTTGGAGTAGCGACTCGAAATTTTCAACGTTTGTTCTAGAATCTCTGCCAAACTCGACCTGTCCCTGAAAAATCCAAACAAAAACGAGCGCGTAGCCCGTGGGAGCCTCACGCGCATGTGCATACGCTCTTTTTGAATTGGACAAGACGAAATGCGCAATTCGTGTCGCTTTTCCAGGCCTCCGATGCAGCAACTATTCGTGAATGCTGAGTGAAAATTTCATGGAAATCCGCAGAGAATTCGCTGACATATAGCGTTTTTGAAGAGTGGAGGTAATTTTCTGAATTTGGTCTCTTTCAAGTCGGAACGAAAGAAGAGGGCGGGAATGGGCGCAGTCTCTCGTAGGGCCCTCTCTGGGTAGGTCCACTTAAAAGTTTCAATAGCATGTGACTGAAGGAGAGATGGCTGAAACTCGAAGTAGCTTCTTTAAGAACAGCACCCAGTGATCCCATTGCAACCTTGAAACCTTTGAGAATCGTCGGGAGTTAAAAGTGAAAAGAAAACGGCGGTGAGTTGTTTTTTTAGCGGGAAAAGATCAATGAAAATTAGCATATTAGACATTAAAATAGCACTTCAGACATACACGAACTGTGTCCAGACCGCTGAAGGCAGCGACTTGCAATTTTCAGAACTTGTAAACAGTATTTATAGATATTCATAAAGGAATCAGAACAATTTTTCTAAGAAACCAGAAAAGGCGTACATGTACACAGCATTCAAAAGGTTTGGTCAGGAGAATGCAATAGGGGTCCAAAAATTAATGTGATTTCTGGCAATACTAAAAAATGCACTCAGTTATCCCTGGGCGACCTCAGAGACCTTGTCCATATTGTGAACCTCTGTGGAGTGTTGACTCATTTGATGCTGGTCCCATGTCTATATGTCATACCATGCTTGAGATATGAGTGTGACCCACTCTCAAGAATTTTGCCCACACCAACATGTGAAAATGCATGTATGAACTTCGGGAATGCATTAGAAGGGTCATAAAATGTCATTTCCATTAATTCTGAAAAATGCCCTCAATGACCGCCAGGTGACCTCGGCCCATATTTTGAACCTCTATCGAGTGTTGACTCATTTGGTGTTAGTTTCAGGTCCATTCATCACACCATGCTTGAGATATGACCGTGACACACTTTTAAAAATTTTGGCCATGCTCACTTTTTTGCATAAAAAAATTCAAATAAAATTCAAAAAATGTGATTTCCAGCGATTCAGAAAAATGCACTCAATGACCCGTAGGTTACATTCGTGACCTTGACCCCTATTCTGAATCTCCATCAAGTGTCGACTCGTTTGGTGTTAGTCCCAGGTCCATTCATCATACCATGCTTGAGATATGAGCATGACCCACTTTCAAAACTTTTGGCCACGCCTACTTTTTTACGTCAAAATGCATGTGTGTACATCAGGAATGCTTTGGGGGAGGGGGGTCACAAAATGTAATTTCCAGCGATTATGAAAAATGCACTCAATGACCCCTGGGTGACCTCCGTGACCTTGACCCATGTTTTGAATCTCCATCGAGTGTCGACTCATTTGATGTTGGTCCCAGGCCCATACGCCATAACGCGCCTGAGATATGGGCGTGACCCACTTTCAAAACATCCCCACAGACACCACTAACACCTCAGGAATCTGAAAAACATAGGTGGCCGAGAACTTGTGACTGTCTATCAGCATGCTAAAAATTAACGAGTTATCTTGCGGACAAAAAAGTGATGAGAAGACAGAAGACAGGAGAAGAAGAAGAAAAATAGAAAAAAATAAAGAGAAATAATCGTACAAAAACAAAAGTCTGTGTGTTTCACACAGACTAATTAGTGAACGGCACGAAAAAGAAACCTTGAGACGATTTACATTATATATACTGATTAAAGAGTGAGATTGGGTTGAAGTGAGACGGTACTTGAGAACCCGGACTACTTGAGTAGAAGGATCCTGTCAGAATGATGACAGATCCCTCAATATTATCTATACCAATCGATCAGACTTGAATCAGTGGATTTGCTTATTGTGGAAATTCTGTCTAACAACATGTTTCCTTGGACATCTATTTGGGGATCTTGCAGACTGCAGTTTAAACAAGAAAATACAGCAGTGCTGTGCAAAAAAAGGAGGACGATAATATGCCAATGCAGTTTCCTGAAATGGCCATCTTTAAAATAATAAGACTGAGTATCACAAATGTAGTTTCATGATTCGGACCAGATTTTTATATAGGACGTTTCGGCCCCAGATCTATGGACGATTCTGACCATATTTCTGGCCGATTCGGACCAGACTATTGAACGATTCGGTCCATGTTTGTGGACGATTTGGACCAGGCTTGTGGGCGATTTGCCCAACAGACACACAAACTACACAAGCCAGCACAGACATACACTCTTTACAAGACAGCACAGACTCGTCATTTGAAGTAAATAGGCCTAGAGCTTTGTGTGTCAGTTTCAATAAGCCATTTTCATTAATTTCACTGGAAAAAATACCGACGTACCGGTATTGTTTGTAGTTATCGCAACAGATAATTCGGAGAGTAATTATGAAACAGCTAATCCTGTGCTTCTGGGTTTTTGCAATGCATTTTGGGACCGCATACGGAATTTGATCAAAATCGGCCCAGTAGTTATCCCGTTGCTAAGGGTGAGCTCCGGTTGCTAATGACGTCTCGTGGCGTCAACATTGATCTATCCGTTTTCATTTGCAATGCATTTTGGGTCCGTATACCGAATTTGGTCAAAATAGGCCCATTAGTTAGCCCGTTGCTAAGGGGGGGGGGCACTCTGGTTGCCAGGGAAGTCACGAGACATAAACTTTAATCTGCCTGTTTTCATTTGCAATGCATTTTTGGTCCGTATACCGAATTTGGTCAAAATCGGCCCAGTAGTTTGCACGTTGCTAAGGGGGCGCTCTGGTTGCTAGGGACGTCACGTGACGTCATCATTGATCTATCTGTCTTCATGCTCAATGCATTCTGGGTCCGTATACCGAATTTGGTCCAAATCGGCCCAGTAGTTAGCCCGTTGCTAAGGGCGCGCTCTGGTTGCTAGGGAAGACAGGAGACGTCAACATTGATATGTCTGTTTTATTTGCAATGCATTTTGGGTGCGTATACCGAATTTGGTCAAAATCGGACCAGTAGTTAGCCCGTTGCTAAGGGGGCGCTCTGGTTGCTAGGGAAGTCACGCAACGACACCATTGATCTGTCTGTTTCGTTTGCAATGCATTTTGGGTCCTATTACCGAATTTGGTGAAAATCGGCCCAGTAGTTAGCCCACTGCTAATGGGGGCGCTCTGGTTGCTAGGGAAGTCACGTGATGTCATCATTGATCTATCTGTTTTTCATTTGCCATGCATTCTGGATCGGTATACCAAATTTGGTCCAAATCGGCCCAGTAGTTAGCCTGTTGCTAAGTGCGCGCTCTGGTTGCTAGGGAAATCACGAGATGTCATCATTGATCTATCTGTTTTCATTTGCAATGCATTCTGGATCCGTATACCGAATTTGGTCCAAATCGGCCCAGTAGTTAGCCCGTTGCTAAGGGCGCGCTTTGGTTGCTAGGGAAGTCACGAGACGTCAACATTGATCTGTCTATTTTTATTTGCAATGCATTTTGGGTCCGTATAACGAATTTGGTCAAAATCGGCACCGTAGTTAGCCCGTTGCTAAGGGGACGCTCTGGTTGCTAAGGAAGTCATGTGGCGACACCACTGACCTGTCTGTTTTCGTTTGCAATGCATGTTGGGTCCATGTATCAAAATTGGTCAAAATTGGCCCAGTAGTTTGCCCGTTGATAGGGGCGTGCTTTACTTGCTATGGACGTCACGTGACATAATCAGTGACCCATTACCCCCCCCCCCCTCCCCCACACCCAATATATTAAGGGTCCCTTGATGCAATGAGGGTGAAAGCAATGGTGGAGAGCCATCACTTGTTCAGCGTCCGAGTATCCTTGAAAAAATGTAACCTCATTTGTCTCCGGTTCCTTTGGGAAAAATCCCTGAAAGTTCAATCAGCCAGAGTCATTCTCGTGAAGTCTCATCTCGTTAACTACTTCCTACGTTAAAAAAAGTGTGAAATTAGTATAAAGGAATCACGAGTTTCGACGTCGGCTTCGCCTCCGTCTCAACTCGGGCGCCTCCGGCGCCTTCGTCCTTTATAAAAAAAAAACACAGAAGCGCGACTTCCTAAAATATGGTGTCCCTCTGTAACTCAGCAGTAGTTACACTTTAAATGAAACTCTTGTACCGTATTCCTTTACTTTTGAGAGATGTTAAGCCCGAGTGAACAATATCCCACTTTAACACATTTCAAGATATCAGAAGAGGTGCTTTAGTAATATGAAATAGGTGCTACCTAAAGTGCGAACGTAGTTACAACTTACAGTACGTTTTGAGAGTATTATCACCAAATCACCCATAGAGTGGAGATTCCACCCAGGCAAAAATTGCAAATCTGTTGCAAAGCATAACAAGCACAAGCAAAGTTCCAGCTAATGAATCCCTGGTTACACTCGGAGGGCCATTGGCTGAAGCATTGCTTGCGTTTTTTGCCCATGTGTGCAGAATTTGAAAGTAATACTTTGGGTGATAACGCCACCCCACGGGTCATTTTGTTACAATCCACTCTCCACGTACTGTATTTTGTAAATTTGAATAAAAAATATACAGAGGATGTCATTGGGTGTGTGTAATTCCGTACCCATCACCAAAATCATTTCGTACCCAAAACTATTTTGAACACTTTAGAAAAAAGTAAATTTGTGCCCAAAACATAATAATAGAATGTTCATGGCAATATTCATAGCAGTTTATTTGCCAGGGGTATAATTTGAAAAAAATAGGTATTAAATTTAACATTTATAAGCAAAACTGATCACAACATAGCATTAAGTAATGAATCCACCGCCTTTAGAATTAATTATTTATTTATTGGTTTTTAATGTCACATACTTATGCACAATAGGTAATCGTGACCGTGACAGTTTTACGGGGTCTAAGTCGGTCAGAGCGGGAAAATAAAATCTAAACTCTTTCATATTGAACTGATGGGTCTCCTATTTCATGAGGTGACAAAATATAATTCAATTAAATCTTTTATTTAATAAATATGCACATTCATTCATTTTGGTTTCATTTTGTACTATTATTCATTGTTCAAACCAACAGCTATTTGTTTTGTAATATCATGCACAACTCAGGCTACAAAGTGGGGAACATAATGTTAAATACTTGTGACTGATACTTCCAAAAGGCCACTCTCTCAAAGCTGGCAACCTTTCTTTCAGCTGGCTGGACTGTCCATGCGTACCAGAGCAGTATGCTCACTGTGCTGCTTGGAACATGTAACACCCATTGCATGAGAAAGTTTGATAGCTTTGAGAAGCAGTACAAAATCCGAAAGAGGCTGCTGAATGGGATTGACAATAAATCCTTGAGTGAAAAAGACAACAGAAGAATGAAATGGTGCATCGGTCGGGAAAGTACTTGATTCCTACTCCTATGTTCTAAATGATCATATCTGTAGTACTGATATTTTTTTGTATTTTCTACTCCATATTATTCTGATTTGATCCCCTATTTTTATTCATTTCACCAGGCTGGACTGCAGTCTAATTCTCGTAATGCACTGTTTTGGACTAAATTCTTAACAACATCCTCCATAGCTGTAGATAGTTGGAGTTATGTTGGAATTTTGAGGTTATTTATCCAAGATGTGGCACTTTGAAATATTATGAAGTCAGTTTGTAACTTCAGTATAATATTCCACCCTGTACTATTAGTCCTCACCATGCTATTATATGGATGACAGTCACAGGAGTATACCCCCCTATCATATTCCCAATAAAGTTGACACAAGAAACATGATGACATTGGTCAATGGATGAATATGCATATAGAATTAGAATATGGAATACAGATCGCTCTCACCAGTCACCACATTTCTCAACAACCCCCAGCCCCCCACCCACAACCACACTGCCAACACACCACAAATTTCACTGTGACCCACCCATGCAATGAAAAGAAGAACTACAGTTTGATGCTAATAGAATTCCTCAACACCTTTATGGTGAGCATGACCCTACTGAATCAGACCGAAAAGTCTGTCCAGGCCGAAGGCTTGTTTAAGAGACTTTACTGAGGTGGGAATTGGAGAAACTTGGAGTTGGAGAAGAGATACATCCTGGAGAGAGCAGATCACCATTAAATCACAAACCTTTCAAACAATTATTGTGCACACTTTTTGAGAACAGAACTCACAAAACAATAAAAGTTACAACACAAATCCCTGGGGTGCAATCCGTCTATGAGTTGAACAGGTTCTTATACAGTAGTTGGGGGCGCGGTGGCGTTGCAGTAACCGGTTATCGTCAAGATCACCGAAGTTAAGCAACGTCGAGCCCGGTTTGTCCTCGGATGGGTGACCGTCTGAGCGATCAATTCGGACTCCCGCGTTGTGTCCTTGGGAAAGGCACTTAACCCCGATTGTCCACATGGGGGCACGATGACGCCGTGTACTAAGGCGTACTGCACGTTGATGGTGCGCATGTCTTCAACCAATCTAACTCTGCCTGTGCTGCATTGCGGAGTTACGATGTTGGGGAGATGGCAGCTGCTCATCGTTGCTCGGTGGTTCTCTCCAGATACTCCGGCTTCCTCCACCCGTAAAACTGTCACGGTCATGATTATCCATTATGCATAAGTATGTGACCTTAAACAACAATAAATAAATAATTATACAGTAGTTTCTAAAAAAATATAGTATCCTGCAAAAAACTTGATAAATTCAGAGTGGTATGCTGTGATTTCACCCCTGAAGGGACTTGCTTAGGAGGATTTAGACCCAAGTCATAAGAAAATAATCCAGCAGCATCACAGCCCTGTGATTTTCTACTTCCGACATTAATAAATACAATTTGGCAAAAGTTTTGTTGCCCATCATAACATTCTTTTCAAATAAATTTGTTATGGTCCTTCAAAATTACAATTTCCACCCCCCCCCCCCCCCCCAAGCAATCACCACGGCCAATATGTTCTAACTAGTGTTCACAGTAATTACTATTCACCAAAAAATCTAGTTACTTGCCACGACTCTGTATATTTTTATGGTCTTGTTGTGAAATTCTAGTTTATTGTCTATGCCCCGCCCCCACCATCCACACAGAGGTTTTCTAGCAGTACCCTAATAAAGTACAATTAACAATTTGATGAATTCTGCGTGCATGCTGTTACCCCTTTCAAATATTTCTTCATGGTCTTGAAAGCGTGAATTTCTGATCGCATCTTTTCTTTTTGTGTTTGAAAATTTCCTAATTATGGTGAATTCTTAGCAGCAAGAAAAGATTGTTTTCCCATTTTTTTTTTGCGAAGATTTCTGATTTGGGTGGAGGCATTAATTAAAATACCCACACTCTGTCTCCATATCACTTCTTGTATTTTCAAGTAGGCCTACATGTAGTTCAAGCAGGTTGAAATTTTCTGAAAGGTGGGGTGGGGGGGGGGTGCATCAAATACACTCACCCATTCAACCTCAACACTTCAGGTTCTAAGTAGGTTGGAAAGGGTCTTTGGGGGGGGGGGGGGGCATCAATCACCCCTTATCGAACCCAAATCTGTGGTTGTATTTTTAACTTGCAAGTTGGTTAGAACATTATGTAGCTTAATTTTATGTAGCCCTTTCTGCAAATTTGATCAACACATTGTCTTTCCATCACAGGTTTTCTTGATACCGACTGATCGCTACAGTGACGGCGCCAAGATTTCAATATATATATTTTTTTTTGTGGAGGGGGGGGGGTGCTTAGGTAAGCTATGGGGGACTTTTGGGGGTGGGGGTCCAAGGTCAAGATGCCGAAGGAATGTCCCAAATGCCACAGGCCTTATAGCTGGCGGAGGGAACGGGATCTCCCCCTCGCGTGTGTGGGGATATGGAGTTCTCCCCATGAAAGATTCCTATATTTGGAGGCCCTGGGAGTGGGAGCGATATCTGAACATTTCTACAACACCCGACATGACGTGTATTGTTGTGTATCGTTTGCAGTGTGAAATTGGGTGGGGAAACCACGGTCAGATAGAAATTTGAAGTTTGATTGGGGGGGGGAGTGGGAGGGACAGCTATCCCCCTCCAGTGGCACCGCCACTGGATTGTTAAACGTCAGATAGAAAATGAATTCAGTATCAGTGAGTGTAAGTAAAATTGTCTGGTATTAAATTTATGGAATTAGGAATTCCGACGATTTAATTTGTAATTGTAGTCCGATTTAGCTGGTCGCCTTAAATTGCAAATGCATTTGGAATTGGATTTGGAGACTGACAGACTGACTGTTTGATCAGACTCGGTCACTGATCAAACACGACAGTAGTTCGTTCACCTTCTCATCTTCCTTATCTTTCGAAGAAATCAGTCATGAACTATTTACTGAATGATTTTATATTCAAAAACAAAATGTATCAACACTGCGTGTACACGTAATGGTAATTGTCTCTTGCAAGTTGCAATCACAGCCCGAAGACGGCAAACCGTCTTTCCAGGCCAAAATTGGTATACAACGTTACAAGAAGCACCGCGTGACGCAAAAGTGGGTCAATCCGAAAGAAGCAACAATTTTCTGTGGAGTTTCCACTGCGGTGGAGGTGCTTGGGTGTAAGTTTCTGTACACTTTATCACTTCAAAACCTCAAAAATGAAAAGTTTGTATTCGAAATATCATTACCAGGTACCGGTACCGTAACTTCTTGATAAATATTAAAGTGGAAAAAATCGTTCAAAAAATTTTATTGCGTCAGAAAAAAGGGACAAAAAATACGATCCGAACAGTACAATGCATTGCAATGAAGAGCAAAGTCTCAGGAATCCCATTGTGTCCCTCTTTTAATTGTATATTACGTATCTTCCAGAGGAAATCGTCATAAGAGGGGTAAACCTTTTGTTTACAGAGAAATGCGAGAAAACATCGACTCGTCGTTTTTAAACGTCTCGCGAAAGGAAAATACTTAAAATTATAGAATTTCTTGCAGACACACTTGTTCTTAGACATTTTATTAACAAGCGTGCGACTTTGAGGCCAACAATTTGGATTTTTGTTTGTACAAGAAATTGAAGTTTAAAAAATGAACGACAAATGCAGTGCAACTTGCGTTTCTTTTGTGTTGTTGTGGTTTCGATTTTTGACTGAACCTGCCAGATGACGCCATATCCGATATCTATGGGTGACGCTATTCCTGCACGTTCACCTGTTCCTTTTTCAGAAATCTAATTCGATTTCTACCAATGAAAACAATACAATTTGATCAACTTCGACTCCTATTTTTCGTCCATGGTGTTAACTTCCGGACACAGATTTTTGGATTGCATGGTTATATATTTTTCTGAAATATTCTAAATTTCGATCTTATATTTTCACACATACACACACGTTACCATTATGCTCTCTTCGTTCGCGGCCTTCGGCCGCTCACTACGTTCGCTATAAATGCAACAAACAGGTCTAGTAGCCAGCTATCATTATAGCTCAATAGTTGCTGCTATCCATGTCTCGGCTGCAAGGCACAAAGGACATGGCTAGAGACACAGTTAAGTCACTAAACTGAGATGATGCGACTTTTATAGGGAGGACTAGGAAACTATTAGTGTTTGTCGAAGGCGTTTTTAGTCTGTTTGTATGTCAAATATTCTTTAGGGAGTTATTGGCCACTCATCATTTCAAGTTATGAGAGATGTAGAGGAGGAGAGAGACCACACGCTAGATAATTCGTCTCCTGAGTTCCGGTGTGTTCTATATGCTTACTGGCACATGGAACACATTGGAACTCAGAGAACAAAATAAATATTTTCACCATTACGTTTATGAACAAAATATTCTTTCAGAGCCAAGCTCTTCTTTGAAAGCCATACCTCAACAATTCCAGTTGTCCATCTAAAGGCGTTCATGAAATCAGTAAGCAGTAAGGAATTTTTAGTGGTCTTCAACGACACATTCGACAGTCAGGGCCACCTTGGGTCGAACAATAATACAGGTCGAGGAAGTCGGAGTACTCGGAGAAAACCACCGAGACGCGTCGAGTAACTCTCAGTCTCAGATTCTACATTTACCAACTCCGAATAAATAGTGTTAGCATTGTTTCAAGGCACGTGCACCGTCTACGCGCTGTGCGCCTTAGTGCACAGTACCATCGTGTCGTCGCGTGGGCATTCGGATTTGCGGGCCTTGCCTAAGAACACAACACATTTACCACTTGTTGGGATATACGTCTGTGCCCTTTGGTTTGGAGACAATGTTAACACTGAGCCACATAGCTCCCAGTAGGGGTGTAGTAAATTCAGTGTTCTTGACAATGCGTACGCCGAGATGAGGGATGGGGAGGGAGGGGCGAAGTGTGCTCGGCTAAATAGTGTTTTTTTTTATTTGTCGTCGCCAGAGCAGAGGATCAGTCACTTTCAACACGGAATCAAAGGCAGAGTATAATGCAGGCACTTCTAGAATTTGACTCGGAGGAGTGATCGACGAACTCATTAACGGTATTAATTAGGGATGCCTTTCCGCAGCAATAAACCCGATGACCTAATTGCTCCATTAATTAGAAAAAACCCGTTTTAAACGTTTTCTTTTTTTGAGATGTGTACCTGTTTTCAGCCATAGCTCTTATAGAATCGTTTCAGAAATTTGGACGGGAGAAACTTGGAAAATAGTGATGGATGTATTTAAACTGATTTTCTTATTTTATTACCAAAATAGTGATGTTTTTTTTCCTCCGTAACTGTACATGGAAATGATCTTACATACCACTTCCGTGTAACTTTACTGACGTAAATGTCTGCCGACGAAAGAAAACGTGTCCATTTTCTTTATTTTCAGAAACAAACGCGTCCTTTTAACCCTTTACCCAAGAATCGGCCGCATCCGCCCGCGTAATATGCAAATTCAGTAGTAGAAAAAATATTATTTTTCAAAAACATTCAACAAAACCATATCATGTGACCCCTCGTTGGAACGAGCTCGTCGAGCTCGTTCCAACGAGGGGTCACATGATATGGTTTTGTTGATTTTTTTTAAATTTGAAAAAATGATAATTAAAATAATAAATTTTGATATCGTCAGCGTTGGGTAAAGGGTTAAAATTTTGTTCGCACTGAATATCAAACTTGTATTTATGTATACCTATAAAAATAATCACAAGACACACAAAACTGATCCATTTTTGTTTGCACTTCTTCCTGTTCTCCAAGGACTGGTCTCAAACGAAAGATTTGTTTCAGGTATGAAAAAATGGACGGTACAGAAATCAGGAAGAAATTTCCACAGTTTACCACAGACGAAAACGTTATTGGTTATTATGAGAAGACTGCTGGTTTTGTAGATGCAGCCCTCGCAAACGCTGTGCATACACAGCTAGCAAGATCGCACGGCGCAACCATCATAGAGAATTGCACTGTCACAAGTATATGTCGAGATCCATCAGGAAGAATAAATGTAAGTATTCGTGTTGACGAAACATTTTCACTGTTGCGCACGTGATCAGGAATGGCCATTTCAATATGGCGGCGAAAAATCAGGGTGGAAGGTGGATGTTGTTATAAACGTAAAATCCGTTCATTTTTATGTCGATCAAATCTTTAACCCTTTACCTGACATGAAAAGCAAGCGATACTTTCAAAAAAAAATTCTTGAATAACTTTTTCATTTTTTTGTCTCAAAAACATAGGTTATGATCCCTCATTGGAATGAGCTCGGACGCCTGTGGTAGTGGATGCCTGTGTAATATCGTGGATAATACCGTATTCCATGCACACAAATAGAAATCGTGTGTGTTGCTAAAGTCGTATGAGCCGTTATAGCCCCACCTCCACGTCAATGTTTAATCCGTAACCATGCATTCAAAATTTCCTTATGGAATTACAAGCGATCGGATTCTCCACGTTTGAACAGATAAGTTCCAACTACATATCGGGTTTGTAAAACAAGTACTGTCGTCTCCAATCCTAGATCGTTCTATCTGCAGAACATAGCACACGGGTGGATGGCAGTTCGTAATTTTGTTCATGCTAAAATGTTCCATCTCCATGCTGCCTCTAAAATAAATGTTTTACAGAAACTATAACATGTATATACATCTAAATTACAAAAAAAACGATAAACTACACACTTGTGGAGCAACTTGATTACATTGTGTGAATACTAGGCGCAAAAATTACCGATTTGAGACCATAATAACATTTATCTTTCGTTCCGTTAATTCGCATACGCCATTGGTTAGCATGTTCACGTTTAGGTGTAATTGCCACGCTGATCTTTTTACCGTCGACGCATATTTTCTAAGTTTTCTGTGGTTCGGCTTTGTCTGCAAACTTTGACAGTAGTTTAGTCAATATACCAATTGTTACGTTATTGGGGTACCATGGACATAAATCTGAAGAGACAACCTCATGGTGGGGAATGACGCAGTTGATGTCACTTTCAGATGGTTTATATTTTGACTCATTTCACATAGGCGGATAATTAGTTGCCCACGATACCTAAGTCCAACCATGAATCTCAATCACTGTCCATCGAACAGTTTAAAGTCTATCCTCTTTTAAAAAAAGGATTAGCTTTGAATACCTCATTACAGAAGGATTTCCCGAAGAAACGAACTTACAGACGTTCATAAATAGGGGAAAAGCAATGCATGGCGGCAGGGAATTGTTTATTCGTCAATATTTTGAATCTAGATATCCTATTTTCTTCATCTCTTGCAAAACAGACGGAATGTAACCTTCCAAAATTTTATCATAGCAGCTGATGTCAATATACATTTAAGAATTGAATGCATTTTTTATAATCTTTATTGGAGTATGAACGTGTGGGGAGGGGTAGAAATTGTGTATGAATCCTTTCGGGATTCATACAATTTGTACCCATTCCCACACGTTCCATAAAGATTATAAAAATTGAATTCAATTCTTATAATTACATTCCGCAACTGTTTAAACTACTTTTTACCAAACAACAAAGCAGAAAGACGAAATAAAACATGTACGAACGAACGAGGCGAAAAACCACCCTCACACAAAAGACAAAGCGCACGACTCTGATTTTTAATTTTCACAACTTTAGAAATGGAAACGAGTATTTTAATAACGGGCTTTATGCCACAGTTGGGAAATGTCACCAAAGAAATAGTAGCGGAGTTGATCACTGCGAGGGGCGCTAAAAGTTAAAAACCCGCCCAAACACCGCCCGAATTACATTCTGTCAACTGTACTCCACCGTAAATGCGGGTCAAAGTTCGACCAAATGCATTCATTGGAAAATGAATTACATTTGGTCATGACGTTTTCATCCAGCTGACCAATGGGAATTGAGTATTTGGATCCAAAACTTATAACTACATTAACAATGTAATTATTTCTCTTTGAAAAGGATCGGTGGAATATTTTATTTTTTTCGGAAATGGGCTCTGAACCTCGATAGAAAGATCCAGAATGGAGTTTTCGAGTTTTTCTCTGTATTCCTCATCATCTCCTTTGCTTTCATTTTTTTTTAATTAGTACATCACATACAAAATTATCTATTAAAATTCTGTTGTCCCCATTAAGAACTTCACTCGGAACGAATTGTAAATCTTTGGTTTGAAAATCAGTATTACCATTTTTGGTTTTAAACACTAAATATCTCATCTTCAGTCTTTCGTTTGGGGTGATTGGCTCAGCTATGACCTATGACTGCTTGGGCCTCGTTTTTCTTTTCAAATTCACGGTGATAACATATGCACCTGAAATAAAAATCACAAACAGAAATCAAATTATATTCTTCAAAAATATGTGTTTTAATAACAGAATTAGATACCAGTTCTTAACCGAATTTTAATATTATAGAATTCACACAGCATGATGTTCATTATCAATCAATACCATAAGATAATTTAAAATAGCTCATTTTCAGTAGCATCATCTTTGAGACCAGTCCTTGATAAAATTTCAAGAAATGTAGGAACCAATCCTGAACAGTTTTCGATTAATTTGAACAGAAATAATCGCAACCAATCTTGTACATAAACAATAGTTTCCCCATTAGTTTTCGTTAATAATTACATTGTTAATGTAGTTATACGTTTTGGGTCCAAATACTCAATTCCCATTGGTCAGCTGAAAACGTCATGACCAAATGTAATTCATTTTCCAATGAATGCATTTGGTCGAACTTTGACCCGCATTTACGGTAGAGTGCAGTTGACAGAATGTAATTCGGGCGGTGTTTGTGCGGGTTTTTAACTTTTAGCGCCTCTCGCAGTGATCAACTCCGCTGCTGTTTCTTTGGTGACATTTCCCAACTGTGGTATAAAGCCCGTTATTAAAATACTCGTTTCCATTTCTAAAGTTGTGAAAATTAAAAATCAGAGTTGTGCGCTTTGTCTTTTTGTGTGAGGGTGGTTTTTCGCCTCGTTCGTTCGAACATGTTTTATTTCGTCTTTCTGCTTTGTTGTTTGGTAAAAAGTAGTTTAAACAGCTACGGAATGTAATTATAAGAATTGAATGCAATTTTTATAATCTTTATTGGAGTATGAACGTGTGGGAATGGGTACAAATTGTATGAATCCCTTCGGGATTCATACATAATTTGTACCCATTCCCACACGTTCATTCTCCAATAAAGATTATAAAAATTGCATTCAATTCTTAACTAATATCTGATTTGCAGCGCATATAGTGAACTGCCTTCAACAGTTTATACCAAGAGATTCAGTTGGAAGCAAAACGGAAATAATACACGATAGGGAACCTAAACCCTTTGATACTTTTGTGCGTCTAATGACGTACGAAATCAAACAGCGCGTTGATACTTTTGTACGTCTTATGACTTAATGGTCATTTGTTTTGTTATTATTTTTGAAAGTTTTCATCTTAATTCTTATTTTCTCCCGAATAGTGCCCAGTGACAACCATTGAGACAAATGCTAACGCAGCTTAAAATACTAATATAATCCTTCTGTCAAGACTTCTTAACTGGTTGAGTGGTGGAAGCCACTATCCGGCCTTTCAAAAAATGAGGATACCAGAGCAAAAGCCAACACTTTCCTTACTTATATTTCATATTCAGTCAAACACAAATAATAGTATGTTTATATATATTTGTTTTATTACAATAATTTGCAATAAAACAAGTTTTGAATAACAAATGCAGACCACCAAAAATAATCTAGCCTTCAACCAGATATTCACAAATGTGAACAACATCTTGTTATTTATACTTTCCGACGTTGGACGTCGCACCTTGAAAAACGTTGAAGAATCTGAATTCCCAGAGACGTTTGAAGGTCAGTATAATTAAAGTGTCAAATGGTTAAAAAGGACACATTTTGAGTAGTAATCTCGCCTCGATGTTGGCGATAGAATTTCACTTCGAGTGGCGCGTGTAGAAAAACAAACAGACAACTGTTGTCAGAAATGCGTTGACGAGGTGTTATTTAAACACAGATCTTTTGAATCTGATATTTTTAAAGACATGATTGACATAAAATGAATGAATTTTATGTTTATATACAGCAATCACCTTCCAGCCTGATCACCTTTCAGCCTGATTTTCCGCCGCCATCATGAAGTCACCATTCCTGATCACAGACACGACAGTGATCTTCATTTCTCCGGTTTTGGTAGTTTACAGTCCAGTACTTCAAAAGAACAGACCAATGTCATTGGCTTTCAGCTCTACAACGTACAGGTGCGTCGTGAAGACGATCGATTGGGGAGTGGCCTGCCGACCGTGATTGCTGGTGTTCTGTCGAACTAATATCCAACTACGTCACCAAGGCATTCCCACCACGAAGGCCTTCCACGAAGGCATGCCCACCACAAAGGCCTTCGACGAAGGCATGCCCACCACGAAGGCCTTCCGCGAAGGCATGTCCACCACGAAGTCCTTCCACGAATGCATGCCCACCACGAAGGCCTTCCACGAAGGCATGTCCTGATAATGTAGTTGGGATGTTAGTCAGTGGGATTGACATACATACATAACAGTATACAGTACGTGGAGAGTGTATTATCACTAAATCACCCGAAGAGTGGAGATTCCACCCGAGCAATAATTGCGAATTTGTTGCAAAGCACAACCAGCAGTAGCAATGTTTCAGCCAATGGACCTCCGGGTTAAACCCGGAGGTCCATTGGCTGAAACATTGCTTGTGTTTTTTTATCGATATGAACAAAATTTGAAAGCTATAGCTTGGGTGATAACCCCACTCCGTGGGTGATTTACTTACAATCCACTCTCCACGTACTGTACGTGTTCGAACTCTCATTTTCATCGCTCGAGATCGATCTGTGCGGAAGGAGAATATTGAACGAGGAGCCGAAGGCTTTGGGTTGAATATTATCCCCCCGCCAAAATCGATCGAGTGCGGTAAAAAATGACAGTTCGAACGTGTATGCTGTTCTGTATTTATTGCACGCCTACAGTTTACTAAAAAAATATTAAAAACATAAATTATTGCCAAAAATAACCCAGACGTAAAAACAAAAATAGCTAAATAGTCCACGCATGTGATCCGTATTGTTCAGGGACAATACAATAAAAATAGTGTTCGATTCGGTTTTTGCAGAAAAAAGCGTGTACTTAATGAAAATAAAAGCATTGGCGTGCAATAAAGTTTTTTATTTATGAACTTCTTGGAAATTAATAAGTAAACAAATAGAATACTCACGTACGAGTCGTGCCGTAAATTGCTATTTAATTAATGCGCACCGTATCGGTAGTCGAAACTGGTCATACTGGTCCCCAACAGCCCGAAATGCTACACCATCCCTCCAAAAGTATGGCTGACTGTGTGTGTGACACAAGTCCACGTACAGACTTCCAAATGTTTGGTCGACTGTGTGTGTGACACAAGTCCACGTCCATACCTCCAAATGTATGGTCGACAGTGTGTGTGACACAATTCCACGTCCAGACCTCCAAATGTATGGTCGACTGTGTGTGTGACACAAGTCCATGTACAGACCTCCAAATGTATGGTCGCCTGTGTGTGTGACACAAGTCCACGTATCAAATTTATTATTTTTAAGAAAGTTCACTATTTCTATCAACAAAAAATAGTATCTATTTATTGGTGCTTGACGATACATTTGACAGTCAGGTCACCTCATGTCGCACAGTTTTATGGCTGGGGATGCCGGAGTACCTGGAGAGTACCACGGAGCAACAGGGAGAAACTGTCATACTGACCACCGTATTTACTCCACACAAGCAAGGGTGGTTGAGGACAAATACACCATCGACGTGCAGTCGTACAGACCTCCACCGTGACCCAAGTAAATTGATATATCAAAACTCAAATCCTGACGATAATGTCTCGGCTGAAAAAGATGGAGAGAGGTAACTCCCAGTGGAAATTCCCCTGCATGAGTACCTCTTCAATAGATTGCATTTAACGCCCTTTACCTGTATCATAGTCCTTCCGCAAACAGTACGTACTCTCACAACACACCCCACGTTAATAGCATTACGTGCGGATTATACAAACCACGTCCTACCATGAAAGCAAACATGATGTAGACTTTAGAATCTTAATTTTGCAATACAATGGAGTGGTTGCCCAAATGGGAGCACGATGACGCCATGTACTAAGGCGCACTGCACGTCGATGGTGCACATGTCTTCAAGCGTTGTAACCCTACTTGAGCGGAGCTTGACCAGAGTTAAAATGTTGAGGAGCTGACAGTTGCTCGTCGTTGCTGAGTGGTTCTCTCCGGGTACTCCGGCTTCCTCCACCCGTAAAACTGCCACGATCACGATTTGCCATTGTGCATAAGTATGTGAGTTTAAACCCCAATAAATAAATATAAATAAATACACAATGGAGTGCAAACAATATGGTACATCTAAACTCTGAATTTAAAGTAATATCGTCGCCTGAGTGCTGGAATGTTCTATGTCACCCTATGGGACATAGAACACTCTAGCATTAAGGCGACGATATGACAGCAGATATAAAAATCAAGCTTTTGTACATTGCAAGGAGAAGGCATAGCCAGTTTGGCTATTTCCCCACCGACTCCTACAACTTATAACGATAGGACTGCTGGAATGAATCGACAATGATCCACCCATTGCCACAGACAATGTCATTTTATTCCAGCTCGAATGCGTAACAAATCTTGGGTCTCTGGGTGGTATCGCGCGTAATGAACCATGGCAGAGGGGATGGGGCTCAATTCGTTGGAAGATCAGTGACGGCTTATTTCTGCAGCCCGTTAGGACTGAGTGGTATCGCGCGTAATGAATCATAGCAGAGGGGAGGGGGCTCAATTGGTTGGCAGATCAGTGACGGCTTATTCCTCAGCCCGTTAGGATTGCTGAAATGAATCAACAATGAATCAACAATGAATGATCCAACCATTCACACAGAAAATGTCAGTTTGCTTTCCTTCCACTGACTGAAAACTGTTGTTTTGTGCAAAGATACACATATCGGATTGATGATATTATTCTGGTTTCGGATATTTCGTAGATCTGTGGTCGAAGCACTCGCGGTTATTACTGCTGGAGTGAGCCCCTGTCCAATTGTGGTTGTCGCTATTGTTTTGACTGCTGATTGTCAGAATGTTTGAGACCGGCATACGCTGTGGGATGGATATGTTACCCCCACCTAGCAGCACTCATTGCATCGATGTGTCAATGGTAACAATCATATGTCCCAAAGGGAGTTGTGCTGGACCCATCAATCAGCGGCAGCTGGGACACCCTTGATTCCCTCTTTCAAAGGATGGAGTAATTCTATGACGCCTGCGTATGTGTGTACGTGAGTGTAAAGGAAACCTCTCCCAACACATTTGTTGCAAGATGGATATACTTATCAGGGGTGGGTCACCGGGTGGGCCCAGCCCACCTTGCTTCATATCCCGCTTCTTTATCTTAAATATATGCCTCTCTTGCCAACTGTCGACACTTTCGAGCCAAGAGGGGCTATTAGCCCTTTACCCAACGCAGACGATATCAAAATTTATTATTTTAAATATCATTTTTTTCAAATTTTTCAAAAAGTTTCAACAAAACCATATGATGTGACCTCTCGTTGGAACGAGCTCGTTCCAACGAGGGGTCACATGATATGGTTTTGTTTTAATTTTTTTAAAAATATTTTTTCAACTGCTGAATTTGCATATTACGCGGACGGATGCGGCCGATTCGTTGGGTAAAGGGTTAAGGCGTATTTTTTTTTTATTTTTTAATTTTTTTTTTAAATTTTTGGGATTTTCCTAAAGGGAAAATCTATTTGTTATTGCATTGATTATTATTTTTTTTTTTTTTATTATTCTTCCACACTTTTATTTTCACTATTTCTCGAAAGCGCGCTTGACGATGTTTTTTAAAGTTTCTGTACTCATAAAGGGTCATAAGTTGTAAGCCCTCGTCATATTCCCATTTTTCTGAAAATGTTTTTGTTAACCCTTTAACAAAAATAGTTGGGAGCTCATATCTTTGGACTGGAAGGAGCGATTGACTTGAAATTTTCGCAGACATGTCAGCAATACACCCCTTTATCATCATATGGTACAAAAATGTATGTAGTTAACACCTTTCTGCCAAAACATTTTTCGAAACGAAAACATTTTTCAAAATTTGACCATTTTTGAACTCAATCTCGGGACATGGAGATGCTGAACCATCCCAAATGGCTTAGAAATGAAGACTGTATCACCGAATTGTAAAAACCATCGAAAAAATTTCGATTCGAATTTCCGACAATCCAAAATGGCCGCCGAAAAATCGTATTTTTATTTTGGGTTATTTATACGTTTCAGGCCATTTGGAGACGAAAAAAAAATTTTTTTTGCAGCAGAAAAATTTTTGGTTTGGACTTTTCGGAAATTTTTGTTACGACCGGGCTACTTTGCCGTCACAGTACTCAACAATGGGCATGTTATGAAAGGTTCTAAGGTTAGAAATGTTGAATTCACAGTGTACATGAACAGTTGACGTCTTTTGGAATTGGAGTTGTTCTTCGTTTGGCTTCTGCTAGCAGTCAAACATGGCTTCGGGACACTGTGACCAAAAAGTGAAAAAAAATTTCTTGTGTTTTTTTTTTACTTTATTATATCTAGATTCATTAGTTCTCATAAATAAAAAGCTATCAATGATGGCGATGAGTTCTAATAAACAAAACCATCAGTATTTGGGCCAAAATGTTTCTTTTTGGGAAAAAAAACGCCCCAAAACACCCCAAAACTCCCAAAGCTTCATAGGCCAATATCTCATGAAGGAAAAAAGCTATCGACTTAATTTCTCGACAGACTTGTCAGAATTTCTCTTGTCTAAAACAAACATAATCGGTATTTTTTTCCATTTTTTATGTTTTCTGCCAAAATTTTTCATAAAACGGAAAGTTATCTCGAAAATCGGCCATTTTGGATTGAAATATCGAGATTTAAATATAATGAGCCCTCTAAAAGGGATCCAAATTGAAGGCAGTAGTACCGCTTTATAAGAAAAATCGAAAGAATTTCGTTTCGATTTTTCGTTAATCCAAAATGGCGGCCAAAAAAATCGAAATTTTTTTTTCGTTTTTTATGCATTTCGTTCAATTTTGAGACGAAAATTTGGGGTTTTTTTTACACTGAAAATTTTTGGTCCGCTTCAGGCTACTTTACCGTCAGAGTACTCAACAACGGGGATGAGTTGAAAGCTTCTAAGGTTAGAAATGTTGAATTCACAGTGTACATGTCTGTCCAGTTGTCGTCTTTTGGAATTTGAGTTGTTCTTCGTTTGGCTTCTGCCAGCAGTCAAACATGGCTTCGGGACACTGTGACCAAAAATTGAAAAAAAAATTCTTGTGTTTTTTTTTACTTTATTATGTCTGAATTCATAACGTCTGATAAATAAAACTATCCGCATATTGCGGAAAATGTTTTTCCATCCAAAAACGCCCAAATATGCATGAGCCGATATCTTTGGACTGGAAGGGCCGATTGACTTGAACTTTTCACAGGAATGACTGTAATACACTTCTCTATTAATCAAGGGCACAAAATGGTAGTTGGCTAACACCTTTCTGTTAAAACATTTCACGAAACCAAAAAAAAATTCAAATTTTTATTTGGTATCGAGATCATTTAGGACTTGCTGAGTAGAACAGTGAGTAAAAACACTAAGGAAAATCCTGTGTATTGTTCCGAAGGTACAATCACTTCCTCTAGTTTTTTTCTATTCTTGTTCCATTTTTCACCACGTAATCCAACAGTGCGTTTGGCGTGCATAAACATTGATGAATCTACCGCAACCTATTAACTGTTTCTCTTTGAAAAGCCTTGAAACTCATTAATAAACCCAGGGAATGTAGTCAATCATGCTGCTGATACAATGGACTCTGCGATTTCTGCCAGTTGCTAGAATAATGCTTACCCTACTCCCCCCCCCCCCCCCCCCCCCACCCCTGCCACTTTGGTATTTATCTTTTACCTTCCTTCTATTCTCTCGTGTTATCCAGTTTCCATCCGTCATTACCTATAATACACAAAGTTGTCGTGCAATAAACTTATCAGTTACATAACCTGCTACGATCCACAAAGATGTAACACAAGAAGCCTACCAGTTACATATCCTGCTACTACCACTAAATTCGTAACACTGCTAATTCGCTCTTCTCTTCTGAACCTTCCGCGGTGATATTCCTCCATGAGGACGAACTAGCTTCACCAGCTCCATAACAACCGTAATATATTTTGGAACGTCCACTTCGTATTGAGAGACAGTCTATGACTTTGGCCTTGCAGAATATACCTTTATTTATATTTAGATGCTTTGCAGTTACCATATTTATATCTCTTATCTTTACCTTATTCTATTGTTTTATGTTTTCTCTACCTTGATGTTTAATTATCTTTTCTTTACTACCTTCTACTACAGCCTTGTTTTCCAAGCCAACGTGAATACAATCTGCCTTCGAAATGATACCGAAACATTACATGCATCTGTACTTATATCCGTGCACTGCGGTTACGTTACCACCGACACACTACATAACATATTATTCAATGTGCAATCTCGAATTACATCGTGCTCGGATAGGTACGTTCAGTGTCACAGTATTTATTTGTTCGCAGCGTAACCCTTTACCCAACGTAGAGAATATCAAAAGTTATTATTTTAATTTATATTTTTAAAAAAAAATTTCAAAAAAATTTCAACAAAACCATATCATGTGACCCCTCATTGGAACGAGCTCGATGAGCTCGTTCCAATGAGGGGTCACATGATATAGTTTTGTTGAAATATTTTGAAAAATTATTTTTTTTCAACTGCTCAATTTACAAATTACGCGGGCGGATGTGGGCGATTCGTTAGGTAAAGGGTTAAAGCACGAAGCATCAATCGAATTGTGTTTTACTTTACCAGCTCGTCTCGGTGGAGTTGAACTGCATGGAAGCTTTACAGTAATGGTTGTTCCGTTCAATGGGTGTAACAACGAATCACTTAACTCGCATGTGATAAAGTGTATCCTCATGGGAGTACACGCGTCTCAAACATTTTATCTGTTTTGAAAGTATCAGCCCTGGTCTTCACTGCTGCTTCCGCTTTCCTTTATTTGGGGAGAATCTTATTACCGTTGGCTGACATCGAACCCAACCCTGGGCCAAGCTCAATCAGCTCACATAATAACCCCCGAAACTTGAGAATTTTACATCTTAACATTCAGAGTTTAAAACCCAAATTGGGCACTGTTGAATGTGAATCTTCACACTTGATATTTTGGCTTTAACTGAGACATGGCTGTAGAGCAACGATCTCACATCCGATGTCCTAATCCATGGGTTCCATGAACCGTTGCGCCAGGACCGATCTACAAGGGGAGGAGGTGTTGCCAGCTGTATTAAAAACAATATATCTTTTGGACAGCGGCCCGACCTGGAGGTACTGAATATTGAGTGCCCATGGGCTGAAATATTTACCAAACATAGTAAGTCCTTATTGTTAGGGGTCTTCTACCGCCCACCCAACAGCCCCCCCCCCCCCCCCCCCCAGAGAAATGGGATGCCCTATCGGCATCCATCTAAAAAGCCAGAGACACGCAAATTGTCGATTTTGTTGTTACTGGCGACTTTAATGACAACCAACTGATTCCTTCGAGAGTCGGTTTTACAGAAACAAGTAATCTCTTCAACTTGAGGCAGCTTGTAAGTGAGCCAACCTGTTTTACTGAATCGTCGGCCTCCCTCTTAGATCTTTTTACTGTGAGTGACTCAATCAACGTGAAATATTGCGAAGTTCTAGAACCAATCATCCCGGACATGATTCGGGTACCACTGCCCAGTATTAATTGATGTTGAATTCTCGAAACCACACCCCCTCTCCTTTAAGAGAAGGGTATGGCTGTATCCTCAAGGCAATTATGAAGCACTAAACGAGGCTCTCTCGAATGTTGATTGGAATTCTCTCTTCGATAATTTATGTCTCGACACTATCATTTCCAACTTCACGGACAAATTACTCGACACGGCATCTAACCTTTCCCGAACAAACTTATTACTTTGCGACCAGATCGGCCGAAATGGTTCCACAACGAAATTGGACTACTAATAAGACAGAGAAAACGGTTCTATCGCATAGCCAAATAGACTGGTTATCCGAACGCTTGGGCTAAATATAAACGCAAAAGGAATGAAGTTTTATCGGATATTAACAAGGCCAAAGCAACATATCTATCTAAAGTTCATACCATCCTGCGGAACAACGAAACCCCCACCTCACAGTGGCGGAAGACACTAAAAACGTCCATTGGTAGCAGTAAAACAGTAGGAATCCCTGCTATTATCCATCTAAATAAAGTATACTCCTCAAGCGTTGAGAAAGCAGAAATGTTCAACGAATACTTCAGTTCTATCTCAACAGTCGACGATTCCAAAGCCTCCCTACCTGACTTCTCATCCCAATCTTCACAAACCATTGATAGTGTCACTCTACATTGTAGTAAAGTATATTTAAGGAATGATCGTTTCGTTTTGTCTATTTCTTGAGTTATGAACCCCAAAAAACAAAATCCAAACTGTGTAAATGGGCGTAGCCGGATATCTGAAGTCAATAACCACAAACATTTATGGGCCATATTAAACAGCACCTGTACATGGAACGATATATCGACTACATCTGCTCTAAAGCCTGGTCTCGTTTAGACCTGCCCAGGAAGCAAAAATTCATTCTCGATCGTAGCGTTCTTGAAAAAATATACTTTGCATTCATTAAGCCTTTACTCGAATGCGCTGATGCTGTTTGGGATAATTGTTCGGCTGCTAAAGTCGACGAACTGGAGAAAATACAGATCTCAGCCGCAAGGATCATTACTGTGGCAACTGTTTGTTGTAGTAAGACTTTCCTTTATTCCGAAACACGTTGGGATTCTCTTCAAGAAAGACGTCGTAAGCACAAGCTGTTGCAGTACTTTAAAATGTATCATCATATGTTGCCTCCATATATTGCCGATAAAGTTCCCCCGATCGTCTTATCGTCGAATCAATAGCGCAACCTCCGGTCATCTCATAACCACCGAATTCCTTTTCGTCGGACACAATTGTATCAATTACCTTTTGTCCCCAGCGACACCGACCAATGGAACAAGTTGCCCTTACGCGAAGCCCAAATATATCACTGCAGATTGCGTCTGCGTTGTAGTAGGCTTAATTCTCACTTATGCGATAATCATTTGTCACCTACCCCTTCCTGTCAGCGTGGTATGTGCGAGACACCAGAACACTTTTCCCTACATTGTCCAATCTACTCAAATGTTCGTAACAGTACTATCAACCTACTCCCGTTTAACATAGACGTATCGACACTTCTTTTCGGATCTGAATTCTTGAATAATCAGGAGAATCGTCTTGTTTTTGAAGTGATGCTTGCCTTCATTTTATTAAGTGGGCGTTTCCATTGACTGCTGGGGCCCCAATTAAGACTTCGATACTACTATAGGGTGAATGTACCCCCATTCTCCCCATTCTCCCCTGCTATCTTATTTTGTTTTCCATTTTCTTCGCGTTCAGCACCACCAAGTCGGCTTCCGTCTCACCCCTAATTAAAGGTGCATATGCTGCTTACTTACGAGTGTGTGTCTTCAAGTTGGCTTCCCTTGTTCTCCTTTGCTCCTCTTCTTTTTACTCTATTTTCAACTCGCAACAAGGTCAACCGTACTATCATTTGTATGATTACATGTATGTCATATGAATAAGCTCCAATCAGCGCAAGTAAACACTTTGATGGATCAATGTGGTATAATACGTTAGGCGTGAAATACACCCCTTAGAAGTGTGTAGCGTTGACAATTACTGCAAGTTAAATGTGATTAGATTAAAGCCTTTATGAAATGCTGAGCACCGGAAACACTTCGCAGACGTCCTGATCTAACTTCCAAATAGGTCACACATATTCAAAGTCTCTAAACGCCATTAACCCTTTCAGACTTTCATTATCCTGACGTTCAAATGACACTGGGAATTCAGTTTCGTCAACGGTTTTCAAAATGCGACGGCAAACGCCGGAAAGTACATGTAACAAGATATTTTTCACATTAGTGATTATCTAGTTTGGAGCTGAATTATTTTCGGTTGTCTGAATTTATTATTCAAAACTTGTTTTATTGCAAATTATTGGAAAGCGCCCATATTCACTCTCCAATAATTTGTAATAACACAAACTTATAATAACAAAATATTATTTGTGTTTGACTAAATATGAAATATAAAGAAGAAAAGTGTTGGCTTTTGCTCTGGTATCCTCATTTTTTGAATGTCTTCGTAGTGGCTTCTACAGTTAAAACTAGAAGTCCTGTCATGAAATGCGCATAAATAGCACGTCGTTTTGCGCGTTAATCTACGCGTTATGACTATGGTAAGGCTATCAGATTCTGTCCATATGGCCTGTGCACAAGCAATGTTTCAGCCAATGGACCTCCGGGTAATCCGGAGGTCCATTTGCAGAAACATTGCCTATGTTTGCTATGAGTAACCAGGAGAACCCGCCTTGCTAGGCAATTCCTACCCGCAATTAAGCCTAGATAAGTGCACAATTCGGGACAGGTCTTCTAGTTTTCATTGTAGCACTCAACCAGTTGGGGTGCTATATAGGCAATACCCTAAAGTGTCTTGAATGCCTAACTTTGTTCTTGGACATGTGAAACACATTTGGCCACAAGTTGTTCTCGTGAAATATTCGTTAATTATCAGTTCTGGTACGAATACGGTAGCAGACTGTCAACTCCATCAGTTGATTACATAAGTATTCGGTGTTCTCAATCTTTATTTTGATGTATAATTTGTGTATATTTAATTTACATTTAAGGAATATGAGAGGTGGAAATTTCAAAATAAACAAAATTCTGTTACTTATATAGCACCTTAATAAGTCTTGACACCAGGATTATATCAGTATTTTAAGCTGCGATACCATCTGGCTCAGCGGTTGTCACTGAGTACTATTCGGGAGAAAATAGGAATTGAGGTTAAAACTTTAAAAAAAAAATAGAAAAATAATAACAAAACAAATGACCACAATGCTTCAACGCGCTGTTTGATTTCGTACGTCATAAGACGTACAAAAGAATCAACGGGTTAACTGACTCACATGACAGCGGCCAAACCTACTGACTGACTCCTATTTTATTCAGTTCTTGTTTTGTCAACCGAAAGAGCACGGGGTTTCAGCGACAGGTCAATTTTATAATCTTGTGAGGTATCGTTCCTGCCAAACAAAACATTTTGTGCATTAACAATTGATCTTTTTTCCTGGTTGGTGCAACATTTAGTCGAGGTGTACCTCTTTCGAATCTATTCAGAAGTCGTGTTCGAAGTGGTTCTCGTGTGGGGACATTGCGTTGGACATTGCAGTGTTTATTTAAGGTCTATTCAAGAATTAGGATATATATATAATATACCTAACGTATTTTGGTGTGCCAAATGTTCACCTCGAGTGGTGAATATTTGGTACCCAAAGCTACGTTGGGTATATTTTATTTATACCATGATAGTAGTAGGATAGCGATGAAACTTCCCCGGTTGGTCGGATCTCATGCCGGATCTCATGTGTGACGCCATAGTCGCTTGACCCAGTGTTGTGTTGACTTGGTATCCCGCGTGAGTAGCCATCTTGTGACGACATCCCCTTAATGATATGTGGTGTTAGTGCGCATGCGCAGCGCGTGTTGTTAGGGTGATACGTGTTTCCGTCGTCCATTTTGTATACTGGAGGCCACACCTTGGTTTCTATGATAGTCGTGGTTGCTATGTGACCCAAATGCTTATAATAGGATAGGGGTATGTTCGGAGCAGCAGACGTACACACGTGCGAATCTGTTTTTGTTTACATGAGCACCGGTGAGCGGTACTTCATCTGTCAATTTTCTCGCCGAAACGAAATGGAAAAATAAACAGCGCAAATCACAGGGCTTTTCCATTTTAATAACATACTATTTCAGTTACGGATGCTTTATTAACATGAGGCAATGCATGTTTATTAATTTTCGGTATCTTATGAGGTAGAACTCATTTAGAAACATAATAAATAATTGCCGCTTTCATTTCACTCTTCGCGAGACGACGCGCGATGAATTTAGACAAGTTTATATCCAGTCTAGGTCACCAAAAGGTGAACTTGGATGTTGTTCCACTGTAGGTGTAAATTTTAACTATTGAAATCCCAGTGCTAGCGTGTTCTCCATGGTTGATGTGTAAACTAAAATGTATGCCATATGCTTTTTATATATAGGTAATCATGGTATAAATACAATATGCACTGCGAGTGCTGCATGCCTCCTCACTTGGGTGCCATACCCCGCGTTCCATAATAAAGTGGTCTTACTGAGGTGTTTTCTGTCACGGCTTATTAACTTGTCCACCTCGGATTTGCCATAATGGGTATAGACTATTCATAAACTAGCCTTTTAACAACACCTTTTCGATATTTTTGCCCCCAAAGCAGTCCCTGTTCATCATTCGTGATGCGTTGGAAAGGATGGGTTGCAAAGGGTACGGTATACCACCTGATAGCTCCCCTTCCTTGACTAGAGTAAATTATCCCGAAACGGGTCACAGTACACTCTGCATGCAGTGTGGAATGCAGATTTGGTAATACCTCAGATCTCAATGGGTCCGTTCCCCCAACCACATTTTTATGAAATGTGTTATGTAGTTCCCGTCTGGGGACCTCATTCTTTGTGTGCTATGGCTGTGGTTTTTCCTGGACGTACTGTATGTCAGTTTTTTGTAGCAGAAACCAAAACAAAGACATACATAAATCATCCCCTTATTTGGAATGGTTCCTATGCTGATTTCAAACTCAGACATATATATACCTTCTCTCATTTCGCATTTTTTATCTTCTCATCCAATAAATATTCGAATCATTTTCTCCTTTTTCGCAGCTATTGAACTACTTCCCGGGAAGACGAGATGGTTTCTAACAATACTCTTGAAATACCACTCTCAAAATACGCTGCCTCTATATTTTTAAATAGCTACCTGATGATTGATATCAGTACATATATAACAGGAGTGGGACTTTTTCTAGCAGTAGCTCGAGGAGGTATGCGCTCCAGACATATCCTGGATCTGAACGACATTACCTGCAAACTGTTCACGAGGTCCTTCGGGCTAAAGGGATTAACGGTGCTAATTTTCTTGAGTACTGTTTGTCCGATGGACATCGTTCAACCCCTTATTCGAAATATAAACACTTATAGTGTAAGCACTATACATTATATTAGTTAGTTTCAAAAGCCAACGAACCCTTATAACAAACCGTGTATGCAACGTGAAGACACCATACGATACAGACAAATAATACATTATATGTCCGAATTTCTCCTAAAAATATTAGGTATTTGGCTACAACTAACCTTGATCCAAGACGGCGACATTAACACCAATCCATTGCCGGGAAGTCTTGACACCCCACTATTGACCGGAGCGATAAGGCCAAGAAACAACGAGAAACGGATAAGGGATACGTTTGAAATCTAAACTTGACGTGTTGCGTAGCGAGGCAAATGTCATGATATCTGTGTCTTCACGGAAACATGGCCAAACGAAGATGATAGTAATAATTATATTCTCCTTCAAGGGTTTCAAGAACCAATACGGAAAGACCGCGGGACCGGGGGGGGGGGGGGGCGGGGGAGGGGGTTGAAATATACCTGAGAAATTCAATAGCATTTCAAAAAAGTTCAGAACTTGACATGGCTAATATCGAATGTGTGTGGCTTCAAGTGTGACTGAAATACACCAAACTCTACTGGGTGCTTACTACCGACACCCAACTCAGAACACGAAGCTTGGGATCCCATTTTAACATCTATAGAATGAGCACTGGATATAAACGTTAGCGACCGTATTATAACTGGTGACATCAATGAGGGCCAGTTAACGCCCTTTATTACTTTCCAAAGTGTGATTTACTGGGGTTTCCGGGTTTGATTATAAACGACAACTTCACAAGTGAATTATGCAATCAACAATTGGGTCATGTACCCGTGCGCGCAAACGAAGACGCTTTGCCGTGGATGTAATGGGGACTTCATTGTTGTTTTGTTTTTTTTAACCCTTTTTACCTAACATAAAATGCAGACGACACTTGCAAAAAAAAATTCTTGAATAACTATTAGTTTCATTGTTTGTCTCAAAAACATAGGTTATGACCTTTCATTGGAACGGGCTCGACGAGCTCATTCCAATGAGGGTCATAACCTATGTTTTAGAGATAAAAAATGAAACAATAATGAAAATTAATTGATGATTTTTGAGAATAGCGCTGGGCGTTTTCCCGTTACGTTAGGTAAAGGGTTAAAACTATAATTCTCATTAATAATGAAAAGTAATAAACAGAATAATCGCTTGACATGCGCGCACTCGTGTTTGTACAACGACCCTCACCTCTCATGAATTATTGCACGTAACCAGTCCAGCCAAGCGATGATTACTCCTTTGGCAATGGCCCAATATATCGTATTTTACAACAGTACAATCTATTCCAAGTGACAAGACAGCACACATTCTTTACGTACACTTTTGGACTTGATAATCACAAAAACATGTCTCTCATCGCTGTGGTATTCACCCCAAACAAAAGGATAATGTCAAGACTAAACGAACTACCGTGGATGCACAATGAAACTACATCATTAATACGGAAGCGTATCACAATCCAAAACTACCCCACAGGCATGGGGCCCACTATTGCAGAATACGGAACCAAACTATGTCTTTTGTCAGCAAATCAAAACCAAACCACCTGGGAAAAATCGAGAGCCTTCTCAACAACTCATCCTTCTCCTTCCCACTGCGAAAACGCTAAATAAACTGATTGGTGACAAGAAAACATATATTCCAGTTTTACAATGCAATAACAGTCTCTTCTCAACCAATCTGGAGAAAGCGGAAGCATTTAATGACTACTTTTGCTCAATATTTTCTGTCGACGACTCCGCTGCATCTGAACTACCAGCTTCGGTCAGTCTGCAAGGTCAGTTCTTGGACAAGTTAATACTCCATTAGGGTGATGTGGAAGATGATCTCAAATCGATAAAAAATTCCAAAGCATGTGGGCCTGATAATATAAGTCCACGATTTCTTACGGAACGTTCTAAAGGCCTGGTATATCCGCTGACATGTATTTTCAACACATTCTTAGACGAATGTTACTTCCCTATTGAATGGAAACAGCAATCTTGATCAGTTTATTTGATTTGAAATAAATACTGTTTAAACAGAACTGGTTCCATCTCAGGGTCAAGATTAGAACCAGTTTTGATTCTAAAGAGAACCTATATTTTTTGTAGTGTATACAAACTAAAAAAGATAGAGTCCAACTCCTCAAATGGTTCATGTCATATCTGAGCGACAGGCAACAGTGGGTGGTAATCCAATAAGAATGCTTATACTGGAGGAATGTTACTCGGGTATCCATACTTGTCCCCTTACTGTTTATCATTTACATCAACGAACGATATAGCCGAAAACGTCTCAAACAACATGCAATTATTTCATTAGAAAAACTTAATAACTGAAGAATATGTATGTTTGCTTTTACTATACAATATGTACCAAATGATGTATCAATGTCTGTAAATAAAACTCTATATAAAAAAAACCCCAAAACATGCAATTATTTGCCGACGTCGTCGAAGATCCTATCCGTGCCACAGAACTGTTAGGGAATGACATAGTACAAATAGAATCCTGGACTAATCAATGGCTCGTTGATGTTAATCCACAAAAAAACTGACACAATGATGCTGTCACGAAAAAAAATATTAAACCGCGGCACCCACCATTGAAAATGTCCGATACTGAGATTGAGGTAAGTGAGCATAAACACTTAGAACTAACCTTCAACAACACGAGTACCTGGAGCGATCACCTGGGTGATATCACGTCTAAAGCATGGAAACGTTCTCCTGAGAAAGCACAAATTTACCCTGGATCGAGAAAACTCTGGAAATATTCTAGCTGGCATTTATACGCTCCGTCTTAAAATATTCTGACACGTCTGGGACAATTGCTTCAATCTAGATCGCGAAAATATCGAACAAATCTAATTAGAAGCTGCAAGAATTGTAACCGGTGCGACGCAAAGGGTTGGTAGAACTATCTTACACGCAGTAAGAATTGTAACCGGTGAGACACAAAGCGTTGGTAGAACTATCTTATACGCAGTAAGAATTGTAACCGGTGAGACGCAAAGCGTTGGTAGAAAAATCTTATACGCACCAAGAATTGCAACCGACCAGACGCATAGCGTTGGTAGAACTATCTTATACGCAGTAACAATTGTAACCGGTGCGACGCAAAGCGTTGGTAGAACTATCTTATACGCAGTAAGAAATGTAACCGGTGAGACGCAAAGCGTTGGTAGAACTATCTTATACGCACCAAGAATTGAAACCGGTGAGACGCGTAGCGTTGGTAGAACTATCTTATACGCAGCAAGAATTGTAACGGATGCGACGAGTAGCGTTTGTAGAACTATCTTATACGCAGCACGAATTGTAACCGGTGAGACGCAAAGCGTTGGTAGAACTATCTTATACGCAGAGACGGATTGGGAAGCCTTGGAAAGAAGGCGGGAAAAACACGAACTTAAGCAATTCTTGTATACTTTTCAGGACTTACTTCCCAGATGTTGTCTGCGTGGTATTATTAGAATTTACGTGTTAACACATTTTGTCGAACTTACTCGCATCAGGATCCTTTGTACCACACGAAATACGTGAAAACTATAACACCATATCCAATTTTACAACATACCTAAACAGAAAAAAACTGGTCCCAGGCTATTTTTATTATGACAAATCACAGAAAGCGCAAATACATCAATGCAGGCTACGCCTAACTTCTAGTAACTTGACCGACCATCCTTTTAATAATTACATCTCTGCAGCACCTTTATACAGTTACGGTGTGCGAGAAACAGCGGAACACCTTTCCTTAAGATGCCTGTTCTATTCGACACAAAGAGATCGTTTATTGGACCCCCTACGACAAAGACATTATATAAATACGGACTTTATCCTAAATGGGAACACTAACTACACCTCCTAGGTCAATAAGGAATATTTAACAGTGTACATGAATTTATCATAGAGACAAAGTGCTTGGGTGGGCTGGGTGGATGACGCCATCTTAATTAAAAAGTTACGTAAGGTAATTAACGTCACTTAATGAATATTTTTTTAATCACTTTAATAACTGTTGCTTAATTAATTTTAATTAATGACTGTTGCATAATTAATGTAATTAATGTAATTAATGAGTGTAATTAGGGTTGATTATAATAATTAGTACATTAATAAATGAATTAATAATGTTGATTAGTACATACTTTTTTTTTAAAGTCATAATTTGGGATAGATATTATTAGATAAAAAATAATATATTTAAACATAATATTGACGTACTGGACATATATACGAATGCTATCGACCCTGACCCGGATACATGCTAAGGTAAACACTGCATGGTGTCTGGGTGTAATTAAATCGATTTCTTTTTTAAACGCGAACTACTATACGAGAGTGACAGATGCTGAAGCAATTAAATCTATTGTTCAAAAATTATGGGTGTAATAAAAACCTCATTAAATTAGCGATCAACACGCTGCTTCACAGCTGATGACTGTAGATGAGGAAGGTCCTGTGGGGACAGAGTTGGAATCGGCAGCTGTCTTCTCGCCGCTTCCAGAACCCCACTCACCTCTCCCCTCGTCACCAGAAAGCCTGACTGAGATCACCATCAAATCAGCTCCACCAACAGAAAACGCCTTCCCCAACCTGATAGGACTATCCATAGAAGAGAGATATAAAAGAGTAGATGAGTTCATAAAGAATAAGAAAAGAACAACGGCAGCTCAAAAACTATCCATCCAAACAGAAACAACTCTTCCAACAACTCCCCCAACAACTCCTACAACTACAACATCACCAACACAGCCTCATCCTAATAAGAAAAGAAACAAGAAACGTAAACGCCGCTAAACCTGCTCCTTTCCTTTCCTCCTTTGACACGTCGAGACATGGTGCAGCATCAAAAACGCTAATATACAGTCAATGAGGGTCGAAAGGGGCTTGTTCCCCATACCTTCCCTGCGCGCCTTCGGCGCGCGAAACCATTTCGTTCGATCAACACGCAACCTTCTTCCAGACTCTGAGATTCAAATTTTCGAATTTCATCGATTTTTAACGGTCCGAATTCTGCGTTTTGACTGGTTCTCAAAACAAAATCACAAGAGAAATCGCCATGAGACTACTGTACACGGGGGAGAGGCTATACATGGCTGTACTTTATGCCCCAATACTTTCAAGAGATGAATTAACGGATCATCTGAAAACCCACCAAGAAGGTGCTTTGAAGTGTCAATTTTGTGTTTCAATAGCAAATTGAACAAAAGAGATGTTCCAGTGAACTTTTTGTCTGAAATCCTATAGTAGGAAAGATACATTAGAAAAACATGGAGAAATGTCAA
The DNA here is from genome assembly GCA_031216915.1 of Pictodentalium vernedei. Lineage (NCBI taxonomy): Eukaryota > Metazoa > Mollusca > Scaphopoda > Dentaliida > Dentaliidae > Pictodentalium > Pictodentalium vernedei. Next base: position 778,087,249 of record CM062295.1, read on the forward strand.
AACTCGACATTTAACTGCGCGACTTGCGGGTTTCAGCTGATTCAACTTAACCGTCATCGCGCCACAAGTAGCAGAGATGCACAACTCGATTGACCGATGGAGACGTTAAGGTTATTAAACTTTTAAACATGTCACCGCACACTTATCTCCTTCACCCCTCCTCCTAACCTCATTTGACCCCCCCCCCCCCCTTATTTGATGAGGAGCGTCTCCGTCGGTCAATCGAGTTGTGCATCTCTGCTACTTGTGGCGCGATGACGGTTAAGTTGAATCAGCTGAAACCCGTTAAATGTCGAGTTTTAACATTTCTCCATGTTTTTTTTCTAATGTATCTTTCCGACTATAGGATTTCAGACAAAACGTCCACTGGAACATCTTGAAATCGCCGGATGTTCGATGTGCACCGCCTCTCTTTTGTTGAATTTGCTATTGAAACACAAAATTGACAGTTCAAAGCACCTTCTTGGTGGGTTTTCAGATGATCCGTTAATTCATCTCTTGAAAGTATTGGGGCATAAAGTACAGCCATGTATAGCCTCTCCTCTGTGTACAGTAGTCTCATGGCGATTTCTCTTGTGAGTTTTTTTTTTGAGAACCAGTCAAAACGCAGAATTCGTACCGTTAAAAATCAATGAAATTTAAAAATTTGAATCTCAGAGTCTGGAAGAAGGTTGCCTGTTGATCGCTAATTTAATGAGGTTTTTATTACACCCATAACTTTTGAACAATAGATTTAATTGCTTCAACGTCTCTCACTCTCGTATAGTAGTTCGCGTTTGAAAAAAAAAATTATTTAATAACGCCCAGACACAATGCAGTGTTTAGCTTAGCACGTGTCCAGGTCAGGGCCAGTCGATAGCATTCATATATATATCCAGTACGTCAATATTATTTTTAAATATATTATTTTTAAATATATTATTTTTTTATCTAATAATATCTATTCCAAATTATGACTTTAAAAAAAATATATACTAATCGACATTATTAATTCATTTATTAATATACTAATTATTATAATCAGCCCTAATCACACTCATTAATTAGATTAATTAAATTAATTATGCAACAGTCATTAATTAAAATTAATTAAGCAACAGTTATTAAAGTGATTAAAAAAAATATTCATTAAGTGACGTTAATTACCTTATGTAAGTAACTTTTTAATTAAGATGACGTCATCCACCCAGGCTTCCGGCCCCGGACTCTGGAAGAATTGGGTTAAAACCGCTACAATATACTACTGGTAGGTTTATGGAGAAACGCAGTAATACTGATTGGCGGGTATTACTGTTCGGTTTTCCAGTTTGCCACAAATACCAGAAAAAATATCAAAACAACCCCCCCCCCCCCCCGCCCGCAATACAACACCCGCAATAAAACAAAAACGCTCAGCTCTAGTATCCCACTGTGAGGACCTTCATATCATGCTGTCAAATCATTTTCATTATATTTCGTAATTGCCAATCATGGCATTTCTTCTAAAGTATCAAGAAGGCTTCATCTCGACTACCCACGTGGAGACACGGCGGCACTGTGTGCTAATGCGTACTGCGCGTCAATAGTGCACTTGTCTTCAATCAATGCTAACCCCGTGGAGAGTCTGACGGTTGCTCACAGTTGCTCGGTGGTTCTCTCCGGGTACTTCGGCTTCCCCCAATCGTAGAACAGTCCGACAGGAGGTAACTCTGATTATCAAAAGTGTCTTGAAACCCAAACAGATAAATAGATGTAACATATCAATGGAAATAACACGTTACCTTTTCTAATGGTGGACAATCAGGTAATTGCTAGATGAAGAAAACAAAATGTCCAATATTTCGTCTTAATATTCCTTTCAATTATTCTTTTGAAACCTTAAATGAATTTTCCGACAAACAGCCATGAACTTTTTGTGCGAAAAAACGCCAAAAAAAAACAAACAATCGACAACTTCCCTAGTAAATGCATCGGTTTTTTAGTACCACTTCTATTTACTTCCAGATCAATACATCTAAAGGGAACTTTGAATGCAAACGTCTGATTGTCACCGCAGGTGCCTGGACTAATGACATTTTGAAAACAATTGGTGTTCATGTTCCAATCTCTGTCAAACAAGAACAAGTCACATATTTGGGAACACCCAACATCAAAGAGTTTACTAAGGACAGGTTCGTTAAGTTTTTCTTTTTGTGCTCCCTTCAGTCAAATTGCACATTTTATCGGTCAATATGTTGTTAACCCCTTGCACACTGATGTCAAATATCTAAAGTTCAGGGTGCAATTTTTTCCCATAATGCAACTAGAAATTTAACCAATGCAATCTTGTTTGACAGAGCTCATTGAGCTCTGTCAAACAAGACTGAATTGGTTAAATTCCCAGTTGCATTATGGGAAAAATGGCTAGTTGAAATCTGGATATTTTGACATCAGTGTGGAAGGGGTTAAAAAAGGTTGGAGAATATACGTATCTCTAAGACGTAAGTGGAGTAGTGGTTTCAGCCAGCAAATATATCTCAGATTTCTAGGAACACAGTCCAGTGGACCCAGCCGTCCTTTATCTGCTATTTTATTTACGTTTCTAACAGGGCTGGGAGGAGTTAAAATTTCCCTTAACACGTTAACGCGTTAAATATATCTGCGTTAACGTGTTAAATGACGTTAAATGTTAAAATGAACAAAATTGTAGTATAACAGACCAATTCCGACCATTTTTGCTGACTTGATCTTGAATCTGATTGAACTTACGTACACTATTAACCCTTTTAACGCCAGTGGTATCTCCCATCCCAGTTCAATGGCAGCAATTAGAAGAGTCCATACTCATTATTTGGGGTAGACCAATCAATATTTTCAACGTGCAGCCTTGGGGCTGCACGTTGAAAATACTGATTGGTCTACCTCACAGATTCACTGAACAGCCGACCTATAATATAATGGCGTTATGAAGTGTCATGTTCCTGGCCGGGAAAGCGGCCGCCTGGATTCAAATGGTCAATATAGTTCTCTCGACAATGCGGCACAGTTTCAGTTAACTGAGTGAGACGAAAAAATAGATGCGCTATACAGATACATTAGATGAGTCACGATGAGTACAAAATCATTCCTGATGCACCCTAACAAACTGCAAAGTTATAAATGTTAATAACTTAGTTAAAAAATTTTTAACTTTGTTAAAATAATTTAACACGTTAACGTTTGAAACGTTAACTGCTCCCAGCCCTGGTTTCTATACGTTTCCTCGGAATATTGTAATATGGCTCGATCGACACTCCCTTCGACTGAACAGCAGTAAACACACCGGCTCTTCCTAAAAAGACACCCAAACGTCCTTTAAGCGACATTTTATTTGTCCATTTATTATATTTACTCAGAATGTTTTACAAAATGGCTTGAACAGTTAGTCTCATATCCTTTCCTTCGAGCTTAGAGCCGTAAATACGCCTTCCTTTTCCCGAAAATGATTCTCAGACGCCCTTTATGCGATCGTTAATTTGTGCCTTCTTTACATTTCTTCGGAATGTTTAATAATATGGCTGGATCGGTTAGCTCCATATCATGTCCTTCCAGCTTGAGCCTGAATATGTCTCCCTCGTCCAGAAAAGGATTCTCAGACTCCCTTTATGCGATATTTTAATTGAGGCCTTCAGTAGCGTCTATTGGAAAGTGAGTTATCGATCTTGAATTAAGTACTACCGGTTGGTATTTACGGTATTTTATATATTACCTGTCAAGTTGATAGTACATTTTCAGTTTTTTGTCTCTGGCAGAACACCCCCGGGACGACTTCCAGCATCCCACCCCAATCGGGATGGGTTGGTGGATGGAGCTCCCGGGTGGTATACCGTGACAAAAATGGGCATTAAAATAATTTTGTAATGACAATCAGCTTCGGCTCATATACACACTAAAAACTAAAGTGTTAAAACTGACTCTTTCAAGGTGTTAAACCCATTCTAACTCTTAGGGTTTGATTTTAACACTCAAAGTGCAATGCTTTAAGCACTTAGACATTACAATCGTCAGACATCTGAAACTTGAATGGATGGCACTTCCCATGTGTCTAGCATTGGTGGTTCTTCCAGAATCGTCCATAATTTGATTTGCGCTTGGTGGGTACATAATTAAAAGGACACAACGCAGATGACGCGGATCAGGCTCGAGAGTTCGAGCCTGATCCGCGTCATCTGCGTTGTTTCCTTTTAAGTGTCGCGACATTACACTTGTCAGGAGGTATTATTGCAACCACAAGTTATGGGATATCTACACTTGAACAAAGTGCTAGTTCAGCACTTAGTAAGTGTTAAATACAGCACTTCAAGCGTAGTTTTTAACACTTTAGTTTTTAGCGTGTACAGCATATCACACAACCTTTAGAGACATGACCATTGACAATTGTGTTGGTGTAATTATGACAAACGTATGTAACGATAGGCTCTTCCGTCAGTAAGATAGCAGTCTTCATAACACTATAGCATCACAAATTTCGACGCATGAGTGCTATAATGTTCCATCTACCATTTTACCTTTTTGTGGGAAATTGGATTTGAAATTTTTGACCTTCAGTTCATGTATCTCGAGAAACATTTCATATAACACCACACTAGATTTGGGTCGGGCATTCAAACTAATGTAGATTTGACAAATATTATAACAGTAGGCATATTGGCGCCAGTATAATAACCATTTTTCTGTTTGCAGAATGACGCAGATAGAACATTTTTAAACAAATTTACCATTTTTGCTCAGTGCTATGATGTCCGAGTACATAGAACAGTTTAGCATAACAATTATGGCGCACTTGTATTGCTAAATTAGTCTAACTGAGAAAATAGAAAGGACAGGAAACAATAATTTCATTGTGTTTATTATCATCTTAGCTGTTTCTATATATCCGTAGAAAGGGATAGGTTGGTGGGTGTGGGGGTGAGGTTCCCCCGCATTCTCTGCTAAATCACAATCTCTTAGCTATCGACATCCAACTTTTGGAAAACACCCCCCCCCCCCCGTGACATAGCGGGGTGGGGGGGGGGGGGGCTGAGGGACCCAAGCGCCCGAAAACGTTTAGCTGCCCCCCTCCATCCAAAAACACATTGACCCAATGCAAGTTTTACATAACTTAGAGCCCAAAACTGCTCTCCACTATAGGCAACACATGCTACAATTACCTCAGATGCGATCTTTGAGCACTGAACTTTGCAAAATTCTCTCAGGGGAGGCCTTGTGTTAACTAGGACCCACTGGTTGCTGACCCCTCCTCCCACTTATCTGTCCAAACTAGGACCATCCGTCGTTACTCCCTCCTCCGACTTCCCTGGAGGGAAGTGGGGGATGGGTAAGGACGGATGCTCTTAGATAGGACTAGGTGAGGACCCCCGAAACCCTACATCAACATTCCAAATATCATGGTAGCCCCCCCCCCCCCCCCGCCCCGTCTCATTCCCCCACCTCCCACCCCACCCCACCCCCCCCCCAAAAAAAAATGGCTAGCCCCCCCCCCCCCTCCCCCATTATAGAATCCTGGATACGAACACTGAGCCAAGTACAATCTTGTCGTAAGGGGAAGCCAGTGAGGACAGGAAGAGATGATGAGATATCAAAATGTTTAATTAGAACAATGAAAAACAAAAACTACTTTCATTCAACTAATTGGTCCACATGCAGGGGTATCTCGCAATGCAGTACCTTCTGAGCCGTCTGGCTTCGGTCACTAACAGTAACTACTGTCATTCGCAGTTGATATACCTTCTTAGTCCTTTACCTAACGTGAGTTGCAGACGACACTTGGAAAAAAAATCATCGTATAACTAACATAGGTTATGGCCCCTCATTGGAACGAGCGCGTCGGTCATAATAACCTGTTTGGAAGCAAAAAATGAAAATATAAAAAAAATTGAATGGCGATTTTCTTTTGTAGCGCTGAGGGTTTTGGGGGTTACGTTTGGTAAAGGGTTAACACGACCTGAACAACAATGGTCGCTGATGTTTCACGTATATACAGAACGTAGAAAGTGGATTGTAACTGAATCACCCGCTGAGTGGAGTTATCACCCAAACTGTAACTTTCAAATTTCAAACTTTGCTTGTGCTTGTTGTGCTTTGCAACACATGTGCAATTATTGCTCGGGTTGAATCTCCACTCTGCGGGTGATTTAGTGATAATACACTCTCCACGTACTGTAAGGGCACAAGACTGCATGTACAGTACACACAGAGTCATTTGGAACTTTTACTCTCAGTGTGTAGACATCCATCATTATGCATTCTTGTCAGTCTCGTAGAGCATGAGAACTCGGCTACAAAATGGGCCATGGTGTACAAAGTTGCTATTGAGTTATCGAGTTCCCCCTGGAGCTTCAGTTAAGGATAACGTATAATCCACTATTCGGAGGCCAAGTACCAATTTCACTCTGAGTATACTGTATAGGACTATTATAATCCCTGATGGGTATGGGTGTGGGATGGGAAAATCTCACCCGAGGGCAAGATATTTGGGCCAGACACGAGGCTTGCCGAGTGTCTGGACCAAATATCTTGTCCCGAGGGTGAGATTTTCCATCCCACACCCGTACCCATCAGGGATTATTTTTCTCCCCCCACCATACAGCGGTTACGTTAGCAGAGGTAATCGGCGATCACGTGCTGATATAATCAACTCATTTGGTATCCGTTGTTTTAAAAAAACAATGACACCATCGGAAAGAGCATGCAAAAGTTATGTATATACCAGAGGTTTATACCACGAAATCAATTTGGAACGGTGGCATCTTGGGGTCTAAAGAGTTTTAGAGCATCAAACTTTGATCACACGGCATTCTGATGACGTCTATATGAATTAGTTGGTAGCAAGCAATCTCCACACAACGGTTTCTCCCTTGCAGCGGATGTATCCGCTGAAAGGGAGAAATCATTGCGTGGAGATTGGGTAGCAAGAAACTGATACGATATGCATAACGTCATGATAACGTTATAAATGTATAACGTCACGTGTGTGGGGTGGGATACATCTGTCTCTCCCTGCTATCTCACCCGGGATACACGCATGTTACACATGCAGTAGGGGGAGAAAACTTTGCTTCCTGAAAGTCGTCTTAATGTGTAATGCTTTGGTTGACATTTTTTTCTGCAAAGTTGTGATTGGTCACATCAGACATCGTACTTTGAGTTGGTGTAACTTATTCAATACTCGTCTGAGCCAAAAGTGCCCTATCAACGGTGGAGTTAAACGAATACAATGATGGCACAAAACATCTCCACCTGAAGTTTAGCATATTCAAAAACACGCCCATTTGCTTACAATGCTAATACATGCACACGAAATGTAAAAAAAATATGAACAAGGTTCAGTCCTAGTAATTCGCCACGAAAATCGGCAATGCCATGGTGAGAGGTCTGACATTCAGCCAGGACTCTTAACATCGCATTGTCGATTGTATTCAAAAACACGCCCATTTGCTTACAATGCTAACACATGCACACGAAATGTAACAAAATTATGAACAAGGTTCAGTCCTAGTAATTCGCCACGAAAATCGGCAATGCCATGGTGAGAGGTGTGACATTGTCGATTGCCGTGGCGAATTTCTAAGGCTGTCAGTTTACCTGACGGCGAATAATTGTCGTTTAACTGAACGCAACTCTGAGGGCGAAAACCATGCCCGCTAAAATTGAATTTTAACATGTTTAAAACCAAAAATGGACCAATAACCAAGCCCATAAAAGGGAAAATAGACAGGACTTGAAGGCTAAAAGAATGCCTACCCAAAGTTTAGGTCATTAAATGTCATAAATGAACAAACAATACAAAGTAATTTCCCCTTTATACCCAAACGAGCACAAGAGATATATCAACTTTTTACCTTTTGAATTCGCGTAGATGAACAAAGAAAATTATTTATTAAAAAAAAATGTGTGAAAAAAGATGTCGACACACACAATTTCGTTGATCATCTTCACGAATTCTAACTGTGTGACATCTGTAACCTCAATGTCATTATTCTCATGTAATTAACATGGAACAATCTTCGCGTCCAAAAGCTGAAAAAGTGATGTCACTAAGCCCTTTTCCCTTTTTTGGACGCGAAGATTGCTTCATAGAACTCCCTATCCAGTAACGGCATATACTTAAACATGAACGTGTGTGTGTGTGTGTGGGGGGGGGGGGGGGGGGGGGTATCGACTAAAACCGACTTGAAACACGAGACATTTAGACCAATCTCAATCACCCATAGCGCACCGACACAGTTCATCAAAATTGGCAGATTTTGTAAAATTATTTTGTACGGGTGGACCCAGCTGGTGAACACCCTACGCGGACCCGTCCCCTCCTTTTTAACTCCACTTTTCAAGCCCCAGGCCAATAGGGCACAGCATTATCCACGATAAAACAAATTCCATCGGATGCCTGGGGTAGTGGGTACCTGTGTAATATTGTGGACAATACCTATCCCATGTACTCACATAGAGAGAGTGTGTGTTGCCAGTGTCGTATGAGCCGTTATAGCCCCACCACCACGTCAATTTTGAATACGTAACCATGCATTCGATTCTCCACATTTGAAGTTAAGAACAGATACGTTCCAACTACATATCGGGTTTGTAAAACAAGTATTGTCGTCTTCAGTTCTAGACTGTTCTATCTGCAGAACATAGCATACGGGTGTTTGGCAGTTAGAAATGTTGTTCATGCTGTAATCTTCTATCTCCATGCTGCCTCAAAATGAATGTTTTACAGAAAATATAACATTTATATACATCTACATTACAAGAAAACGATAAACTACACACTTGTGGAGCAACTTGATTACATTGTGTGAATACTAGGCGCAAAAATTACCGATTTGAGATCATAATAACATTTATCTTTCGTTCCGTAAATTCGCGTACGCCATTCGTTAGCTTTCACCGTGTGATCCGCCATTCGTTAGCTTTCACCGTGTGATCCAGTTCGAAAAGTCTCATTAGGCAAGCACATTGAACATTTAAGCACGCAGGATTTTGTCATTTTTGGAAAAAGAATAATTTTGCAAAGCGTTTTGCGTGAATACGAACAAATAAACCCCAGACATTTTTTCATCATCCGAAGCAGAGATGAGCGGCCAATTTGATGACACTAACATCTCATTTTCGCGCCAGAATGCAGATAGAACATTCAGCACTCATGCGTCGCAGTGTTGAGAATCGAATATGCTGAAACAAATACTTTCACATACCAACTGGGGTGAGAATATAAAACCGTTACAATTTTATTATCTAGAATTGTATTTTCGAGTTATGACTTTAAATGCGTTAAAATGAGCCGTTGGCATTTTCAAAGATTTGGCAATTTGCCAGGAGGCAAATTGCATAACTTTTAAAATGCTAATGATTTATTGTAGTCAGTTGTATCAATAGGTAGGAAAATACAATTTTAGAAATTACAGTTGCATCGTATTGGCTCCTGGAAGTAATTCATACCAGTCTCCACAGCGTAGAAAACTTCGTGGAATCAGACGGGGATAACCAATTTATTGACAGAGCCTGTACTTTTCGTTGGAACGCAGAAGACTTCGTGGAATCAGGTAGAAATAATATATTTTTTGATAGAGCTCGTACGTTTCCTCGGTACGCAGAAGACTTCGTAGAATAAGGTAGAAATAACCTATTTATTAATAGAGCCTATACTTGTCTGAGGAAAGCAGAAGACTTCGTGGAATCAGGTGGAGATAACCTATTTATTGATAGAGCCTGTACTTTACATCGGAACGCAGAAGACTTCGTGGAATCAGGAGGAAATAACCTATTTATTGATAGAGCCTATACTTTACATCGGAACGCAGAAGACTTCGTGGAATCAGGTAGAAATAACCTATTTATTGATAGAGCCTATACTTTACATCGGAACGCAGAAGACTTCGTGGAATCAGGTGGAAATAACCTATTTATTGATAGAGCCTATACTTTACATCGGAACGCAGAAGACTTCGTGGAATCAGGTAGAAATAACCTATTTATTGATAGAGCCTATACTTGTCTGAGGAACGCAGAAGACTTCGTGGAATCAGGTAGAAATAACCTATTTATTGAAAGAGCCTATACTTTACATCGGAACGCAGAAGACTTCGTAGAATAAGGTAGAAATAACCTATTTATTGATAGAGCCTATACTTTACATCGGAACGCAGAAGACTTCGTGGAATCAGGTGGAAATAACCTATTTATTGACAGAGCCTGTACTTGTCTGAGGAACGCAGAAGACTTCCTGGAATCAGGTAGAAATAACCTATTTATTGATAGAGCCTATACTTTACATCGGAACGCAGAAGACTTCGTGGAATAAGGTGGAAATAACCTATTTATTGACAGAGCCTGTACTTGTCTGAGGAACGCAGAAGACTTTGTGGAATCAGGTAGAAATAACCTATTTATTGATAGAGCCTATACTTTACATCGGAACGCAGAAGACTTCGTGGAATCAGGTGGAAATAACCTATTTATTGACAGAGCCTATACTTGTCTGAGGAACGCAGAAGACTTCGTGGAATCAGGTAGAAATTACCTATTTATTGATAGAGCCTATACTTGTCTGAGGAACGCAGAAGACTTCGTGGAATCAGGTAGAAATAACCTATTTATTGATAGAGCCTATACTTGTCTGAGGAACGCAGAAGACTTCGTGGAATCAGGTGGAAATAACCTATTTATTGATAGAGCCTATACTTGTCTGAGGAACGCAGAAGACTTCGTGGAATCAGGTAGAAATAACCTATTTATTGATAGAGCCTATACTTGTCTGAGGAACGCAGAAGACTTCGTGGAATCAGGTGGAAATAACCTATTTATTGATAGAGCCTATACTTGTCTGAGGAACGCAGAAGACTTCGTGGAATCAGGTGGAAATAACCTATTTATTTACAGAGCCTATACTTTACATCGGAACGCAGAAGACTTCGTGGAATCAGGTAGAAATAACCTATTTATTGATAGAGCCTATACTTGTCTGAGGAGCGCAGAAGACTTCGTGGAATCAGGTGGAAATAACCTATTTATTGACAGAGCCTATACTTGTCTGAGGAACGCAGAAGACTTCGTGGAATCAGGTAGAAAAAACCTATTTATTGACAGAGCCTATACTTTACATCGGAACGCAGAAGACTTCGTGGAATCAGGTAGAAATAACCTATTTATTGACAGAGCCTATACTTTACATCGGAACGCAGAAGACTTCCTGGAATCAGGTGGAAATAACCTATTTATTGATAGAGCCTATACTTGTCTGAGGAACGCAGAAGACTTCGTGGAATCAGGTTGAAATAACCTATTTATTGATAGAGCCTATACTTTACATCGGAACGCAGAAGACTTCGTGGAATCAGGTAGAAATAACCTATTTATTGATAGAGCCTATACTTTACATCGGAACGCAGAAGACTTCGTGGAAGCAGGTGGAAATAACCTATTTATTGATAGAGCCTATACTTTACATCGGAACGCAGAAGACTTCGTGAAATCAGGTAGAAATAAGGTGACCTTCGCTTCTTTAATCATTAGTGTTCTGAACATCGTCGAGTTCAGTGTAGATATTGTTATGAAGTATTTTCGATGCCCAATAATTTAGAGGACAATAGAAGAAGCATTGTTCCGAAATGGTAGTTCGCTGTGGAGAAATCACAGATGACCTGCGAACAATGATCGACCAAAAAAAATGAGTTTTAGAAATTTTACGCGATGCAGACATGGGTGAAATTAATGGCGTTCTTCTAGGTGCAGGCGGAGTTTGATTACTTGTTTGTGAAGATGTGCTACCAACATCATCAAAGACCGGAAACAACTGAATTCGAGATGACTGATGATCTGCGAGTAGACGAGTGTGTGTTAAGCTGCTTATCAGAACGAATGTATCACCAGATATGTCCCAGAATTGTACATCACTAAACTTGGCGTCTTTGAAGCTGAATGCGTGTATGGTGAGGAACTAATAACAGCAATAAGTACGGATGAGGCTGATGATGAGATAAAGAAGATAGGTGTACAGAAAATTAATTAACATTTTTTGTCTCAAAAACATAGGTTATGACCCCTCATTGGAACGAGCTCGACGAGCTCGTTCCAATAAGGGGTCATAACCTATGTTTTTGAGACAAAAAAATGAAAAAAAATAATGAAAATTAATTGGCGATTTTTGTGAATAGCCCTGGCCGGTTTGGGCCGTTACGTTGGGTAAAGGGTTAAACTAAGATTCTGAGTCGGAAGCAAAGACTCGCGGAAGTGCCAGAAGAGATAGTTCATCTACCCGAACGTCGCGCCTTCCCCGGTGGGTAGACGGAACCGTCCGGATAGCTGAACTACAGTTAAAACTAGAAGTCCTGTCACGAATAGTGCGCTTATCTAGGCTTAATTGCGCGTTGGAAATGCGCGCAATTGCCATATCGAATGGCATCCAAATCACGGCAGGTTCTCCTGGTTACTCATGGCAAACACATGCAATGTTTCTGCCAATGGACCTCCGGATTACCCGGAGGTCCATTGGCTGAAACCTTGCTTGTGCACAGGCCATATGTACAGAATTTGATAGCTTTACCATGGCCATAACGCGCACATTAACGCGCAGATCAACATGTTATTTGTGCGCATTTCATGAGAGGACTTTTAGTTTTAACTGTAGAAGGAGGAAACATCAAAGAGTTAAAAACAAATCATTGTCGGAAGTGTAAAAAGATTTGAGAACATTTTGTAATTAATTGTTTTGGTTTAATTAATATAGAGCTTAATACTTGGTTCATTTCATATGAAACTAATCAAGTAATAACTGTTAATTATTAACGTTTTTGGAATATTTAGACAAAATTCCCAGAGAAAGTTTTTCACCATTTTCTAAACGACACTTGCATAAAATATCTTGAAGAATTAAATATTTTCATTTATTCCCTTCCCCCCAAAGTACATAGATTATGCCCCCACCCCTCCCCTCGTGAGAAGGCTCTCGATGGGGAATTACTCAAAACATGCACTTGAAGTGTAGTTATAGTCCAGGCACATTAGACATAAAAATGAGAAAGTAAGGAAAAAAATCGGAGAAAGCTGATTTTTTTATATGTTTCCGGGACACACATTGCGGATAAAGTGTGAAAAGTCCCCGCGAATCCGAGTTGAGCTTTTTTAGTTATAGCGTTTTTTTGATGAAATTTTTTTTTTTTTTTTAAATTCGACCCAGCTCCATATTTCTCATTCTTATTCGCCTTAGTAGGGTGAGAATCATAAATATCGTGCTGAATTATATTGAGAATACATATCCCCAACAGAAAATGCCAACTTTGTACCAATCCTCACACTCAATGGTGAAATATTCACGAAAATGTACAAAATTACGAAAAAAAAATTATTGTTTTCATACACACAACGGTACACAACGTCCATTAAATCAAATCTACGACTACTTTGGGAGTTAAATTATATATCAAAAATTGCAGAAAAGCAGTGGCTTTATAATGATATATAACAATAGTCATTTATTCCATAATGAACTGGTGAAACGTGTGAAATATTAACCATACCCCCTAAACTCAAATTCAAACGGCATCGACTTTTCTCTTTCAAATACCGTATTATAGCATCATTGTTTCAATTTCCATGTTCGATTAAATCACAGAAACAGGGACTGAACGTTTGTCCAGTGACGTTTGACCAACCACTTTATACCAAAGCAGTGGAGATTGTGTCTTCGTCAGATAAGTTGACAAAAGTTTTCGTTAGACTCGGCGGCTTCCATATGATTATGTCATATTTAGGGGCAATTGGTTCGATCATGGCTGGTAGCGGCTTGGATGAACTTTGGGGTACTGTTTATGCTGGTGGGTCAATCCATCATTTGATCAGTGGTCATGCATATTCAAGAGCAGTTCGTGCCCATTTGCTAACACAAATTGCCATTACAAAACTTGTGTTTGAAGAAAGCCGAACACTAGATAACATAGACAGCACAGAAGTCAATGAAATATTCTGTGGACTTGCCAGAGGTGACTGTACAACAGCTGACGCTGTCAATCAAGAAAGTGTCAACCATCTACTGTCAAAATTACACGAACTGCTCCAGAATGCGTCCGTAGGACGCACAGGAAAGCTTTGGGTACAATACTACGAGCAAATAGGTCTTCTCCAGTTGTTCTTGAGAGCAGAGCGCACAGGCGACTGGGAACTCCACACATACTGTGTTCGCAATATGATTCCAGTATTTCACGCAGGTGGTCATTTTGCATACGCAAAAAGTTCTCATCTCTATTTGCAGCAGATGAATGAGCTAACAGAAATAATGCAACAGGATGATTTGAAGTTGTTCACTGAGAAAGGTTACTTTACCATAAGGCGCTCAGATACATTCTGGGACGGGATATATTCTGATCAGACCATAGAGCAGTGTTTAATGAGAATGTTCAAGCTCCCTGGTGGTCTCACACATGGCAGGGGAATAACCGATAGCACTGTTGCGAAATGGGTACATGGACTACCTCTTTGCCTTCCGATATGTAATGCTCTCGAAAATTTTGTTCATGTTCACACTGGTCATGGCGAACAACATCGGGATCTCCGTCAAAGTTCACAATTGACTGATGCCAATGATATCACCAAATTATTGAACTGGCTCAGAGTGCATTCCCCCTTTCAGAATAGAGATCCACTACAATTAGTCTCTATAGCGACCGGGCTTGTGGCCGACGAAACTGTGAACTGTGACCAAGTTCGCAAAATTGGTGAATGTTGCGTATCGAATGTTGTAAGCAAAACGTTCAACAGCATCAAACTACGACGTGTTGACACTGTGAAGTCTTTCGCATCGATGGCAAATAGCATCAAAGTCCGTGGAAGAAAGGTAGTGATTGACCCCACCATTCTGTTCAACCGCATCACATGTGTTATTCAGTCACAAGCAGAGATGGAAGAGTATCTCAAATATGAACTCGCCCCGAAACCACCAGCATTGTTTGATTCTGCTGGAATGAGGAAGACACAGAAAAGCACGCTCGGTAAGATCCTCAAAACATACGGTTCCGTGCAAACTAAAATCCCAGAACATTCTCTGTTTGTTGTAGATGGTGGATTTTTATTGAGGGCAGTTGTATGGCCTAAACAGTCGTCATATAAGGACATATGTACATCATATTCCAATTATCTAGTGAGACATTTTGGGGCGAACGTCGTGGTTGTTTTTGATGGTTATGCTTGTACAATGTCGACAAAGATCTAAAGACAGGTATTCCATTGATATCAATATCTCACCCGAGTTACCAGCCACCACACCCCAATCCGATTTCCTTGCAAATGCCAAGAACAAAACCCAACTGATCGATCTTCTAATGCAGGAGCTATCTGCTATCAATATTCAGTCCAAGCAGGCCGAGGCTGATGCTGATGTACTGATAGCCGAAACTGCACTTGACATCGCTCAAGATGACAACAATGTTGTCGTTGTGGAAACAGACACAGACTTGTTAGTCATTTTTACCTCCCGAGTTCAACCGGGATGTAATATTCACATGATGTATTCCATTACCCCAAACTTACTAGTTTCAGTTAGTGAAATAGCAACCAAAATGGGTGACCATAGAAGCAACCTCCTTGTAGCACATTCTATAAGTGGTTGTGACACTACTTCTGCACTCTTTCGAGTTGGTAAGAAGAAAGTATTCAGTACAATTGTCTCCGATGTTACTAGCGACTCACAACAGTATGTCAACACAATTTTGGCGGATGACAGTACACCAAGTGCAGTAGCCGCTGCCGGGGAACAACTTCTCCTGATCTTATACGGGAGTAAAACTGTTTCCTCTCTCGACCAATATAGATATGTCACTTACAAGCGTTATGTAGCAAAATCTAATCTGAATAAACCCATTGACCTAGCCTCACTCCCACCAAGCAGCGATGCTGCACAACAATATGTCTACAGATGTTATCTCCAGGTCCAACAATGGCTGGGCACTTCGCTTCGTCCGACGTATTGGGGGTGGTCGCTAGACAATGGACTTCTTGTACCGACTGCAGCCACAAAGCCATGTGCCCCCGATAACCTTCTGAATCTGATCAGTTGTGGTTGCAAGAGTGCTTGTACAAAAAGGTGTGGGTGTAAGAAGGCAGGACTCTCTTGCTCAGGTTTGTGTAATTGCAGTTCGGATTCTTGTAACAACCACAGAAACACTGTCCTGTCGGAAATTTCTGAGTTCGATGAATAATATGTATATAGGTCATGTCATTTCTGTATATAGCGTTGATAATAGTCAATGTAACTTAATCCATGTTGATTGATTTGTACATTCTGTAAATATTATTTATTGATTTTTGTACATTCTGTAAATATTATTTATTGATCTAATGCTGCCAGACACAGACGTGTCTGTTCGGTCCCAAGCCCGAAAATAGTTGAGTTCTCATGCTGACGAATTTTATGCCAAAAGGGGAACTCGGCCAGAAGCAGAGGGGGTCTTCCATAATGTCTATTTTGTAAGCAATGATAAAAGTCTTCAAATGGTGGTGGATTTTTTATCGTCTGTCCAACTAACATCCCGTTCTGTACTACGACCATTTGGGAAAATCCGTTAGGAAAATCGTCATTTTTTGCGTAAATCCGATACTTTTTTGTGAATTTTCAATAATTTTTCGCAGAAATTGTCACAGAATGCACATTTTCCTCTAGGTAAATGTATATTAGACATTATGTAGCTCGAAATACGCGTAAACAAAAAATACAGTTGGATCAATTCGAGGTTACAAAGTTCGTGCGATTTTTTTTGATTTTTTTCAAACGCGTTTTCGAAAAAAGGCTGTAGAAAAAAAAGCTCAACTGGGATTTTGGGGGCCTTTTGTCTAATCGTTCAGTGACATGTACTCGACATTCCCTGAAAAAAACAGCTTTCTCCGATTTTTTTCCCTAGTGAAACCTAATGTTCTTGGGCTATTAACCGACGGGTATCCGTCTCAATTGGTCAATTTTACAACACAGGGTTAAAATGACCAACGGTTTCACCGTTTCGGCAATAATTGTCAAATTTCCGTATTTTTGTATTTCTAGGTTTCCTGTGTGGTTTTATTTTGACAAAGGTGGGTTATTTTATGGTTGTCCAATACACGGGAATGCTGGGGTCAAAACTGGAGTGGACTCACTTGGAGAAGTTGTTACGGCTGACACAAGAACATTTATTCCAGATAAGGACAGAGAAGAAAAATGCATTGAATTTTTACAGAGAATTTGTCCCAAGGTAAATGTAAATGTTTATTTGTGTATTAGTATTGTGGGGCTTAATGACAAGTTTAATAATATGGCATTGGTCATGCATGCCGTGTCTAACAGTTTTTCGCAGGAAGGAAGTCGAACTACTCGGGGAGACCTACCGGGCAACGACGATTAACTATCCGTCAACCCAAATTACGGATTCGACATGATCAGTGTTCGACCGTTGCATTCAGATGCCGTAGACATCTGTGAGGGTTCATAACTCGCGTTCCTAACCCGCCTTCCTAACTTGCGTTGCGACAACGCGTTCCTAACCTGTGTTCGTAACCCGTGTTCCTAACTCGCACAGATATTTACGGTATCTGAGTGCAATGCTTTGATTCAACAAGAGCACTTGCGAACATGCCCTTCTTCATAGGGAACCACTACCCGCCCAGTTGAACATTTCAGGAATTACTGGAGTCCACCTCTATCTATACTTAACTACGCACACGTAAATGACATAAAAAATCCCAACTATTTTTGCTGTCTTGGCTGAGAGCTTAGGAGCAACTATTAACACATGTAGATAGCTAGATGTATGGAACAACCATGAAGTATTAAATTTGTATATAATAAATACATTCTTTCATGAAATACGATATCTCACGGATCATGTATCATAAACTGTAAAGGCAAATATGCCGATCAGGAAAAACTAAGGTTAAAAATCCTGTTAATTATAAAGGTTAAAAACCCAGGAAACCAGCGCCTGATGTCAGTGCACGATTATCAACAAATGCGCTCGAACCTGCACTGCAGATTAACCACGTGAGGTGACAACAAAATTTCCCGGTGCTCCAAAGTCGAGAGTAAGCTTAGAAATGGCGTTTACACAATGCTTAAATACCAATTAATCCCTGAACAGAACTCTGACAATTCATTGGTCCCGTTTTCCTGCCAGAATGCCCACCCCATTTACGTTATGTTTAACCCTCTATGCAACACACCCAGACAATATTTGCTCGCTTTTCTCCGAAACACGAGAACAGAATATTATGTTGCAGGTATACATTCGTTCAGCAACACAATCTTGATTTTGCTGTTTTACATGCAAGTGTTAATTAAAGATTGATCAAATTCAGATTCAAAATCTTTTGTCCAAATTATGTAAGCGTTACTTGGATAAATCCTGATTACTGAAATGGGAGCGCGGTGGCTCAGTGGTAGATTGTTGGACTTCTATGCTAGAGGTCCCGAGTTCGATCCCCTTCCGAGACGACCCGCGTTGTGTCCTTGGGCAAGGCACTTTATCCCGATTGCCTACATGGGGGCACGATGACGCCATGTACTAAGACGTGCTGCACGTCGATGGTGCACATGTCTTCAACCGCTGTAACCGTGCTTGATGGGCGCTTGAACAGAGTTAGAATGTTGAGGTGCTGACAGTTGCTCGTCGTTTCTCGGTGGTTCTCTCCGGGTACTCCGGCTTCCTCCATCCGTAAAACTGTCACAGTCATGATTAGCCATTGTGCATAAGTATGTGACCTTAAACCCCAATAAATAAATATATAGATTACTGAAATATTTGTGTACACATATTAACCTATGAAACATACGTGTACATCAAGCATAAATCATAATAACAGCGTGTGAGCAAGTTGGTCCATTTGCGGATCACATTGTCCAGCTTTTTAACATCCCGAAGCAGATTATAACATAACAAACACTTCCGGTCAATGTTGTTGGTTACAAACGGCGTCATTCAAATGTTGTTTGGATATTGTAGTTTTTGTATCGAAAACACATAGCTTATTTACCTTTATTGTAGAGAGTTCGTAGGACTCGCCCCACCGAGGGATCATGCGCTATACTTTAGGTAAAACTTGAAAAAACTTTATATTTTGTGCTGCAAGAATCGTCATCCAGATGTACTGGGTATGGCATTAAATAATAGAGCTCTTCGAATTAAAAGTTTTGTCTTCGAGGCTTGGAGGCTGCACGTTGAAAATATTGATTGGACTACCCCAAATAATGGACTCTTCTAATTGCTGTCATTGAACTGGCATTGAAGATGCCACTAGAGTTCAAAGGGTTAAAACAGCATTCGTGAAACCATTTATTATTTTACCAAATCACACAGTTACCATGCACATACTTGCGATTTGCGCCCTCCGCTGATTGCATGTGTGTACAAGTGTAGAGGTCTGATGGGGTGCTCGGTGGTTCAGTGGTTCCAGCATTGCACTTCAAACCGAGAGGTCCACTGTTTGATCTCCGCCAGGGGAAACTACCTTGTGTCCATGGGCAAGGCACTAAATTCCGATTGCTCACGCGGGTTGTCTTATTGCTTGTACTATCTTCAACTTTTGCTAACTCTGCTTGCGTGGAGTTATTACGTTGGGGAGTCTGACTATTACTCGTCGTTGCTATGTGGTCCTCTCCTGGTACTCCGGGTTTCTCCACCCGAAAAACTGTCCGACACGAGGTGACTCTGGTTGTCGAGAGTGTCGTTAAACTCAAATAAATAAATAAATAAATAAATAAATAAATAAATAAATAAATAAATAAATAAATGTAGGTCTCGAAAGTGGAGCACGGGATTCCCGCGTTCCACTACATAAGTACTGCCGTAACAATGTATTTTGTAAAGCAGACAAGCCTTTTTTCCAATAAGCCGATTGATGCAAAAACGCAAAAGGTGACCATTATTTTATTACGGATGTGACAACCGTTAATTATTCCCAGTTCCTTATTCGACATTCGTCATCAACCGATATTATCGGTTGATGGTGAATGTCGAATAAGAAACTGAGAATAAATAATGTTTAACGGTTGACAACGAATGTCAGATAAGGAATTGGGAATAAGTAATGGTTGACATGTCCCTTATTTTATTTACGCAGACAAATAATGATTCCGTCGAAAGAAGATATTTATTGCAATAGTCCTTTCGTTAAGAAATATGAGTTACCCGATTCGAAAATGTACCAATCGGGAAGCCGGTTCGATTTCGATCACGAATCATGCCATAGCTGTCGACATTTAATCGAAGCTTCTCAGGTTCCTACCACCAAGATAAACCCAGATATCCATTGTCCATTTACTGTCAGCTGTTAAAGTCGATCACTCCCTACTCAAACACCAGGTATGCCTGAGTATGTGCTTGTGGAATTGAAAAAGGGTGTATGGTCATGTGTTGATGTGTGCAGGTGTGTAAGTGCGATAGCCTGATGAGGATTGTGTTTGAGGTCTGGATACTATGTTTATGACCAGGAGTGACGCTTGTGTGGGTATGTCACTGCCTTGGAGCCATTTTGTCCTAGATTCACTCTATTATAAAGTGCACCTGGGACATGATGGTTTCAGGGCGACGAGGTGCGTATACGTATGGAAATGGGTTTGAGGGTGTGCGTGAGGATGCGTGGGTGTATTGCGCACATGGGTGAGAATGGATGTATGTATGTGAGCGTGAAAGGTTATATGAAAGGTAGAGAAAATAGAGAATGAGAGGAGGGTGAGCAACAGAGGCACAGTAAATACACCCAGTAAATTCTGTGTGACATATAGGTCCAAAGGGCCGGGTGCTTTAAACATGTACATTCTTGTTTTAACCTATGTAAATCTTAGCACATGTCACAAAAATAAAGATATACTTACTTCCATTGCCTGAAACAATAATTACGCTTTCACTTTTCTCACACAACTCACGATCTATAGCACTGATGGGAACTTCACTTTGTCAGTAGTACTTATTGGCAGTACTTGTATATTTGGCTTGTACCAAAATCTACTTTGCATTTAATAACAAAATGAATTTATCAAGTTTTGTTCCGGCACCGTGGGACGGCATGTTATTAATAATTCCTAAAGATAGATGTGTTGTTTTCTGTTCTAGGCTGTAGGTCCGATTTTGTACACAAAAACATGTCTGTACACCTTGACACCAGACAGACACTTCGTGGTGGACAGTTGTAAGGATGCCGGGTGGCCCGAAGTAATTGTGTGTGTGGGTGGCGGACATATATATAAGTAAGCTAATAAAACATATTTACAGTTAAAACTAGAAGTCCTGTCATGAAATGCGCACAAATAGCACGTCGATCTGCGCGTTGATCTACGCGTTATGACCATAGTAAGGCTATCACATTCTGTACATATGGCCTGTGCACAAGCAATGTTTCAGCCAATGGACCCCCGGGTAACCCGGAGTTCCATTGGCAGAAACATTGCCGGTGTTTGCTATGAGTAATCAGGAGAGCCTGCCGTGCTTTGGATGCCATTCGATATGGCAATTGCGCGCAATTCCTACGCGCAATTAAGGCTAGATAAGCACACAATTCGGGAGAGAACTTCTAGTTTTAACTGGATCAACACCAACATCTTAAACATAAGTGTTTTATTCAGTCTTAGTGATAGGACTAACAGGGTTGGGGGCGCAGTTCGCAACAACGACATCATTCTGTTATCGCAGATTCTAAATATTATCAATATATATCGACACTCTAATCTGTGGAACTAAAGCGTCTCTGCTTCTGTTGGCATCACGGAACTATGAATTCAACAATAATTGTAAAATTTTCGAAGTGACTTCCCAATGCGGGGATAATATTTCGAAGTGACTTCCCAATGCGAAGATCGGCTGAAGAAAAAAAATGAATTTGGCCGTAACAATTTCTGAAGATTATGGTTGTACTTGTTCAATGAAAGCGTGCAGTGGCTGACCACTCGGGATGAGTCAACTGTGTTAATTACAATATCATGCTCCTTTGCTGATGCGATTGGAACTCGGCTGACCCAGTCAATGCATTTAACATTCCAACGAAATTTACCGTTAGAGTTAGTGCATGGTAAATTGACATTAACGCTTCATAACCAAAACTTAAAACCGACAGGATAATAAACTATTTACAGTGAACATTTTCTGAACCTCCCACAATACGATATATATACTGGGTGCGCGGTTGCGTCGCTGTAACCGGTTCTCGCCAGATCACCGAAGTAAATCATTGGATGGGTGACCGTCTGAGCGATCAATTCGGACTCCCGCGTTGTGTCCTTGGGCAAGGCACTTAACTCCGATCGTCCACATGGGGGCACGATGACGCCGTGCACTAAGGCGTACTGCACGTCGATGGTGCGCATTTCTTCAATCAGTCTAACCCTGCCTGTGTTGCAGTGCGGAGTTACGATATTGGGAAGCTGGTATATGCTCACCGTTGTTCGGCTATTAACGATTTGGACACTGGTGGTATATTCCATGCCAGTTAAATGGCCGAAATTGGAAGAGTCCATATCCATTATTTGGTGGTAGAGCAATTAATATTTTCAACGTGCAGCCAGAAGGCTGCACGTTGCAAATATTGTTTGTTCTACCAAACACATTCCTTTTGTAGCCATCCTACTTAATAAAATCATGATGCATCGTGTTCCTGGACCGGAAAAGCGGCCTCTCGTGTTGAAAGAGTTAAAGATATGGTTAAATCAATTTTTCTTAATTCAGACAAACCTGAATGGCTTGGGCACTGTAACGACAATGATCTAACCACGCCTAGACCCTTCCTCTGCGCCGACGCTCTCGGCTCAAACTCACTTACAAGAAGTGAGTTCCAGCAGACAGCCTCGCACAGAAGTCAAGCAAGATCTAGCCGTACACAAATTTGTTGTCTGGGGTTTCTGCAGGTTCGTTCCTAAATAGGGATTAGTTTCCTTTCTCAGACCTAGGACTGTCACAAACGTTTAACGCTGCCTTGGCACCCCTCTTGCGCCGTTGCTCTCGGCTCGAACCCACTTATAAGAAATGAGTTCTAGCCGACAGCCCCGTCGCAAAAGCCAACCAAGGGTAATCATACACATAGGTGAATTTAAAGGGCATGTTTCAAATCCACTATTGAACCGCGTTTAATGATAAAAAAAATAATAATATCCGGTCAAGGGCTCATTGAAAGGGCTAAAAGCTGAAAAAAAAAACAAACAACAACAAATGGCGAAAGATTTAAATATATATATTAATTTAACGTTTATTACAATTCCCCCTATTACTATTTCAACTTCGGAGAAAGTCACATGGAATTTTGGATTTTCATTTTTCATATTTCAATTGGCATGTACAACTACATTTCCACTCTATAGGTGGAAACAAATTTATTCTACCGTCTATTAGGTATTCACTTTTCAGACCATAACCACTGTTTCGATCACCAAGTTTCACTTCCCCGGCAAAAGAGTTACATACCAAACATCGATGATTTTTATAAATATTACGGCTGCTACCACCCTTGGCTAAAGAAGGGGAGCGCTCATAAGTCGGAATCCAGATTCCAACGTCCAAAACTCTCCCTCATCAGAAGAGTTGCACATCAAAATGTCTGCAATTATTCACAACTGCTACCACCCTTGGCTAAAGAAGGGGAGCTCTACACAGGTCAGAACCAACAGTTCTAACACCCGAAACTCTCTATCGGCGGAAGGGTTACGCCAACAATCGTATAAAACTACGAATTTTCATATCAAGAGCTGTTCAATCTGAATCCATCGCGCTCACAAATTTTGTCTACACATCAAAAATTTAGGCCGTTACACTAAACAGCCTGCCCGTCGTATCTCACCTTCTTCCCCCTTAAATAAAAATACGCATATTCAAAGGGTAGAATCGTGCCAATGAAAGCGACCATAAAATTCCGTAAAGTTGCCAAATGGGAGGGGCAGGGTTTCAAATCTATCGACCCTCCGAAACTCGTCGTACGCCGAATTTCATCGATTAGACCGAGGCATCTCACAACTAAATAAGATGCATCGGGCTAATCGTGAATAAAATTGTCTTTTTACTAAATTAATAGAGCCGTCATTGGGAATTCGGCGTACGACGAGGATCAGAAATCCATGATATCGTGACCGGCTCCGATGGGGAGTTAATCTGGAGGAGAGTACAAAAGTACAACCTACCTCTATGAAGTCCCGATGTGTTCTCCAAAGTATTGGGAGTCAACCCAATCACTTCGACTTCCAGATCACCAATAACCCGTGCGTGTTCACATTGATTACCGCATGAGTTGTTTCACCTCGACGATCAACAAGAGACAATCAGCCGACGTGGAAATTAACCCATTTTTCTATCTCTCACTAATGTGTGCGAAAACTTAAGGCCACCACAAAGTGATTTAACACTTTCAATATCGAAGCGACCAATTCGCCTTCATACACCAGATTCATGCACACACACCTACACACATATATATATATATATATATTCATAAAATTGCCGTCATGCTTGGAAGTTTACTTCCTTCTAAGCGGCTTTCATTTTTGACTAATACTTATTCCGTTACGTTAAGTACCGTACCAATGTGTTTCGCGTCATGGGAACGTAAAATTTAGCGTCACACTGATCCTAATTGTTGAATGGGAATTATAAAATTGATCGAGATACGCGTACGTCTTACAGATCGAATTATTAGGTAAGTGGCCGCCTAGCTCCTAATCATGAACCCGTCTATAAAATCGCCGATACAAATCTTCCTTGGGTGGCAACAAGTAAAGATATGTTCCGCATTACACGTTGTTCACTGTTTTTAATTTTAAATTATGGACACACAATACCGCATCACATCTTCCTCAGGCGATAACAAGAGGAGATATATTCCGCGTTATTACGCGCAAATTTTGTTCTCAGTCTTAGAATTAGGAGCATTCAATCTTTTATCTCAACCTCGCCCTGGTAACAGAGGCAGAAGCGAGTTCGCATGCAGTATTCACACATTCAACCATTCCTTGACCCGACTTGTTCAAACACGTTGTTCTCCATATTCAAATGTATTGCTTGTAAAATCCCCGTATCATATCTCCCTTGGGTGGCAAAGATATGTTCCCCGTTTCATGTTAGTCCCCATATCCGAGTCTATTACGCGCAAAATAACCGTATCATATCTTCCTTGTGTGGCAACAAGTAAAGATATGTTCCCCGCTTCACTTTGCTTTTTGTATTCAAGTGTAAATTATGCCAAAAATACCGTATAATATCTTCCTTGGGTGGCAACAAATAAAGACATGTTCCGCGTTATTACGCAAAAAGCAATTATGAGTTAGACACTATTTCTAAAACCTCGCCCTGGTAACAGAGGCAGAGGCAAGTAAGTTCGTATACTGTATTCACACATCCAACCTCTCCTTGGCCCGAATCATTCAACCATTTAAAAGCGCGCCTACATATCTCCACCCCAGTACCCAACCCGCGTCAATCAGACACCAATACCGCTGATGAAAAATAGAATCTTTTTATACCTTCCTTGCGTAGTAATAACCCCCTCCCGCCCGATCCTTCCAGGGTATGTAAATGTTTTGTCCCCACCCACTATTGCAGCATATACTTGCCCGCCCCCACCACTGATCTAAGTGCAGCCCCTCCTATAATGTCTACACTGACAATCGTAGGCTAGGATTCCATACACCCCCCCCCCCCCCGCCCCCCATATACACATGATGCACGCATTGACATATACCCAATGATCATAATTTCACAACATATACACGCTATGTTCAACACCAATGCATTTTTAGGTGTAATTGCTCTATACACTAATTTATATCACCCCCCCCCCCCCCCCCCCGGTTCAGCAAGTTTATAAATGAGAATATTTGGAATTATTCTTGTCTATTGAGCCCATTGGGTTCTAGTGTTTGAAGTTTGTTAATCCAAAATGCTTCACGACCCCTCCTGTAAGCTGTATTTTGTTGATTAATTTGTTCAATCCCAATAATCTTAAAATTCTTTTCTATGGTTTTTGGTCAGAAAATGATCTGGTATTGGTTCATCCATAACCTCAAGTTTTATTCTACTCAGATGGTTTTGCATTCTCTCATACAATTTTGTCCCCGTCTCTCCCACATACACAACTTCATTGCATTTGTCGCAGAGAATCCCATATATCACATTCCTGGACATGCAGGTGAAAGTTTTTGGCTATGTGGTAGGCCGTTCCGTTCTTGTCTGCGAATTGTTTTGTTTGGAGCATAAACCCACAGACTGCACAATTTCTGTCGCATCTATCAGATCCCGTCCCTTGATTGTTGAACATTTTATTATGCTTGCTATGAACTGTGATATCTCCCAAATTTTTCAGTCTTTTGTACGAAATCAGGGGAGGTTTTTCGAATGCCAACTTCATGCGTTTTGAGCGGTGTAAAATGGGCATCCGCTCCCGCGTTATTTTCCCGATGTCGGGGAGGCGCCGCGAGTAGGTGACCACAAACAGGACTCTTTCGCCGGTTGATTTGCTGGATCGTTTTTCAAGTAACTGTTTACGCTCGATTTGGTCGACCTTTTTTAGTTGTTCGCTTACAAACTTTTCGTCGTAACCTCTGGCATGCAGGTGTTGTTTTATATCATTTTTGTGGCATTCATATTCAGCATTATCGGAACAATTTCTTTTTACTCTTGAAGCTATTCCATATGGTATCGCTCTTTTAGTGTTGATTGGATGATCTGACTTTGCGTGCAGGTATTAATGCGTGTCCGTGGGTTTTGTATATAAACCGGTTTTAAGAAATCCGTCTTCAATTTTGACTATCGTGTCTAAGAATATAAAATATTTGATGAAGTGTATATATATAAAATATTGGATGAAGTGTATATATATTCATATATATACATATTTATAGGTTTGTGTGCACATATCCTATGTATGGTAATTTCTTCTTTATTTTTTCCTTTTTTCTTACACTACTCCCACCCTAGGATTCAACGTCATCGTTGAAAAAATAAAAGGGGGAGATATTTACAACCCTCCGTAAAAAAATAAAAGTAAAAAAACCTTCTAATACTGAGTATTAGATTTTGTTGGTTGGTTCCCTATGGGACAACTACAATTTTTTTTTTTTTTTTTTTTTTTTTAAAATAATAATTTTTTTTTTTATTTTCTAAATAATAAATTATTTTCAAATGACATATTAAATAGGGTTCCGTCTAGGGCCAATTGTTACGCTTTAGGCCGAAATAGGTCCCCGACCAGTACTGAAACCAGCACTGCCTGAAGCCGTCTTTGACAAATCGCAGGAGATAGAAAACGTCAGATTGGACCCATTCAAGCATAAAACAACAACCTTTAATTTTATGGTCCCAAGCAGAACCCCAGCATATATATCAAACGATATTTATTCCAATAATTTAAGAAAAAAAACACTTTGATTTCATAGATGAAAGTCCTCTTGGAACTTATACCTTCCTCGAATGAAATGACTATTCTTAGGTATACAATTTACCTTTTATGTCGTTAAATCTATTCATTATGTTTTTACAAATATTTTCCAAATCTCAAGAAACTTAGGTGCTTATACTGAAAGTATTATTCAATTAGAGGAGCTTTGTTCCTTCAAGACTAAAGCAAGATGTCTTGCATAAAGAAACTGGCCCAAGTCATTCAAGTGCACCCCGTCTCTGGAAAAATGCATACGGGATACTTTAAACAAAGACTTATATACCACATTTGGGCCTGAAAGAATTCCATAGAACTGGGTAATAACCGCCCTTCGTAATTCGAATAGGGTGCCAGACACTCTGGTCTTTATCCGAGGAAACAGACCCAATATAATAATCGTTTTAACGCCTTGGCGTAATAAATGCTTAATGAGTCTTTCAACATATAGTTGATAATGTTCAAAATGGAAGTTGTCACTGTCCAAACCATTCTCACCAGCCTGCACTAGTACAGTTTTTGCACCAACACAATGAATCTGTTCCAAATGTTGAAGTTTTGCTCCAGGGATTCCATACATTTTAATCGACTTCAGACGATCAGGAAGTTTCCCTGTCCATGTTCCAATTTTTCTCACGAACGAATGTCCCATTACCATCTCCATTATGCTATAAGGAAAAAGTTACACAGAGAACAATATCTGGATATAAAAATATCATTTTCTCCACAAAAAGATTACACAATCGTTTCCTTACATGGAAATGTAATGGGGAACCAACTCACAAAAACTCGTATTCATAAATTTCGGTCAGATAGTTCTTTCGACCAAGCTGACCCGTTCATTAATTCAGATTTCTACCTCGGACACAACGCTCGCGGAAATTCAATTATACTTAGTCGGATCCGACTTTAACTTGCATAACTCTAATATTCCTAAACATAATAATACATACACTAGCATATAACTCGCACCACCCTTCACGAATCACGCGCAAAATAAAAGATCCCCATCAATGAAACCCAACCCTCTTGCGCACCGAATCGTAAAAATGAACCGGTCAGCGGGCTCAAGAACAATCTAGACGGGTATAAAAAGAGAGGCAACCACACTTGTATTTGAACTGAATTATAACCGATCTAGTCTGAAATTATCGTCAGAGGGGCTTTCCGGAAATCAACCCCATGACGATCCCCACGAATGAACACACAAAACTCAATTTCCCGGATCCATATCTCAAGCGGCAATTCCCCAACGTCAGGGAAATGACGCAATTATAAAAAGAATTATTGCAATACAAGCCAATACAGCTCATATGACGGTTCAATGCTCATGCAGCCAAATATGTACAAAATATGAATTTTTGGTACCACCATAGATACCCATCAAAGGCAGTTCTAAGTCGAAGGCCGGATTATAAGCGCAAAATCCAAACTCAAATCTATACAACAACTATCGCGCTTAACACAAAATTTACACACCAAGCCCACGCGAACTGCCAATCTAACGTCAAATGTCAAGTGGGTTGCCAGAAAAAAAAATTCAAGTAAGAGAAAAAAAATAAATCAATAATTAATAAAATACAAATTCTTGAGAACCTAGTCGGCGCGGTCGCCGGAGGGTGCGACCACGCCTACTAGTCGGACCTTCATCGAGGAACGTCTCCTCCTCCCCAGGACTCTCCACCGAGGACCGGTCTATATTATTTTCGTTAGAACTATCAGGTATGGGACACATGGTGGCACCCAAATCCGAATTAACCACCTCTGACTTACGTGTGTAACATTTCTTCAAACGGTTGAAATGTACAACTTGTGGATTACCTCACCCGACGCGAACCACAAGGTAATTTGCGTCCGAGAGTTTGCTTTTTATGATATAGGGACGACCCAAAATTTAGCAAATTTTGAGGTTTGGCCTTTATTCACCCTAGGTAAATAAAGCCAAACCGTATCCCCAACAGTCAAAGGTTGGCCGAAAACTCGTTTGTCGTAAATTTTCTTTCTTCTTCTAATCTCAGAATCACATGTCGCCGAAACTCACTGGAAAAATTGGGTTAGACGACCCTCTAAATCACTGACATACTGAGAGGGAGCACAATCCCTATCAGGAGTCTTACCAGCAATTAACTCTGTAGGTAAAGTAATTTCTCCACCAAACATGACACTAAAGGGAGTGAACCCCGTAGCTTCATCTTTGGCGCTCCTATAGGCCATCGTGGCGAATGGAAGATAATATTCCCAGTCGCTGTGATTGTCTTCTACAAAGCAGGCTAACATAGCCGTTAAGGTTCTGTTAAACCTCTCAACTTGGCCGTCACTTTGAGGCATATAAGGAGAGGTACGAGTCTTCTTAATCTCAAAATAGCGACAAACTTCTTGAAATAGATCTGACTCGAAATTCGATCCCTGATCTGAATGAACAAATTTCGGCATACCATACCGACTAATCCACTCTCGAATCACAATATCGGCTTCTGTACTTGCCCTTTGAGTCGGGATAGCAAAAGCCTCCGCCCATTTGGAGAAATAATCTGATATGACCAAAATATAAATATTACCCTGAACGGACTCGGATAATGGCCCCAAAATGTCGGTTTACGACGGTGACAACTCGGACAAGACTGAACCCAAAGTTCTATGTCACGATGCATGCCTATCCAAAAAAAAAACGCTCTCGAATTTTTGAATATGTTTTATGGACGCCCAAATGTGCACCCACTAAAGAGTCATGATGCTCCTTACACACCTGACGTCTTAAGTCTTTTGGGACCACCCACAAAAATTTACTGGGGGCCCCTATTTGTGTCCATTCTCGAAAAAGAATGCCATCTTCCCCAGAAAATTGTTCCCACTGACTCACATACCTTTGAAGTTCTGAGGTCTCTCCTTTTAACTTTTCAAGACTAGGTTTTTCTCTTTTTAGCTTAATTTCGAGAAATCTTTTAATAACGGGATCAGCTGATTTTCTTTAGTCAATTTAATTCCAGACTCAAACTCTACAGTGTTAATATCATTTTTATTACAGGAAGGAATCCTACTCAGCGCATCCGCATTTTTATGCTGTTCACCGCGACGATGAACCGTCGTAAAAACGAACTCACTGAGGTATTCCAGCCAATGCGCCACCTGCCCAACAGGTTCCTTAATATTGGACAACCACTGCAAGGACCCATGGTCGGTTCGCAGCGTAAAATGCTTACCAATGAGAAAATGTCTAAAATGTTTGACACTTTTAATCACGGCTAATAATTCTTTCCGAGTAACACTATAGTTTTTCTCCTGCTGGGAATGGGTTTTACTAAAATAGGCTATTACTCGCTCCTTGCCCTCTATAATTTGAGACAAAACTGAGCCAGAGGCAAAATCACTAGAATCTGTGTCGAGAATAAATTCATGCTCAAAATTCGGGTAAGCCAAAATTGGGCTTTGACACAATTTGCCTTTTAACACATCAAAAGCTTCTCGCTGGGCATCGCCCCAGACAAACTTCTCGTTCTTACGAGTTAACTTGGTTAAGGGACTAGCCAAAGTGGAAAAATGAGGCACAAATTTCCGATAATATGCAGATAACCCGACAAAACTCCGTAAATCTTCCAGACAAGTCGGAACAGGCCAATCTTTTACACGCGCAATTTTCTCCGGGTCAGCTGACACACCCGTCGCGGAAACAATGTGACCTAAATATGAAACCTGACGTATGAACAACGCACACTTGGAGGGTTTCAATTTTAACCCTGCGGACCTTATTCTACTAAAAACCTCTTGCAATCGTTTAATATGCTCCTGGAATGTTCGGGCATAAATAATGACGCCATCAAGATAGATAAGGCATGTCTTCTAGTGTAACCCTTCTCGCACGAGCTCCATGAGCCTCTCGAAGGACCCAGGGGCCCCACAGAGCCCAAATGGGAAGACCGTGAACTGATAAAGCCCAACACCGGTAGTAAAAGCCGTTTTTTCTGGGGCGTCAGGAGTCAGTTCCATTTGCCAGTACCCCGAAGCCAAATCTAGGGTGGAAAACCACTGTGCCCCCGCCATACCCTCTAAACTCTCATCTATACGGGGCAGGGGATAGGCATCTTTTTTGTAATCGCATTTAACTTACGGTAGTCCACACAAAAACGAAAACTATTGTCTCTCTTTTTAACTAAAACTATGGGAGCCGCCCACGGACTAGAAGAGGGCTGAATTACCCCCTGCTTTAGCATAGCATCTATCTGCTGTTCTACCGCGCGCCTTTTATGGAAGGGGAACCGATACGCTCGCTGTTTACAAGGAGGGTGGTCGCCCGTACAAATATCATGCTGGATGAGATCAGTGCTGCCCAAATCACCTTCGAACTGAATAAATACGTCGGGGTTCTTTTCTAAAAACTCAGAGGCCCGTTCCGCTTGAGAACTAGTCAATGCCTCTCTGTCATAAGTTTGTGACAAGGAGAACTTCTCATCATCTGAAGGGGAGGTCTCGTTAGGTTGTTCATCTAAAATTTCAATATTCTCAAGAACAGCCACAGGGTCACCAACTTTTAACTTTTGTAGGGTCTGAGAAACATTTATTAATCTGACAGGAACTTCCGGTTGACTAACATCAACAATACTTCGCCCCAGCATTAATCCACGATGATTTTTCATAAACCCGGGGTCGGGTTCACACAAACTCTGTCCAATTGTTGGACTGTCAATACGACCCTTCACGACAACTTCCGACAAGGGAGGTACTGTCAATCCCTCAATCAGCAATACATGAATTTGATTATTTTCTTTCAAAAACTCAAGGGAAAATTTAACCCCTAAAATCGTAATAGTTTTGTCTGGCAAGGAGATCACTGAATTAGTTCTATTCATAAAATCAATTCCCAGGATTGCATCAAATGCAAAGTCAGTCACAAAAAAAGTTTGTACACATTGATACTTACCAACAGTAACAGGTAAATCAATTAACCTTTTTAAATCAAGGGGCTGCCCATTAGCCCCCACAACACTACGAGGAGCCTCTCTTACGCGAGTCTGCTCGATACCCAAAATATCATGTAACACTTTGGTACTGATTAAACTCGCCGCCGAACCAGTATGCAATAGGAACTTAACATTTCCGTTCAAGACTTTAAGAGTCAGATGACTATGACCGGTACTCTCAGGTGGGAGGGTCCTTTCCATCCTAGACTGAGGTGCGACCCCTACCCCAGTCTTTACTCGTTTAAATCCTGATTTAGGATTTAAATTAGGCTCGTGTGAGCAATCACCTTCACCTCTACCTCTATTTCTATAACCACCTCGGCCACGACGACCTCTATACAAATTATTATCGTTCCGACCTCGGCCCTGTCTGAAAACTTCTTCCCGCAAATTATTTTGCTCAATCTGCATCTCTCTCAATTGTTCCTGCAAGTTTTTCACCACCTGGGTTAATGCACCGATTTCACTCGAAACCTCCGATTCCCCAACTACACCAGCCGAAGAAGGTACCTCTACCTTCTTATATGATTCCTCATCTAAAGCAGCTCACACTGCCACATCAAGGGTCTCGGGCTTAGCCCTCAACATTTGCATTCTGACTTCATTGTCCGTCAGTGCGGAAATAAAGCTATCCTTGGCCAGATCATCCCTAACATCTAGGGGAACCCCTGGATAGGCCTTTCTTACTAGGCGCCTAATACTTTGCGCTAACTCAGGCAAGGTCTCCCGCTGTGACCTACGTCTGGATCTTAATTGGGCCCTTTATATTGCAGTACCCTTAAATGGATCAAAACGATCTCGCAAACTCTGCATAACTCTATGAGAATTAGCTTTAACTTCTGGGTCCAAATCTTCATAAAACTGCAAGGCAGCGCCCCTTAAAGACACCACTAGAAATTGACGAGCCCGGTCTTCAGACCACTGGTTAATCCCAACACATTTCTCAAAATGGGATAACGAATCAGCTACACTGGTGGTTCCATTAAAAGTATCCGGCCTAACAATCGGTTTACGCGGATAAGCTTGATCACTATATCCACCATCCGGCTGCAAGACTGTTGCCCCACGCTGAGGTCTGGGCAAACTCGATACTTTCTGATTCTCCCCAAAAATCTTATTATTTTGGACCACCCTGGGCACTTTCGCCGAATCAACCGCGCGCCCAGCAAGAGCTCGACGAGCAATTGAACTGGCCGAAATTGCCTCAGACGTGTCAATCACTCCAGTGTAATCCTCCGATTGGTTACATAAATCAACAATAGAATTCTGCAATTCGTCACTCAACTGTTGACACTTCAAAATAGTCGCATCAACCTTACTAATCTTTCTCCCAGGGGTAGGATCAGGAGTAAGGGGAACATTCTGAAATTCCTTAGGTCTAGCACCTCTGACCGTTATATCAGCGGCCAGGGCCTCCGAGGTATACATAGTCTTCCGACTCTTGACTAATTCCACTAGCCATTTGTTTTTATAAGGATTATGTCTCAACAAATTTTTCAATTCACCACAACGACTTCAATTACAGCCCTATGACAACCCTGTCCTCAAACACCAAAGAACCGAACTAAAATAATAAATTCTTTTATCAAAAGTGTCAATTTACAATTAATCCTGTCGGCGACGCCAAAAATCTGTAACGACACTGATCTCACCCCGCCTAGACCCTTCCTCTGCGCCGACGCTCTCGGCCCAAACTCACTTACAAGAAGTGAGTTCCAGAAGACAGCCTCGCACAGAAGTCAAACAAGATCTAGCCGTACACAAATTTGTTGTCTGGGGTTTCTGCAGGTTCGTTCCTAAATAGGGATTAGTTTCCTTTCTCAGTCACCTAGGACTGTCACAAACGTTTAACGCTGCCTTGGCACCCCTTTTGCGCCGTTGTTCTCGGCTCGAACCCACTTATAAGAAATTATTTCTAGCCGACAGCCCCGTCGCAAAAGCCAACCAAGGATAATCATACACATAGGTGAATTTAAAGGGCATGTTTCAAATCCACTATTGAACCGCGTTTAATGATAAAGAAAAATAATAATATCCGGTCAAGGGCTCATTGAAAGGGCTATAAGCTGAAAACAAAAACAAACAACAACAAAAGGCGAAAGATTTAAATATATATATTAATTTAACGTTTATTACAATTCCCCCTATTACTATTTCAACTTCGGAGAAAGTCACATGGAATTTTGGATTTTCATTTTTCATATTTCAATTGGCATGTACAACTACATCTCCACTCTATAGGTGGAAACAAATTTATTCTACCGTCTATTTGGTATTCACTTTTCAGGCCATAACCACTGTTTCGATCACCAAGTCCC